>JAZKJV010010412.1:0-495385 GCA_037367405.1 Ottelia alismoides | reverse complement strand
CTTTTCAGAAGGGTCTCCATAAGGTCATCCCAACTTGTACCTTCCTCCCTCTCTTTCTTGGGGTCTGTTTCACCGAGTGCCATGCACTTGGGGGAATAGGGCACCCACCACAGCATTTCTCGCATCGCGATTTTCTCGACGACTTTACATGGATTTTTTCAAGGCTCGGTGCTTGTTCAAGGTTTTTCAGGTTTTTCTTTGGCTGCGCCTCTGTAGCTAGACTTAGTACGACAACCTAGATGCTTGTTTGTTCACCTAGGTCAAAAACAAAAAGACAAAAAAATGATAGACGTTGTCTAAAAATACTAAAAAAATTGATAATAAAAAATTAAAACGGGAACTGCTAACATATCTGACTTTAAAAAGAAACGTAACAAACTGCACTTGATTTGGGAGAGCAATCCCTAGCAAATGTTTGACAGGTACTCTCCAGACCTGTGAGTAAGAGATGACCCTTAAGGCTAGATCCATAGTCCGAATTTCTTTTGGAATACTACTGACTTCATAAAGTTAATCACTTAATCTTCAGTGTGGACTCTCGGGTAGCAGTAAATGATATGAGTTTCCTTCGTAGAGGTGGAGGCTTAGAGGGCTCTGTAAAAGGCTCTGTCCTCAAGTAACACGGGTTGCTAGAAATGGTCCGTACTTACTCCCATACTGGCTAAGAATAGGTGATTATCTATAAGAACTCGGGATAGTCTTTCGGGGAAGTTTCAGGCACCTATCAACTCACGTAATCTATGAGAATACTGTTGGACATGCGAGCCCATGGTGAACCATTATGCAATAAATGTTATTGCAAATATCATTCCCTAATCTGAAATGAAGAATACATAATTTGCATAATAAGTCCCTTAGTACAATTAGGGTTATGTACCATGGCCATCTTGATGATCATACAGCTGTTGATTCAATTAGTGAATCATAGAGGTTGGTACTTGGATGAATATCTAAAGAGTTAGATTGAGGACTCATCAAGCACTGCCAAATGATTGCTCAGAGATGATCTCCAGCCAGAGTAGGAGATGGCAATCCTATCTCAGTTAGGCTGATATCTGACCGACCTCTTGATGCCGGTCCTCTGCATAGGAATAGAGATTCGGAGGTGTCAGATTAGTTAGGTCAAAGAGTTGACTTAATGAGATCGAGATAACCAAAGTCCTATATCGTATGTTGTCACGATACATGCACGCATCCTCTGACCGGAGACAGATGCGTTACTATATGTTTGAGTATGTACATTTGGCAGACCAATAGGTTGATGACCTAATCAAGGTCTATACACCGGCGCGCTAGTGTGCATATAAGGGCATATGAGTAATACAATCTCTCAAAGGGATCATACAGGTTCAGTTACTGAACCAGAAGACATGAGCTCACTCATGAGATATTGGGAAGAATCAAATTCCATGCGCATGGTCATCTCGCTTTGGAAGCTTGACTGAATTTGTAGGTTTGATATATATATTTTTGGAAAGTATATGATCAAGACCTAGGTATGATATATGCTTTTGGAAAGTATATGATCGATACCGACTTCCAATGATCGAATGAGAAACTTACTGATAGAACCCTGAAGTAGGCAGTGTAAAGTTGATCTAATACTTCGGGTTCATTCTGAGTCTTCCAGTATGCAGGATGTACATGTATTAGGAATATTTGAGGGTGATGTGATCATAAACGATTGTATAACCATGACGCTTCAATTCCTAGGGAGTGATGAAACGGGTCTGGATTTTAGTGACTCCTCTCAGTAGTGAAGCAATATGATCTTGATCCAAATATTGGACATTGATTTGAATGTGATTCAGATGCAATGAGAAGATTAGATTTGCTGTCTTGATTTAATCAAGCATCTATGGGAGGCCCGAGATATGGATTTGAGATACAATCTAAATATCCAAGTCACTATACATGGAACAATATAATCGCCCTGTCCTTATCTCCAAGTATTCGCGGAGAAAGTGCATTATCCTTGAAAGAGTTCATGGATAATTCTATTGTTGATATATGTATCCGAGCATTGAGAAAATGCATAATTAAATGTGATTTAATTATCATGAATAATATGAATTTGATTCATATTATAAGGAGAGTTATCTTAGATAATTAAATGTGATTTGATTATCAAAGATGTAAATAATGTGAATGTGATTCATATTATTTGAGCACATGAGAATAAGTTATCCAATATAATTAAATGATATTTAATTATTATGGATAAGAATAATGTGGATAGTAATATCCAATTATTCATAATATATTATAAATGTGATTTATAACGTATTAGAGAGAGCTAATTATAATTTATATTTGTTGATTAATTATTAATGTGTATTGGATACACATTGTCTAATTAATTGATAATATAAATTATATGTTGTTTTGGATTGTGAATGTGATTCACAATTTTTCAATATCAAGATTGCAATATTCTCAAATATAATTGTGAATTATTTTTTATGAATAAAATCCCAAAAAAAGTTTTTGGAAATAAATAATGGAGAATATCAAGGAGGCATGCAATCTCATGGATTTCCATGAGATTGCCCTCCATATGGAAAGGGTGGGCGGCACCCAATTCCTAATTGGAATGGGTGGCCGTCCACATGGAATGTACATGGAGATGTAATCTCCATGTATATTCTCTCCTTCTTTATTGGTTTAATTTAGGAATGATTTGTATTTGATTTTATTAAATATATTTTAATCTAAATTAAGTTACAAGTTGTTGGCTTTTACCAACAACAATCTTGACCATTGGATTGACATAAATCAATCTCATCCATTGATTTTATACGTCCCATTGATTGAGATCCATGGATCCCAAAACCCTATAAATCGAGAGGCATACCATGCTCTCTCTTTACACATAATGCTTGAGAAGCACATCTCTCTCTCTCTCTTTCTCTCTACACGTCTACTCTCTCTCCCTCTCTCATGGCCGTCCACCATGGATGACCTAGAGAGAAGTCTCCATCGCCGCAGCGTCATCGTTATGCTGCCCAATCGTCTGCTAGTGGATCTCTGTCTACTTCGGTGCGCTTCGCTCGTGAAGAAGATGTCGGATCTCGTGTGCCGAGATCAGGAGATCTGCCGCTTGGATCATCAACATGGTTTGCAAGAAGCACGCGGTTCATCCCCACGCTCGCAAGCGTCTCCTCCGTCAGATCGGACTTGAGACAGGAGGTCTCTTCGTTTAGAGACTTGATCACAATCACGCTTCAATAGGTAATCCTATTACTTGTTTGTTGTTTAGACGAGACGATCCGAGAAGTGTTCTTGGATCATGTGGTTTCATCGTATAAAATTTTTTTAAATTTCGTTGCATCGAGCAACTAGTGCGACTAGTCGCTCCTCGTCGTATTCGATACGACGCTCACGCTTCTGTGATGCGCTTGAGGATCTAACCATATCCTTCAAGTGGTATCAGAGTCTTAAGTCGAAGATTTTGGATACAATCCATAAAACCAAAGGCGACTTGGGTTCGTTAGGGTTGCGAAAAGTTTTATCGCATTTCATTTTCGCATCTCTGTTTAGTGTAATTTTTTGGCCCTGTTTAAATTGTTTAAGCACGAAATAAAACTTGTATTTTGTTCCTCATTAAATAAGGAAACCATAGGATCTGAGTTTACGTAATATGGATTCCGTTTGCTCAAGATATGGTAGTTTTAATGAACATGTATCCACTATTACGGGAACTGCGAATCTTAACGTAATTAAGGAGTTAATTACTGTTTAGAAACACCTTGAAATGCGTGAAAATCACATAGGTTCTATTGTAAATCAAATTAGCAAACTTTAGAAACTTACTTTGTTTAATTTGGATTTAAATTGATTGAGATATGCTAATTTTAGTAAGTAGGGGTCACTGCTGAATTACTTTCCTAATCAAGAACCATGTGATTGTCAATTAATGAAATTAATTGTTAATTTCAAAAAATAATTATGGAAAATATTTGAGAAATATTTGATGATGATTATTTCCTTAATTGACTTGGCCTCAACCAATAATTGATTAGATTTGATCTAGATCATAATTGGAAACTTAATCAACAAACTCATTGCTTGAATAGGATTGGGAATATGTCCAGCAAATTTCCTTATAATAAAAAATGTTTTGATTATTACTATATGGTATAATTTCGATTGAAGAACCGATGATCATCTCAAGTACAGAGTGATTGACTCGGCATTATTTTTTCCCGAGGCGGATATGGTGTCTAGTCAGGGATAGCTGGGGTAGCGGGTTGCAACTATGCGGTCCGTCCCACTCCCGCCGGTACTGGCCATGACATCGGGTAGTGAACGAATGATGCCTGAGAGATCATGATGTATTTTTCTAATGATTAAAATTCCAATTAATATGTATTTTGAGATAATACCATATATTCAAGTAAAATCAAGTTTGTTGACTGAATTGGATTGAAAATTAATTTAATATGATTAAGTTAATTATATCCGATTAATAACACTCTATTATAATAGATGTGTTATTTCCCTTGGAAGAATTAATTATGTGAATATGATTCATGATAATTAATTATAATTTGAATATGATATGAAGGATCACATAAGTGACATCCATGGTCTCCCGTCAAGGCGAAGGGTTTCGTCGCCAGGGATTGTATGTAGGAGACGCCTGTCCGAAGTGACAGCTCCTATATGCAAGCACATCTGGATCGGGCTCTTTGCTTCTCGAAAGAGTAAGGCCGTATGTGTAGTGAGCCCAATATCGGATCCTCATATTATTGGGGCGATATTGGATTGCGCATAGCGAGTTCTATTCCTGTTGACGGTTGGTTCAATTAATGACGGGTCAACATCACCTTAGAGGTGGTGGGCCCGGGTGTTAAAGACCGAATTGGGTGATGCAAGTTGGACTTGCAAGGCGGAATATGTTCCCGCTTCTTTTTATTCGAGTTGCATATTCTCATATTATTGGGATGTAACAAAGATAAGGAAGGAGATCCCAGATCTTGCTAAGATATAATGGTAAGTATATCTCTTACATTGAAAGTGACTAAGGGAATGAACTTTCATTGTTGACAAGGCAAGGCAACTTTGATATAAAAATTCCTAAATCAAAGTAAATTATGTATTTATATATGTTTATGCAAATTTCTTATTTCAGATAATCCTTATTAAACCCACTCAATATTATACTCAATAATAACCAGTAAAATATCATGGATTGGACTCACGATCCAGATATTGTACTTGCAATTGGACACATAATGTATGTGGTTGCAATGTGCAAGTTTCCACATAATAATGAGGAATGATAATTAAATAGACAATATGACTAAAACCCTAGGGTTTGTATGTCTCTATAAGTCTTGATCTCATCGAATGTACTTTTGAAGTGACATGTCGATAATGATCTTAATTATCAAATAATCCTTATAAAATCTAAGAAGATGTTCTGGCATACATATGCGCTCTCGACATATATCATGAATGACATGGTTCCCTGCATTATGCAGAATGGTGGCTCAATAGGAGATGATGTATTCAAAATTGTTTGAGTACCTACCTGAACCTAAGTTTAAATGGATATAAATACGATGAGTGTCATCATTCTACTATTTGTACTCTAATCATTCATGAAGCTTCATAATATTTATATTGTATGAATTGAATGAAGCATGTATAAATGTTGAAATACTCTTATATTGAATTTTTTGATTTTAACATAAGAGATCCTTTCTCTTGAGCAATGGTTGCTTATAGATAAGGGAGCGCAGTGGAAGCATGGGTTGGACCGAAGTGAGAAGGAAAGTCAAAGAGTTGACTGTATTTCTGTGACTTCCATGTGACATCCAAAGAGTTGGAAAAATGCCAATACTGCAATAAGTTGATGTGTTGATAGTATGACTATCAAATCTATCTAGAATCCTTAGAGAAGGAATTAGATAGTACATCAGATTAATCTACATATAATCATTGAAATTGACTTACTTAATTGATAAGATAAAGTCTGAGAATTGTATCTCAATTCTCTAATGGCACTTGCAATTGGTTGCATATGTATTAGAATATTAGAAATTTGACCTTAAGGTTTAATAGTCATCCATGTTGGAAATGATGCAATTGTTGCAACAATTTCCATTGGATCAATAGAATTCATATTTTCAGTAGGAGCCCTTAGTCTTAGAGAATGTCTCTATGACATGGATGTTAGAATACACTCATAGTTTATTTCTAAATGTTGGGAATAAGCATGAAATTTGGAATGGACCTGTCATAAAGAGTTATGATGGAGATATTTCAGATAGTAATCTAACATCTAGTGGACTCCACTATATTAGAAAATTAATGAATGGTTCACTAACATTTCTAAATACTGGAAATTAAATCATTAAAGATCAGTAAGAGGATAAAGATCATTTGATAATGATCTGGCATCATTTTGGACATTTGTTTATTGATGTGATCAATAGACTGATAAGAGATAAAACTTTAGATTGTCTAAAGGTTCAAATCTTACATACTTATGAATATTGTATTCAAGGTAAAATGTCCAATACACCCTTCTTTGGGAAAGGTGTAAAATGTCAAGGTATTCAGGATCTCATACATATTGATGTATGTGAATCATCTATATCATAGTAATCATTATGGATATGTGATACCTATTGAAGATTATGTATGATATAGATTTCTTCTCTTCACCTAAGAAACCTTTGAAATGTTCAAAAATTTCACAATTTTGGTTTAGAACCAAAGTTTGAAGGAAGATGAAATGAATTTGATCTAACCAAGGTAGCTTGTACCTATTAGATGAATTCAAGAAGTACCTTAAGGAGATGTGAATATCATTCCTATCTCAATCCTCCTAATGGACCTTAACTCGATAGAGTTGTAGGGATATACAATTGATCATGTGTAACATGATTTGATCAATGATTAATATTAACATAATTATCTCTTAGTTTCCAAGTGTATATATATATATGTGGTAGAGACTACATTATATATATCCTTAATAAAGGTTCCATGTGATTAAGTTGGAATCTAGCACCAGATAGTGCTACTTCATTAGGAAAATAAAGGATGGTATTGGATACCTACTTTATGACCTTGAGATTCTTAGAAGATCTCATCTTTGAGAATATGATTCTTAGAGGATGACTCTCTTAAGAATCAAGATGAAAATGAAGTAAAGGAACCCGTTTAATCTTGAGAAGATAATGAGGCTCCTGAAATAGGGAATTAAAAGAATAATTTAAAGATGAAACACTAATACTTCTTCAAATAAGTTTGAGGATGTATTCCATGTGTCAGTTATGTCTGAAAATGATCGGACTTCATGTGATCAAGTTCCTGAGGATCATGACATGGAAAGATGGATGTTAGCAATAAAAGTCTAATGTAGACTTCATATACAAGTGTTGTATATGGACCCTCTAGGATCCACCTATATGGGTAAGATCCATTAAGGTGTAAATGGATCTTCAAGAGAAAGAGGGAACCTGATGAGAAGGTAGAAACCTTCAAAGCACGGTTCGTAGCCATGAGCTACACACCGAAGAGAAGACATCGCTAGCAATGAGACTTGGTCTCCGGTAACCTTGCTTTAACCCATCAGAATATTGCTAACTATAGCTACACAACTTGACTATGATATCTTCATGATGTGAGTCAAGATTGCATTCCTCTATGAATACCTCTCTGAGGATATTCATATGAAGTAGCCCCAGGGCTTCATGGTTGAGGAAAGCAAGGTGTGCAAGCCAAAGAACTCCATCTTTGTACTCAAATAAGCTTCTTGTAATTGGAACATAATATTTGATGAAATTATAAATGTTATGATTTCAGATAGAATCTTGATGAATCATGGAAAGCTTAGTAGGAGTTCCATTGTATTCATCGTGCTAAATGTAGATAATATCCTAATCATTTGGAATGATCTAAGGATGATACTAGTAAGTGTTTTATAATTTGGTTGTTCCATACCTTGAGATATGATCTCAAGGATACCTCTTAGATCCTAGTTCTAAAGATGTTCAGAAGCAAAGAAAAGAGGGTACTGGGACCAACACATTAGTAGTACACCTTGGACTTATTCCATTTTTTGGAAAATTCCAAGAAAGGCTTCCTTCCCTTAAGATATGGTACTGACCTATCTAAAGGGATAGCACCTCAAAGAGTTGAGGATGTGAATACTAAAACTGCTTGCCCTTGTGCATCAGTTCCGAGAAGCTGGGTATATGCTAGATGTGTACAAAAGCCAGATGTCTGCCATGTAGTGGGAGTAGTAAACTGTTACTAATTCCACTATGGAGATAAAAACACTTGATTGCAGTAATAACAATATCTTCAAAGATGATGAAACTTAGAGATAGTAATATCAAAGTCTTATCTTCAAAAGTTTAAGACCTTGTAGATAGTGATCTATAAGGGTCTTAACTGTAGATACCTTAGGAGAAAGAGATCTCCAGGAATGAAGGTATTCTAATAAGGATTATGGACATACTGGTTATAATAATCATCGAGGTATAGTGTCAAGGACACTATAACAAAATTGAGTATTGGTTGCATAAGATGCAACATTCGCATTGGATTCGAGCATTGTTACTAAGGGATATGCAAGTGCCGTAAAAGGACTTGGCGTAGTCTCTTGAAGAACAGAGTGACTGATCAGCTTACCAAGCTGTTTTCTAAATAGCCTATGATTGTCACATGAGCATGGGTTTAAATGATTAGCCCATTAATGGCTCTTTGGGCTAGTGGGAGATTGTTGGGCATGCGAGCCCACGGCGAGCCATTATGCAATAAATGTTATTGCAAATATCATTCCCTAATCTGAAATGAAGAATACATAATTTGCATAGCAGGTCCCTTAGTAAAATTAGGGTTATGTACCATGGCCATCTTGATGATCATACAGTTGTTGATTCAATTATTGAATCATAGAGGTTGGTGCTTGGAAAAATATCTAAAGAGTTAGATTGATGACTCATCAAGCACCGTCAAATGATTGTTAAGAGATGATCTCCAGCCAGAGTAGGAGATGGCAATCCTATCTCAGTTAGGCTGTATCTGACCGACCTCTTGATGCAGGTCCTCTGCATAAGAATAGAGATTCGGAGGTGTCAGATTAGTTAGGTCAAAGAGTTGACTTAACGAGATCGAGATAACCAAAGTCCTATATCGTATGCTGGCACGATACAGGCACACATCCTCTGACCGGAGACAGATGTGTTACTATATGTTTGAGTATGTACATTTGGCAGACCAATAGGTTGATGACCTAATCAAGGTCTATACACCAGCGCGCTGGTGTGCATATATGGGCATATGAGTTATACGATCTCTCAAAGGGATCATACATGTTTAGTTACTGAACTGGAAGACATGAGCTCACTCATGAGATATTGGGAAGAATCAAATTCCATGCGCATGGTTGTCTCGCTTTGGAATCTTGACTGAATATGTAGGTTTGATATATACTTTTGGAAAGTATATGATCATGACCTAGGTATGATATATGCTTTTGGAAAGTATATGATCGATACCAACTTCCAATGATAGAATGAGAAACTTACTGATAGAACCCTGAAGTAGACAGTGTAAAGTTGATCTAATACTTCGGGTTTATTCTGAGTCTTCCAGTATGCAGGATGTACAGGTATTAGGAATACCTGAGGGTGATGTGATCATAAACGATTGTATAACCATGATGCTTCCATTTCTAGGGAGTGATGAAACGGGTCTGGATTTTAGTGACTCCTCTCAGTAGAGAAGCAATCTGATCTTGATCCAAATATTGGACATTGATCTGAATGTGATTCAGATGCAATGAGAAGATTAGATTTGCTGTCTTGATTTAATCAAGCATCTATGGGAGGCCCGAGATCTGGATTTGAGATGCAATCTCAATATCCAAGTCACTACACATGGAACAATACAATCGCCATGTCCTTATCTCCAAGTATTCGTGGAGAAAGCGTATTATCCTTGAAAGAGTTCATGGATAATTCTATTGTTGATATATGTATCCGAGCATTGAGAAAATGGATAATTAAATGCGATTTAATTATCATGAATAATATGAATTTGATTCATATTATAAGGAGAGTTATCTTATATAATTAAATGTGATTTGATTATCAAAGATGTAAATAATGTGAATGTGATTCATATTATTTGAGCACATGAGAATAAGTTATCCAATATAATTAAATGAGATTTATTTATTATGGATAAGAATAATGTGGATAGTAATATCCAATTATTCATAATATATTATAAATGTGATTTATAATATATTAGAGAGAGATAATTATAATATATATTTGTTGATTAATTATTAATGTGTATTGGATACACATTGTCTAATTAATTGATAATATAAATTATATATTGTTTTGGGTTGTGAATGTGATTCACAATTTTCCAATGTCAAGATTGCAATATTCTCAAATATAATTGTGAATTTTTTTTGATGAATAAAATCTCAACAAAAAGTTGTTGGAAATAAATAATGGAGAATATCAAGGAGGCATGCAATCTCATGGATTTCCATGAGATTGCCCTCCATATGGAAAGGGTGGGCGGCACCCAATTCCTAATTGGAATGTGTGACAGTCCATAAGGAATGTACATGGAGATGTAATCTCCATGTATATTCTCTTCTTATTTATTGGTTTAATTTAGGATTGATTTGTATTTGATTTTGTCAAATATTTTAATCTAAATTAAATTACAAGTTGTTGGCTTTTACCAACAACAATCTTGATCATTGGATTGACATAAATCAATCTCATCCATTGATTTTATATGTCCCATGGATTGAGATCCATGGATCCCAAAACCCTATAAATAGAGAGGCATACCATGCTCTCTCTTTACACATAATGCTTGAGAAGCACATCTCTCTCTCTTTCTCTCTACACGTCTACTCTCTCTCCCTCTCTCATGGCCGTCCACCATGGATGACCTAGAGAGAAGTCTCCATCGCCGCAGCGTCGTCGTTATGCTGCCCGATCATCTTCTCGTGGATCTCCATCTACTTCGGTGCACCTCACTCGTGAAGAAGATGTCGGATCTCGTGTGTCAAGATCAGGAGATTCGCCGCTTGGATCATCAACATGGATTGCGTGAAGCACGCGGTTCATCCCCGCGCTCGCAAGCGTCTCCTCCGTCGGATCGGACTTGAGACAGGAGGTCTCTTCATTTAGAGACTTGATCGCAACCACGCTTCAAGAGGTAATCTTATTACTTGTTTGTGGTTTAGACGAGACGATCCGAGAAGTGTTCTTGGATCATGTGGTTTCGTCGTATAAAATTTTTTTAAATTCCGCTACATCGAGCAACTAGTGTAACTAGTCGCTCCTCGTCGTATTCGATACGACGCTTACGCTTCCGTGATGCGCATCTAACCATATCCTTCAAATACTTGCTTGCCGATTAACCCTAAAATTTAAAAGTAAAATGATCGAACTTTTACGGTCATCGCTGGGTTGAGTTGGTGAATACGGGGTTTGCTTTGTGTTTGATATTGTGATGTGAGTCCTATCTTTCAAAGATCTATATCAATTAATCATTTGTCTTACCGAGATGATGGGTAGGCAATCGCTTCGGTTGACTCTGATAGACTCACTCCTCGAGTTCTTGCCCAACCATCTAGGTCAGTTTGGGATGTCTCTCTTCCCAAACTGAAATTTAATCGAGTTCCTTCTTCCAGGAGTGACCCTAACCCTGGAAGTTCTTCTCCCATCCCATCTTCTTCTTCTCCTTCTTCATCATCATCACCTTCGGTTCGAGAGAACCCTTATCTATTTCAGCAGTTGCATATTAACATGGCTGAACCTGATTTAGACTCTTTCTCCTTTCTAGAAGACATGGCTGGAAAAGGACCACATCAACCATAGACTACATTTATAGTGATCGATCAGGCATCCATCAATAATGGTCTTTTAGTGTCCCTTGAGCAAATGCAGAACCAGATAGGGGAGCAGGGGAGACTGATGAATGATGTTAGAGCTGAGCTGATGCAGCTACGAGCAGAAGGGACAATCAGGATGCTAAGATTCCAGAAGCTGAGGAAGCTGAGCGATCCAATGGAGCGGAGAGACCACCCCTTGGTCCTGATCGCACGATAAAGCATCTCTATAATCCTGGAGCTACTACCACTCATAGGTGGATATGACTCCCTTCCATTCATGACAACTTCGAGCTTAGACCTCAAACCATTCAGTCATTGCCGAAGTTTCATGGGCACTCTATGGAGGAGCCGCACTTGCACCTACAGGAACTTGAGCTTTTCTGTAGCAAGGTGCACGATCTACACGTGAACGAGGATATGATCATGCTGATCGCATTTCCATTCTCCCTAGTAGACTGAGTAGCCTACTAGTTGAAACACATGAGGCCTATTTGGTTACTGGGTTGGGCTGGGTTGGGGTATCCTCTAGTGAATAGTAGCTATTTGGAGGGTTGGGATGGTTTGAAATGATAATTGTGATGTGATGTGACATTGATTATATGTTATATTAACTTTTTTAATTGTTATAATATATTTTTATGTTAATAAGTGTATTTGAACAAGGTTAAAAACCATTATACCAAAGAAATTGTTGGGTCAATACAAGTAATCCCAACCAGGAATGCATGGTTGGAGCTAGGGGTATGCTAGGGTACCCCGGGGTACCCTAGAAATTAAACATGCCCCTATATTTCAATGTGGGAGCAGTTACGAACTGAATATCTGAACAAATACTACTCACTTGGTCGTACGAATGCTGCTCGAGCTATGATTAGTAACTTCACCATGATCGGGAATGAGTAGTTCCATGAGGCATGGGATAGATTCAGATTGCTCATTGATCAGTGTCCCCACCATGATATCTCAAAGATGAACCTAGTTCAGAGCTTCTTTTGTGGGCTGAAACCAGAACTCCAGGGACTGGTGAACGCAACCTATGGTGGTTCATATTTCTCAAAGAATGAGGACAAAGTCTGGACTATCTATGAGGAGATGGCTGAAAACTATACCACTATTTCCGAGACTCGATTCTATACTTAAACTAAGCCACCTACTTACCACCAGCACTCTCGCATGGCACAAATCAAAGGAACTCCTTCTTCTATCATTTCTATACATGCTGAATCATCATCAGCTGATATGGGGATTATCTGTCAGAAGTTGGATCGTACTGAAATAATAGAGAAGAAGTCAGAATTTGGACAAGCTCGATAAAATTGACGAGCTTGAGAGACGCCTTAGTGATCTGAAGACACAAATCATGTGCATTCAAGAAATACAAGCTGATTCCAACAAGTCTTCTAGATAACATGCTGACTCAGGAAGCTGAGATCGAGGCATATTTTTGCGACCACCAGTTCAACACATCTACCATGTGCACTCTAAGCCAACTCGCCAGTCTTCGGCTTACTAGCATAACCCACAAACACCATCATCTGACACTCAGATGGTGGTGTATCAGAGCGATCAACCATTGGCATCTATGCCCCCTGTTTACTTTGAGATGCCTGAGCCATTGATCGAGGTCAATGGGATATGGTACAACCAACATCAACAATCGGGGATACGTCACAATCATCATTGTTTCCATTGGTCTCCAGGAGGTACCTCTTCCTAACCGCCACCCAAGGCACAGATGGGGCAGACCAAAGAACAACAGCAACATTCCAGTCCTCGTCAGTACCGGCCCACTCAATGGAGGGATAACACATATAATGCCCAGTATCACCAATCTTACCCTCCATAACAGTAGTCAGCTCCGCAACAACCTCAGTACCATCGAGGCAATTCATTCGGGTCTCATGGTCCCTTCCATGATAACCCTGCTCTTGAGTATCTCTATAGTTTGATAGTCGACCAAAAGGTCGCATTTAGGCAAGAAATAGATGGGTTTAAGAACCATGTTATTGATCTGGTGAAAGGGAAGTCCGCTATACTTGCTCAAATTGAGATGAATCCGAATAGTCTGAAGAGAAAATCAGAAGAAGGTTGATTGAACCTACCTTCCAGTCACAGATATTTTCAGATGATTATCTTTACCATGATGACGGTGATTTCATTTCTCTTAGGAACTGTAGGATGCCTGTAGGCGGGGACTTAATTAGGTTCGATGAGGATACACCTGATGATACAAGCGAGCCTGTTGAGCATGATGATGGCGGTGCTAATGTCGCCTCTCCCTTTGATGAAGTTGACGGTGGTGCTGATGCCACCGGGACTGATGAGAAGCAGCCAGAGCCCATTGTTGATACAATTGCTCTTCCTTTCTTCTTATATAGTGATAATGATAGAAAAATACAAAAACAATATAAAACTCACAAAAATTAAATAAAAATAAATAAAAAATCCTAAAAATAAATAAAAATTAGGAAACCTAATAAACCTAAGTTTTCTACTATTTCCCCTAGTTTTCAAACAGTTTACCTCTCTGAGTTCGATAATCTTGTACTTATTACTATACGTATTAGTTTAGGAGTCTAAATAATAAAAACAAATTTTCTGCTAAAATCCATTTGGTCGATACAACGACCTTTTCATCTTTAGATCAGGTGTGGTTTTTCAGATCAGAAAATATAAAAAGATGTACAAAAGAGAAAAACCAGAAAAAGAAATGAAGAAAAGATAGTTGATCAATCTCGATCCCATGAGTCTTCTCTTGCCTATTTACATGGAGCAAGTCCCCATTTTGCAAAAAGATTTTATTCTTCTTCCTCCACATATATTGTAAAAATTGATAAGGAGGATGTATATATACCTTTTTCCCAAGCACTCCGCTCGGAAAAAGGAGATAACAAGGAAAATTTAAAAAAGACCCAGATGACTGATTTGACGAAAGATATGTTAGACAAATTCATGATTCAACTCACTCTTTTGGAAGCCTTGACACACATCCCTCTTTTGCAGAAAGATCTCAAAGAGTGAACTATAGTCCGCAGAAAGAAGAGGCACCACAATCACTATTTAAAGATCCATGTGTTAACCAAGTATACATGCCATGCAATCCAGAACCGTATCCTAGACAAAAGATCAGATACGAGAGCGCCATATGTCAGATGCGAGATCCTCGATCAGACTTTTGATCGTACTCTTTTAGATAGGATATATTCAATTAATCTCCTTCCTTCTTCCTTACTTGACAAGTTCAAGTTCGTACCTCTTCGACCAAACTGAACAGTCTTGCAGTTTGTTGATAGATCGATCAAGAGGCCGAAGGGATTAATTGAAGATGTTATCGTCACCAGTTAGGGTTTGCAATTCCTGTGAACTTCATCGTCTGGATATGGCGGTCCCCGAATGTGTGACTCATAGCCCGATCATATTGGGACGACCTTTTCTGGCGACAACTAAGGCAGTTTCCGGCTATAGTACCAGAAAGGTGTACTTTCGTGTCCAAGGCGAAAGTATACATACAGATATGATCCAGGATCTCAAATCCAGATCAGTTGAATCAGAGCGAGCATCTGTTGATGAACCCAATAGTTAGCAAGACTGCGATTTTGTACATACTGATGATGAGGCAATTTGGGCTGAACCGAGTACACAATCTTTTATCACCCCTTTAATAGTGTATGAGATTCAGATATCAGATGATAGGAGATTGGAGAGCACAGTCTTGGAGACGATTAATGACCAGGGTGTTAGAGATGATTTTGGATCTTTTTTAGATCATTTTGATACTCATGATCCCTCCAAGTCTGAAGTAAACAATCAATTCTGCCAGTCACCTTTAGATCAGTCAGATTCAGAAGATGCTGATTTGCAGTGTTTTGCAGAATTCCTATCACTTCAGACTTCACCAGAAGGACCTACAACCAACATGGAGATTGAGCCAGTTCAAAATATCCATCTATCAATAAGCAGTCTCCAGATCTTTTTGAGTCAAAGCAGGCCGAGCTTACACATACCGACCTAGTAGCCTATACCCATGCCCTAGTCAGACCAACTCTTCCTATTCCTTCTCCCCCTGAGCTGAAACCTTAACCTCAGAGCATGAAATACCAATTCCTTGTTAGAGAACCTAAAATGTGTCCGATCAACATTACTTCTAATCTGACCGAATATCAAGAGTCATGTCTGATGGAGATTCTTGAAAAGAACTGCAAGGCAATCTGGTGCTCAGTAGCTGATCTCCATGGGATTAGTCCATTTTTGTGCTCCCACCACATTTTTCTCAAGGATGATGCCAAACCATCTCGTGAATTTCAGTGTAGGCTGAACCTGAATCTTCAAGAGGTGTTTATTAAGTAAATATCCAAGCGGTGGAGTGTCTATTTTATCTATCCCATCTCCAACTCCAAATGGGTTAGTCCTCTATATGTGGTACCCAAGAATATGTGTATCACTACATTGATAAATGAGGATGGAGAGGAGATCGCTACCCAAGTACCGACTTCTTGGTGCGTCTATGTGGACTATAGACGTTTGAATCAGGTGACCAAGAAGGATCACTTCTCGCCACCATTTATTGATCAACTCATCGAAAGATTAGCTGGGAAGAGCCATTATTGCTTTCTTGGTGGGTACTCGAGGAATAACCAGGTGGCCATCACACCTGAAGATCAAGAAAAGACGACATTCACTTGTTCGTTCAGAATGTATGCTTTCAAACGGATGCCCTTTGGATTATGTAATGCTCCGGCTACATTCCAGAGGTGCATGCTTTCGATTTTGCGGACATGGGCGACTTTTTGGAGTCCTTCATGGATGATTTTTCGATCTACGCTAATGATTTGGATTCCCGTCTTTCTAGCCTAGACCGCATGCTTCAGAGGTGCACATAGGTTAACCTCATTCTTTCTTGGGAGAAGAGTCATTTTATGATGACTTAGGGGACGGTTCTTGGTTATATCATCTCCAACAGGAGCATGGAGGTGGATCCGACCAAGGTGGATATCATAAAGAAACTCAATCTACCGTCCGATTTGAAGCGGTTACGGTCTTTGCTTGGGCATGTCGATTTCCTTCAATGTTTCATTCGAGATTTCAGCAAAATTGCCTAGCCGTTATATGACCTTCTAACTAAAGACACTGAATTTATTGTAGATGATAAGTGTCTTTTAGCTTTCGTGAATCTCAAGAGCATGGTTGTAGAGGCTCCTGTCCTTCAGCCACCTAATTGGTCTCTCCCATTCGAGATCACGACAGATGCCTCTGATTTCACCGTTGGGGCTATGTTGGGATAAAGGAGGGATGGCCTACATTATGCCATACACTACTCTAGCAAGACTTTGGATTTCGCCCAACAGAATTACACCATTATAGAGAAAGAAATGCCAGCTGTAGTATTTGCCTTAGACAAATTTAGGTCCCACATTTTAGGATCTAAAGTTACCATTTTCACTGACCACACCGCCATCAGGTACTTAATGGATAAGAAGGAGTCCAAATCAAGTCCCTGACCAGGTGGATCCTTCTACTCCAAGAGTTCGATATCGTGATCAAGGATAAGCTTGGAGTCAAGAATGTCATGGAGGATCACCTCTCCCGACTAGAATCACTCGAGACTTCTGAGTTCAATGCACCAATCACCGAGACCTTCCCCGATTAGGTGATTCTTTCTGTACCCTCCCTCCAATTGTATGCCAACATTGTGAACTTTCTTGTTGCTAAGAAAGACCCGCAAGGTTGCTCCAAGCAGAGAATTGAGACTTTCCTCGCGACAGCCACGTCTTATCATTGGGAGGATCCGATCCTTTATCATGAAGGAGCAGATCCATTTGACGTCGTTGTATTCCTCAGGAGGAATACCAAAGTGTCCTCATGTATTGCCATAGATTAGAAGCTGGAGGACACCATTCAAGGAAGAGGACTACAACATAGAAGGTGCTTCAATATGGCCTTTGGTGGCCTACACTCGTTGCGGATGCCCACGCATTCGTAAAGAGATGTACTAACTGTCAGAGAATGAGCACTTGTGGACATAGAGATATGAATCCAATGCATCTGATTCACTTCTATGAGGTGTTTGATGGATGGGGTATCGACTTTATAGGCACATTTCCTAATAGTCATGGATTTGAGTATATACTTCTGGATATAGGTTATGTGAGTCGTTGGGTAGAGGCTATTCCTACCCGAGCCGCTGATGTGAACACGGTTTGCAAGTTCCTAAGGAAGCATATCATTTCGCGATTCGGGGTCCCTCGAGTTTTAATATCAGAAGGGGGTAGCCACTTCATCAATGACATGGTAAGAGCACTTGCTAACGAGTTCAGCATAGATCATCGGGTTGCTACTCCATATTATCCTCAGATGAATGATCTAGCCGAAGTCTCGTATAGGGAGGTCAAGGCGATCTTGCAGAAGGTTGTTCGCCTAGACCAAAAGGATTGATCGTAGCTTTTGGACTCGATTCTTTGAGCCTATAGAACATCCTTCAAAACTCCATTGGGTACATCTTCATTTCTACTCGTTTATGGCAAGACATGCCACTTACCTGTTGAAATCAAGCATAGATCTTGGTGGGCAGTGAAAGAGGTTATCTTTAGACTAGATGTTGTAGGAGATCAGAGGCAAAAAAAATTGGCAACCCTGGAGGAATTGAGAGATGAAGCTTTCACGAGTATCCTGCACTATAAGGAATGAATGAAAGAGTGACATGATGCTCACATCAGCCACAACCAATTTGAGCCGAATCAGAAAGTTTGGCTATTTGATGCGAGACTGAAATTATTTCTAGGGAAACTTCAGAGTAAATGGAAAGGCATGCATCTTGTACGAAAGGTGTACGTCAATGGTAGCATTGACATATCTGAGTTGTTTTTGAGTCCACCTTTCGAGTCAATGGTCAGTATTTGAAACCTTTTCTTGACCATGAATCTACGATCATTGAGGTTGCCCCACTTCATTTTGTATGAGATGTGCTCTTCACTCTTTACACTCTGCATCTCATACCTGATTTTCAAGATCACTTTGTATATATTTTTGATTTTATTCTTTCTCTCTTCCTTTTGTCATACACCCTTAGGTATCATCTAGAATTTTGCTATACTTAGGATGTCTTTTATCCTAAGTATAGGGGTGTGGACACTGTATTGATCAAATCATTTTGTTTTATTACCCCTATAGATGCTTAATACTCAGGGTGTTCATTACCCTAAGTATAGGGGGGTAATATCGCTCATCTCAACTTTTGATCATCTTCGATTTTGCATCATCTGCTCTCTCTCTTGTCCCTCACTTGTTGATATTCTTTTATATACTTAGGGATATTTTACCTTATGTATAGAGGGGACAAGCCAAGTCGTTGAGTGTGTACATTCTCTTGATCTCGATCATCTTTGATTTTGAATCTAGTACCCTATGATTACTTGATCCTAAGTATAGATGGGATGATTGACTTCTATTTGTTTATTCGTTATTCTTTGAAGTTATTATAGTATAGAATTCTTTTCACCAGTCTATACTTAGCCCGAGCTATGTCTTCCTTGACAGCTTCTTTGGTCACTATGAGGACATAGTTCACGCTAAGTATGGGGGGGGGGGGGTGCCATATATACATATAGGGTTAAATGAGGCTGCCCCCTGGGAGTAGCAACTTGGCTACTCCCACCCCTATTTTCCCTCATTTTTATATTTCTTTGGAAAATAAAATATGATAAATTCATCATTATATCCCTCTAACATTCTATTAAAATTTCGTCAGAAGCAGAGACTCCTAGGCCCTCCATCCAGACATCATTTTTTTAAAGGTCGCAGGATTTTTTAAATCGATCATGTTTGGATGGAGGCCGTAGGAGTCTCTGTTTCTGACAAAATTGTAATAGAATGTTAGAGGGATATAATGATGAATTACAAATTTTTATTTTCCAAAGAAAAAAATGAGGGAAAAATAGGGGTGGGAGTAGCCAAGTTGGCTACTCCCAGGGGGCAGCCCCATTTAACCCACATATATATACTTTAGAAGCCGTAACTCCTACTTTATCGTATTTTTATATGGGTGTATATTTTGGATTTTTAAAAGCAGCAAGAAAGTCGTAAATATAATTTATTAAAAATAATAGCTTAAATTTGTATATAAAAAGTGTTGTAAAATTCTTGTACAAAATATTTAATTATTTAAAACTTGTAAAAATCCTTGTAAAATCTTGTATATAAAATGTGTATAAAATTCTTTATAAAATGTACATAAAACTTGTAAAATTTGTGCAAATTGAATTAATCTACTAACTTTTTCAAAAAGACCCTAAAACTGAAAAGTTTTAAAATCTAATAAATTTATAAAATTCTTTAAAATTCATTTAAAAAATTTAAACCGAAAATCTACTTCATAAAAAATTTATTGCATTCATTTGTATTTTTCATAACAAGTCTGATTCTTGAACCGAATGGATCTAAGTCTGAGAGATGGAGCTTGGTTTAGGCCTTAATCCACTTAATTCTAAATGGACTTTATTAGGAACTTGAATTAAGAATCTTCAGGTCTTTTAGACTTAATTCTTTGGGTTCCATGAGATCATGTTCGGAATTCAACTTGAATGTGCCTAAGTAGGACACCTGATGTCATCCGTTTAACTATTCTCCAATTGAACCAATTTTGAACTCATGCACTCTGCACTTAGCTCAACTTGCACGGGACTGCAAAGGGCAATCCATTTTGATGGTGTGTTTCCATCCTTGTCTAGTGGCGCTGGCGTCTAAAGACAAGAGAGATTGGGGTTGAAATAAAGATTCGGATGAGGGAAGGATCTGCTGGCACAATTTTTCCAAGACCCCAAAAAATGGACGCAAAGAAAAGATGTTATATCCATCAGGGCATAAAAGATCTATCCAGTGCAACAATCATTTCTATCAAAAACAAGCCATACACCAAATACCAAAATGACCACAATGGTCCAAGCTTCAGAAAATCCTACATTATCTTAGTCGAGACTTGGCTAAGCTGGTCAGGCTTCACAAGGAGATGTGATTACACTGATCAAACTCCAGTTCTCTTCTCATTCTTCTTACTTCTTTCTATATTTGATTGTGGACACAACACGACCTGACCTTAGAAGGAAATGCCCCCTCCTCAAGGATCGAGTATCTGGATGAAGGCCCAATAGGAGTGTATTACTTGGATTAACGGTTTCTTTGCTTCTATGAGGCAGGAAGAGATAAAACCCTTCACACACAATACACATTTATTTTAAAGCCGAAAAGTTTGTGTGACGAATGAGTGGATCTGAGCTGGCAGTTGAGGTGAACCTGGATACGGATTTGTGGAACTTGAGGGCTATCGAGGCTTAAATCTTTATTCTAATAGAGTCCCGACATACTAATAATCCAAAGGTCTAATCCAAGTACTAAAATTTGGGTGAAGTGAGATTAGGTTTAAAGAAAACAAGTTCTAATTTCTTTTATTTTCTTTTTTCTTTTTGCTTGCACTTATTTATAGAATAAGTGTTTGCTAAGGGACTAGAAAAGGTAAAGTATATGAGAATGATGAATCCGTGATTCATCGCCTTTATTCTTTCATTTTTGCTAAAATTCTTGATAAAATACAGGTAAATTCCCACTAATTAACATTCTAACCACAATCATTAATATTATATATTTAACACTTATTTTATCCAAAATAAGATAATAAAGAGAAAAATAAAAATAAAAGAAAAAGAAGGATGTAGATATGTAATATATACATACTGATCCTAATCCAGAGACCGGTCAATATTGACTTGGTCGACAAAATAAATAAGTAGGGGGAGATAAGGATCATCATGTATACAAATATCAAAAAATCGAGATCATAAAAATACCTTTATTCATTTTTCATCTTATAAATATTTCACCTACTTTATATATCATTAAGAAAATTCCAAATCAAAATATTTCCTTTATAAAAGTTGTTCATAAAAATATATATTATTTTATAAATCAGAAAAATATCTAATATAAAAATAAAATATTACAATGAATTGAAAAAGTCGTAAAAGATGACTTCCGAGGTTCATAACTATTTAAAGAAAATTCCAAATCAACGAAACTCACTTTTAAACTTCATTTTATACTTAATACTATTTATTTAAAATTAAAAAATATTAGAATAAAATAGTTGAGTTTTGGCATTTGGGCCCCGTTGTTTATATGTGCAATATGTAAAAACTTCCCAATTTTCTAATTAATTAATCTTAATTCTGTTTAACTTAATTTCTTTTCTAACGTACTTTTAAAAATCAATAAAAAAATATAATTTAAGTAAAAATGCCAATAAATATTGAGGCCACGAAGCCGTTACCTAATTTTTCGAACCTCATAACTCGGCTATATGGACTCCGAATTGGGAAAACTCGATTTTAAAATCCGTTTTATTTAATTATATACTAAATGGCACTGATTTCACTAAAATCAGAGTTAATATACAAAATGTGGGTTTCAGGATCATATTGATATATAATGTACAATGTACCTTAATTTATATTATTACATTTATACACTTTATTAATACACTATTTTTAAATTGAAATAAATAAATATTTATTTATTTAAGTAATTATTTAGTTACATATTTAATTATTTAATAAACTATTTATTTAATTAACTCCTTAATTAATTACTTAACTATTTATATAATTATATCGTAATTAATATATTTAATATAATTATTAATTTAACTCATTATTAATTATACTATTAATTAATTAATTTTATTTTTTTCTCTGTCTCTCCTTCTTTCCCTTTCTTCCTCCCCATATCTTCTTCTCCACACCGCCTCTGCTTCTCTCTCTGCCAACTGCCCAACGGCCGACCACAGGTCGACCGTTCCTCCAACCACCGCGGTGACCGCACTCGCTGTCGGTGACCAAACTACCATTCGTGTATAAATAGGGCACCAATCCCCTTTGGCCGACGATCTGCCATTTCATTCCTCCTTCCGTGTTCTGGTACAATGAGAGAGAGAGGGTAACATACTCCTCCTCTGTTGCCTTTGAGCAAGAGAATGAGAGAAGATCAGTGTGATCTTTTATCACTGGTGAGCCTCCGTGTGATGCCGTGGCCCAGCCTCCGCAAGAATCACCGTCGTGTCTCGAGGCGAGGAAGAGGAGCATATGCTCCACCCGTAGGCAACACACATTCACTCCTTCAACATCCAGGTTAGGTCTTCTTTCTCATCTTCTCCTTCTCGATTTCTCTTCTCTACTTTCTCCTTATATCCTTCTCTCGACCCTTCCTTCTCTTCATCTTCTCCTTTCTCTCCCCTATTGCTTTCTTATCTCAATACCTCTCATTTCTCCTTTGTTTAATCTTCAAATCAATAACAAAATTATCTGATTTCATCGTTGATTCCATATATCATCCACCTTCATTTTTCTATTATGCTTGTAACTATTGGTCGAGGTCCAAACACCTCGATCCTTCTTTGTAGATGTGTGTTTACAGGACCTTTCAATCGAGATCTATCGCTACAGACGACAGTCGGCTATTGACATGTTCACCATACTCACCTACAATAAGGAAAGAAATTGAACAACACCTAAGTAGCATCGCCTGGAGCAAACCAACATCCACACAATTGAATCCCCACCGTCTCATTTGAAGCCGGAGACCGAGTCGAAGCATCATGGACGCCTGATAAATCACAGATTTATGAGATTTATAGAGTATATTTAACTCCCTTACTTAAGATAATCACATGATTCATTGACTAATTAACATCAATTACTAATTTATGTGTTGTATATAATTAACACTAATTATTATATATTATATGGTATATTACTTTATGTATTTATTTCTTATTAAAAATAAAAAATGATAACATTAAATAAAATAAAAATACAAAAAATTAGGCAAAACGAAAAAATAAAGATAATTGTTTTATATGATTTTTAATAGTATTTAACTTTTAACAATGTAGAAATGACCTTTGATCTCTTTGACTTCTACATAAAGGTTGTAGATCTCATCGAGATCTACCAGTTTCATGTTCATAACATTTTCTAATTCAGCTTCCAACTAATTATTTTCTAATTATTTCTAATTTTCTGAATTAACTTAATTCCTTTTGGGCCAAGTAGCGCATCCTCAGCCGCCCACGTGGCTCGCTCTTGGCTAAGCCATCCGTCTCCACTTCCACCGTCTCATCACCTCCTGATCAGACCCATCTAGGTCGTCGGTTAGTGCCTCGATCTAGACCACTAGATCCTCTTGATCAAGTGTATCTCATCCTTCAAATCGCGCCCAAACCTGGGCCGTTGGATCTTAATCCAACGGTCCCTGGATGTCTTCACCCTCCAACCTCTCCTCCCAAAAGACGTTATCTTTCATTGCAAGGCAAACTTCTCCCCATTTTCCCAGCCATTACCAACCAACTTCTGAGCAACTGGTACCTTCATTACACTCTCCTATTGTTTCTAACTTCCTCCAACCTTTTCTTTCAACTTAACCTTAACCTACCACTCAATGGTTGAGGTTGGAACTTCCTTTAAAACTTCCTAAAAGCCTCCGCCATTTTCATCTTTAAAAAGATCTTCACCATTACTTGTTGTCCACCCTTGTGAGAGTTCCCATTAGCTGTCTTGCCTCCTCAGTGACAGAGAGAGAGAGAGAGAGAGAGATAATGAGAGACTAAGATCAAGAGAAGATTGGTAAAGAGCTTCGGTGAGAACCTTGGTTTCCCGACAAAGTCACAGCCCAGATCTGCGGCTGTTTGAGTTAGTTCTCTTGCCAAGAACATCAAGCAAAGATGAGGAGGCTTATCACTTTGTCAATTGGCTTTAGATTCAACTGATCCCCTCTCCTCTTCAAACCTTCAAATTTCAGGTCAGTACTCGATGTTCTTATTGTGGTAGATTTTAGGATTTCTTTAGTTGCTATGCATTCCTAGACTTATCTTAACGATCGTATACCTTCGCCTTTGATCACTCATTCATGCGTATCTTCCCTAGTTATCGATCCATTTCTCCATCATTATGATCGCCCGGATCCACTGTCATCTTCTTCATGAAGGTGAAACGCCTTAGCGCTCAGTCTTTCACCTTCGAGTAGCCCACCATTCCGCTCACTTTAGCTTTTAAAATACCTGCAAGTGCTTGCTTTTCCCTTACTAGCCATGCAGGACATCCAAAAGACTTCAATGATTGGATTTTGAAGCCTAGATCCGATCTCCTATTTCCTTGCTGGCAAACTTTATCTACAGAGGTCTCCAGGCATTCCTATTCATTCTCCAAGCATCAAGCAACATCGCGGGAGTGTGACGAGGGTGGTTGGAACTTTAGAGAGCAAGAAGAAGCAAGGCGGAGCTTTTGTTCATTCATAGGAGCCCAACAACGCCGCCGTCGTGAACAGAGGTGTTCAAGAACAACTGCACAGTAGATACCATTGATCTCGCTTAATTGAGCGAGATCTAATGGGAAGGAATCATCCACTTAACCAATCTGAAACGTCGCTAACCTCAGTCTCATGTGCCGAGCCTGGACCCGAGCCCAGACCAAAGCGTCAGAAGCCGACGCGTGTCTCAAGCCTCTATGATCGAACCTAGACAGGTCACGTGATTACCACATGTGATTGAGTAAATTACATCATGAGTCCTGAAGTTTTCAACAATTGCAGATAAGTCCTCTCGCCTGTTTGTAAATTACATAATAGCCTTGACAGGTTTTCCTAATTACATCTAAGTCCCTATCTGTACTGTTTTGCAATAAAACTTGAAAGTTTTTATTAAAATTGTACCCTTGGATTTATTGTTGAATATCTTTTCCTCTTGAAATCCAAATATCGTGATTTTGATCTTGTTTGAAAGCTTGTTTGACACTCTATCTGTTAGCAAGTTGTGTGGATGATTTTGATTGAAAATTCATGCACTAATTGTTATTGTTTAAAGGCCTTGATTGATTAATGTAATTTAGTTGAAACTAAATACTCTGCGTGAACATTTAAACGCATTAAGCATTGTTAATCTTAATGATCTACTATTATTTAAATTAAATCATTATTGGGTCATTAAAAGATTTAATTGCTGATTAAAACAATAGAGTGGAGATGAGTTAGGCTTTTGTGACTGATTTCTCTTACTTAAGTGATTTCTCAAGAAATTAACTTAGGGTATTTTCATCATTCATCCAAGTTATTTGTTGTGAGTTTTTGAGTGTTGTTTTCTTATTTATATTATTTGTGCACATATGATTGCATTTAATTTAGTTGCGTAAAAATTGTGTTAAAATTCTTTATTATGTGATGTGCATCAACTTGAAGTAATACATCTCTGAATTATTATCTAAATTATTTGTTCTCTAAATTTAACAACTAAAGTGCTCGCATCCTTGTGTTCAACCCTGGATTTTCCATGTTATAAAATTAAAAGCCAAGAACCTCATCACCGAGACTTCTCTCTGTTCTATATGGAAAGCTAAGTGCCCGTGCTACAGCGAATCGAAATTAATACATGCATTTAGCGGTTCATCAGATGGCGCAGTTGCCGGGGATGTGTCATATTTTGTGATTATTTTTAAGAGCAAGTATTTATTCAGTAATTTTTGGTTCAATTATTTCTGAGCTTTTTTTCTTATGTTGTGTTTTGTAATTGTCATATATTTTTAATTATTTTTTCTCATCTCTCCCGAACTTTCTAATAAATATATATTTTTTTGTGACAGGGCCCATGGAGCCGACTATTTCTGAAGGATCATGGAGGCAAGGAGCTTGGAGCAACTTGTTGGAGAGCCACAAGACATATAATTAAGTTCAGAGATTAGTAGTTTAGTTAGAATATATTCCATTGCCATTTACAGTGGTTCTCGATTGAAATCTCGAATATGTAAACAAAGGCCTCTTAAAACATTATTTATTCTTATATGTGGTTGTGTCTAGAGTGGTTCTTAACTTGAGTGACGTTTTAGATTCAAGTTTATGCCCTATAGAAAGATTGTAGAATTCGATAGGTTAAGATGGGAAAAATAATATGTACGTGTCGTTGTTCTCAACCACTCAAATCGGTCAACGGAAAAAATATTTAAACCACACGAAAAATCAAGAAATTCAAAGTAAGCGGTTTTTGCTATTCTTTTTACCTGGTATAACGATCAAGGTCGAACACAAGGAGCAAGATTTAAAAACTATGCCGTCAAATTTCAGAGTTAATTTTTAGTCTTTTTATGAATTTTTAATTTTTTTAATTTTCTAAACAAGCATAAATGATGAAAATGCACACACACTGCTCTTTTTGTATTTTTCAAAATAGTCAAGAATGTACAGAAAAGTCCAAAGAAAATCTTTTTGTGTTTTATATATTCTAAAATATTTTTGGTAATTTTTTCAAATTTTCTGATATTTTTATGATTTTCTAAAAATCAAAAAGTGCAAAACAAGACAAATAGTGCACAACCGAGAGTATTTTGCAACTTAAAAATACTTTATTACCCAATACTCCAGGAGATTATTTTCACTATAAACTACAAAGCAATATCTACAACTAGAACATGAAATAACTATTTTCGGATTTTTGTACAATTTTCTACATTTTTTTTAAGATTTTTCATTTTTCGCAATTGTTTTGATTTTTATAAAGAGTCAATGCACAAAAATTGGTTAGAAATTAAAACACATCAAAGTACACCTATACTAATTATTTGAAATTGTTAAGCGATTTTCCAAATTTTTATGAATTTTCAAAATTTGGACATGCAAAAATACAATGTTTTTGAATTTTAAAATATATCAAAAGTCAACGGAATGCAAAGGAAATTTTACACAAAGACTAACACTGCAACATGAGTAGACACAAATGTTTTGAGAATTTTTAGAAGTATAAAAATATTTATTCCATCAAAAAGGTCAAGCAATTTTAATGTCTGAAGAACATAGACCATAATACAAATAAGTTAAAGTTCTTGCATCAAAATATAACAATAAATATTCTACAGGTCAAATTCGTAAATTACCTAGTGGGTAGCATGGCTTGCATGTGTTATTTCTAGCAGGGGCTGTTTCGCAAATTGAAAAACCACCAGGGAATTATACACAAATTTTCCAAATATCTTTTCTTTATTGCCCTAGGGTTCCCTTGAGGTTGATCCTTTGTTTCCAAAATGGAGATGAAGGCAACCACCGCTGCCCAAGGTCCGAGGGAGCTTGAAAGGGCGCCACCCACGCGGAGGTGGCCGACGTGCGGGGCACAGAGGTGAAGGCGGAGCGCGGAGGCCGCACAGGCTATGCCGCCTCGCATGAGGCGTAGGACGGCCACGCGCGACGCGTAGGATCAGGTCGACGAGGTGAGGGGTGGAGCGGCCGCACCTGCGCGGTGGCGTAGAAGCTAAGGCGGAAGGACCCCGCAACAGGGGTCGTGTGGCCGTGGCAGGAGCGGAGAGGCGGGCTGGAGGGCGCCGCTGGCAGAGGGCGCGCATACGTGCAGCGGGGTTGACTTGGGCGACGCCGCTGGGTCAGCGGTGATGGCGCTGGCGGAGGCCAGAGGGATGCACAGACGGTGATGGGGAAGGCACGACCAGCATCGCCTCACGCGGGCTGCCGCTCGCACGCAGGAATGGTTGAGGTGGCGCCGCAGCCGCCCGCGTCGGGGTTGCCACCTGCGGGAGCTTCGACGGTGACTGTGCTGGAGGATGCTGGAGCTTCTGAAGATGGCAGCCTGGGCGAGCGGGGTCGCGCAGGCTGTGCCATGCCACCTCGCATGAGGTGGAGGACGGAGGTCCACTAGCGGTGCGGCAGGGGTGGTGACCTGCTGCAGCCTGCGTTTTTTTTTATTTTTTTTACTGTAGACTGATAATAAAAGAAATTTCTTTTTTCTTTTAAACAAAAGCTATAAAAGGAAGAGATAAAAGGAAATTTATTATTATTATTTTTTTATATTCTACATGCAAAACAATGGTCAGAGATAAAAACAACAACTATATATATATATATTTATTTATTTTTGTTATTTATTCCTGCAAAACAAAGATTAGAGGTAACAAAAAAATTATTTTTTTTTAAATTTTTCCTGCAAAAACAAATGTGAGATAAATAGGAAAAATAATTTTATATTTTTTTTATTTATACAAAAAAATAGGAGGGGTGAATTGGATGGATCTCGGTGAGATGAAGGAGAGATCTGTGACTCCGATCACCATGCGTGGTCGGAGGTGATATGTTGTGCGAGGTAGAATGTGAATATATAGGGATCAAGATGTGAGATGAAAAAATTAGATCGGATGCCAATGTGTGTGGTGACAATTTTTTTATGATTTTTAAGGTTATAAAAACTAATAAAATCTAAGCAAAGATTAAACCTACGATTTACCTACGAAAAATGATGAGAAGTAAAATTGGATCACACCTCGGGGTTCGGAAATGCCATGATAGCCTCGACGATGGCCGACACGCTGTCACCGGACGGCTCTGAGGCTAGGCACCCTTCTTCAACAAGAATGCTCTCGTAGATCGGGCTCCTCTCCACCAAGGATCGATCAAGAGGAAATGAGGGAGGAGGATCCCATTAAAAAGAAGACAAAAATTAAAAATGGAAGATATGTACAAATAAGGAAAGTAATTATTGGTTATTTAATGAAATAAAATAATTAAATAAATTAACTAATTAAATAAAAATGAAATTTGAATTTAATTAAAATAAATAAATTAAATAATTTCCAAAAATGAATTAGCCACCTTAATGGTTGCCATTAAAGGAATAAAATCAAATCTTATATACATGGTAGGTTATTAAATCAATTAATTCAAATAAATCCAATAAATTAAATAATTGAATATGAATTTTTGTAATTAAATTAAATTAATTAATTAATGTGAGAAAATTAATTTTTTTGGTAATTTTTATCTAAGGAAGTTAGTTGTATACACATATTATACACACATAATACAATATACATAGGTACAGATAAGGAAATAATTTTTATAAAAGTTTTTTTTATTTTTTATTTTTAATGAAAACAATATATACAATTATATATATTATACAAAAAATAAATATTAATAAATATGTACAACAAAAATTGGTTAAATTGCATAAAACACCCCCGAAAATTGACTTTTTAACCGTAACTCCAAAAGATATGAAACCACAACCATTTGAAAGATAATTTAATTAAGAGTATAATGGAGGTGATTTTTATTCAATTTGAGCTCATATGGACTGAAATTGGTGTTTCAATTATTGCTTTGTGGCTTTTTCTGAGTTAGATTATTTGCAATATGTACATTATTTTACTGATAGTTATTTTTATTAGTTACACCATAAGGTCAAATTATGTACAAATAAAATAAAATAAGTTTTGTACAAATATACATGAAAAAATATTTACAAAATATTTTTGGATTTTTGACAGAAGACCCTATTTCCCCATACTTTATTCCTGATTGATCAGGTCAAGTCTTGACCTTCTCTCGGGGTTCGGTCAGTCTGTATTTGCATAAATACCTCCTTTCTTTTTCTTTTCTTTTTCTTTTCTTCTTTATTCTTTTATTTATGTACAAAATGTGTTAAAAATGCAATTTTAGCAAATGCATGCAAACTGATAATTTTATGGAATTAGTAGGTATTTACAGGTGTTTAACTACGGAAATGAAGCTAAAATAGAAAAATAAAGGCGATGAATCGTTGATTCATCATAGGTCATTTCATTGCTTGATCTATTTCGTAACTTTGGATACACTACATAAATCTCATAAGATTCGGAATTGCAGAAATCTTAGGAGATTCATAGACGTGCGTAATTTACATTCTACTTAGTCCAGTTAAACTGATTTCTTCATTGCTAATAGAACTGCTTCTTAGGTGCGATTTCTCGATTTGCATCATATAATTAGATTTAAAATTCTGTTTTGCATCCACATAGAGAGTGCTGGGAAGCATTGTACGTATCTCTAAATGACTGCATGCATCACTGATTTTCGGTTGCATTTCGTTTTCTGATTTCTCCCTCAGTTTTTACCAACTTAGGGATAAAAGAAAAGGGACTGTACGCTAGGCGATAATTGTGGTAATTTAAATTCAAGCGATAATAAAATCTCTTAAAATCGGGACTGACTTGATGCAAGTTGGCTTAAAAATTAGAATAAAATAGACCTTGTTTTCCAGGCAGAAAAACCCTCATTTATTGCAGGTACATTTCAAGTGAGAGAGGGACGACCTTAGTATAGAGCCATGCCACGAATTTACGTATGAGCTACTGGTTCCATAAAAATGATTAGCCTCTTCTCAATGAGGATATACGAGTAGTCGGTAAACGGTCCAGATTTCCTTAACAGAGTGGAGGGTTTAGAGGACACCACACAAGGCCCGATCCTCAAGTAAATGGGTAAATGTATTTATACGGTCCAACTTACCTCCATACTGGCTGAGAGTGGATGCAACTAGTCATAGGAATCGGGACAGTTTGTATGGAAATTTAGATTCCCAACAACTCGTAACTCTACCAAGATTTGTATTTAATCACCAATTTAAATTTGACAAGATAATAAGGCCTTGATCTGCCTTCAGTGTTGAGTTGGTGAGTTAACCAGGGTTTGTATTCATTGCTTGAATCAATATGCACATTCACGTGCCCAGTAGAATTAGGTTCTCTTGAAATCTAGCGTGCTCAAAATTCCATACCTCTTGAAATCAAAGATGGATAATTTGTTGGATATTTGCTCAGACTTTGCGAGTCTTTCACTGAACCACCCAAATATCACATCTTCATCGGTCTAACGTCTTCCTACTTCTTCCTTAGCTGGACTAACCCGGTTTGAAAATAATCCTCTTTTTCAATCTGTGTATCATGATTCACTCCTCGGGGTAGGTCACAACCCGACCGACCCCTTTCTTTCTTCTTTACTCATTGAGGAAGATCATTGCCTTGGTGAGATCTATTTAAACTTGATATCTTCATCTAGATCTCACTCTACCTTGTTTGATGAAGGTGATGGAGACACATTCAAGATGCCTCCTAAAAAACATAACGAGAATGGGGAGGAAGAAGAGCGAGAGGACCCGTTGCTTACAGTATTGGCTAGGTTAGCAGAATCTGAACAAAATCAAGCACTTATGAGAGCACAACTTGGCTAGTTACATCTGGGTAATGATAGACCTATGGATGCAGCTTATAATCCTGGGCAGTTTCAGATGAAAAAATGGTTGAACCGAGCCGATCCTGAAGTAGAATATGAGTTGAAGCTGCAATTCCTTAGTTTGCTGCCACATTTTCATGGAAATTCTCATGAGGAACCTTATACATTCCTTAGGGACTTTGAGCTAGTTTGTTCTAACCTTAGGCATCCTAGGGTTACCTAAGACTTAGGGTTACCTAAGACTACATAGGGCTCAAAGCCCTACCATTCGCCTTGAAGGATAAGGCTGATTATTGGATGAAGAACTTGGGGGTAGATGTCACCACTTTTTCCCAGTTCAAGGACTAATTCCTGAAGAAGTTCTACCCATTGAGTATAACAAATTTGATGCATTCACACATCACAAGTTTCTCCCAACTTCCTAATGAAGCTTTCTATGATTCAGGGGAGAGATTCAAAGACCTCTTACATAAGTGTCCTTGTCATGGCTTAGAGCCTACAATCCTGATGCAGTCAGTATATTGCGGTCTGTAACCTAAAGTGCAGGGTTTGATGAGTGCTGCTTGTGGAGGCAGCTACACTTCATGAGGGACGGACACTGTCTATAAGGTATTCGAGCGAATGACTGAAACAAGTAGAGCACAAACCGCTAGTAGATCTCAATTAGAGACCTCCAATCCACTCTCATTTGGTGGAGGAACGAAGGCTACATAGATCCTTTTGACATGGGTTTAGTAGCAGATAAACTTATGGCGGCCAAAAGAATAGATAGACGGATGAATGTGTTGGACAGTAATTTGTCTAAACTGCCTAAACAGATGGTGAAAATTTCTGAGAAGTTATCCAAGATAAGGGTACCTACCATGACTACATCTGTTGCTCTTGTATACCGTGTTCATCACATCCAGGAACAACAAGTGTCAGGGCCATTACAACCACGGGTTGAGGAGCAACCTTTAGCCCATTGTTGTCAGCATCAGCCACCGTCTGTAGAGAATATTACTGAGGAGCCTCCTTAGGTGTAGGAAGTAAATGGCGTGTGGTACACTAATGACCCTACCAAGCAGGGAGGTTTTGGGGACTGATTCTCCTATCAACATCTCTAGACATTCTACTACAACACATCATTTACTCCTACACCTCTTTCAACTTTAATGAGCTCTAGAGCCATTCCTTATCAAGCATCAAGGCAGCAAAAACAATAATTTGGGCATCAGTAGACGTATAAGGCAAGCCAACAGGGCTCGCATGTTCATAATCATACCCAGCAACATCACCCTTATGGTCATCAGGACTAGTCTTCCCGTTCTTCATATCCTTCCTCTTCCCAACAACACCATTCATCATCAGGTTCAATGGATTTTCAATGACAAATTTTGGATGAGTTGCATTCCTACATGAATGAAGTACATGATTTGAGGGTTAATCTCAACCATCTTTCTCGTTTAAATGATGAAAACAATATTCCCTCTACATCCATTCCAGCTGAGGTTCATGCTAATCCCAATATCCTGAACAAGACACATCAGCATCTTCCTATGGATCATGTATATTATTCAAATTTTCACAAATCTGAACACAAGATCTCTCCATTTGATTATGTTGATCATATGTCTCTCAGGAGCAGACAGACCATGGTCGTACCTGATCGCGCTAAGGGCATGGATAGGACTGACTTTGAAGCTCAGCCTGAGGAGACTTCAGAGGATGATGATGCCAGACATTGTAACCAGAGAGCATGTACTTCCAGGAGAAGATTGAGGAGGAGTACAAGAGCATAGAAACACACATCCGATTCAAAGTCTACGAAGGACCTTGTGCCTTCAAATAAGGAGAATGCACATTCAGTAGACATTCCCTATCCTAAAGTAGAATCGAATTGTTATTCCAATTGCAAAAGATTCATGTTTGAATAACTCATCTTCTAATGATAATCAGGAGCATGTTTCTGTTTATGACTTTAGGTCTTCTATTCATTCTTTGTTTATCCCTTTACCCCGTGCTTTTATGGCAGGAAATCACATCATTAATAAGATTCATAAACATGATACGAAAATGACACGTTTTTTTCAAGATAATATCACGGTTAAAGTGCCATTTGATGAGTATATGACTAGCCATACTACATTTCAGAAATATCTGAAGTTGAGATGCACACCAAGTAGAGTTAGCATAAACAAATCGAACAGTTACATCAAGATACATACTCCTTCGATTGCCACTACTTTTTATCTCAAGAACCAGAAATTACCACAGAAGAAGAGAGACTTAGGTGCACATTATGTAGTGAGTCATATCGATGACATAGCGTTTGCATGCACTCTCCTGGATAATGGCTCTTCGATCAATTTATTACCCTTTGCCTTATATGAAAAATTGAAGTTGGGTCCTTTACACAAATCTAGATTATACTTAAGTTTGCAGGTAAATCAATGAAAAAGGCTAAAGGTGAGATCAAGAACATCATTATTTCTATTGAGGGACATAATAATAAGGTGGACTTCACGGTCCTTGAAATGGATATTCCTCATCATTGGAGAGATTCACATATTATCCTTGAGCGGCCTTTCCTTAGGACTGCTGGAGCAACATTTGATTATCAGACATGGATGATGAAGTTCTGTTCACCAGACGGAGAAGTGGAACAACATATGAAGCAGAAAAAAATGGCAGTGACTTGATTTCGAGTCAAGCATAGATTTTTCTTCATTCTCTGAGGCAGACTGCAATGTATTGAACACAGTTGGGATTTGGGCACAAAACCCAACAATACATAATGAGATACTCTCATCTGAAGAGGACAATGTACACATAGCTATCACTGATACATTACCGGAGTTCTTGAAATATGCATCCCCTATTCTCTTGATGACACAGAAGTCCCTTTGGACTTGTTAGTTCCCCTTCATTCAGAACAATCAAGGGAATTAGATGTTGAGTCGGATGCATCTTTGGTCGAATTACCATATATTTTTGGCAATCCGACTCCCTATTCTTCAGTACAGTTGGTGGGAAACACTACAGTTGAGTCATCTCCACTATGCAGCACAGATCCAGATTCAATGATGGTTCAGCCGGATATACCTGATGATTAATCCTTTCCAGAGTTGAAACCACTACCTCCTACACTCAAGTACACTTTCCTTATGGGACATAAGAATAAGTTTTTTGTCTTCATTAGTTCTAGGTTGACTATAGAGCAGGAAGCTAAGTTGTTTGAAGTGCTGGAGAAGAACCGTAAGGCTATAGGTTGGACTGTATCAGATCTAGTGGGTATAGATCCTGCACTCTATTCACACCACATTTTTGTTGAGGAAAATGCTAGACCTTCCCGTGAGTTTCTAACAAGGCTTAATCCAAATCTACGGAAGTAGTTAAGAAAGAAATAGAGAAATGGTGTGGAGCATGCTTTATTTACCCTATCTCTGACTCCAAATGGGTGGCACCTTTACATGTTGTCCTGAAGAAGTCGAGAATTCAGATGGTGACAAATGAAGAGGGAGTTGAGATTGTGACATGTGTACCCACGTCGTGGTGTTTCTTTGTCGATTACTTGCGCCTGAATGCTGCGACAAAGAAAGATCACTTTCCCTTTCCTTTTATTGATCAAATTTTGGAGAGATTAGTTGGGAAAGAGTTCTTCTGTTTTCTTGATGGGTACTCAGACTACAATCAAGAAGCAATCACCCCTGCAGATCAGGAAAAGACCACATTTACATGTCCTTTCGGCACATATGCATTCAAGGGCATGCCTTTTGGGCTATGCAACTCCCCAGGCCCTTTCCAGCGGTACATGATTGCTGTGTTTGCCGAGATGGTTGGGGATTTACTTGAGGTCTTCATGGATGGTTTTTCGGTTCATGGCGATTCATTTGATTCTTGTTTAGCGCACTTGGACTGAGTTCTTCAGAGGTGTGGAGAGGTGAATCTAGTACTCTCCTAGGAAAAGAGTCATTTCACGGTCAAGGAGGGTATCGTGTTGGGGCATGTCATCTCCAAAAAAGGAATGGAGGTCGATCCCGCTAAGGTGGATGTGATCAAGAAAATTGATCCACCAACCATCATTCTTGGGGTGTGTTGGATTTTATAGAGATTTATTTAGGATTTTTCTAAAATTGATCGACCACTGACTGAGCTCTTAGGAAAAGACACCGAGTTCTTTGTCAATCACCAGTGTCTTTAAGCCTTTGAGCTTCTTAAAAAGAAGATCCACGCCTTGCTGATTCTGCAGGCTCCTGATTGGTCTTTTCCCTTTGAGATCATGACTGATGCTTTAGATTTTGCTATAGGAGACGTATTAGGGTAGTGATGAGATCAGATTCCGTTTGCTATTTACTACGCAAGCAAAGTTTTGGATTTAGCATAGAGAAATTACACATTGACTGAAAAAGAAATGCTTGCAGTAGTTTGGGCATTAGAGAAGTATAGGTTTGTGATTTTAGGCTCCAAAGTGACAATTTATACAGATCATTCAGCCATTATGTATCTGATGGAAAAGAAGGATGCGAAGGCGCGTCTTCTTAGATGGATATTGTTACTCCAGGAATTTGATTTGGAAATTAAGGATAAACCTGGAGTCAAGAACGTAGTGACTGACCATCTTTCAAGGATCAAACTAAAGGATTCCCCTTCGAGAGACCTTTCTAGATGAGTCTATTTGTGTTGTAGATTCACTTCCATGGTATGCCAACATAGTTAACTTCCTTGTCTCCAAGCAAGCTCCTCGTGATTGGACTAGGAGCAGTATAGGCCGACTTAAGTTGGATTCGAGGAAATACCGTTGGGAGGATCCTTTCCTTTTCTTAGAAGGTCTGGATTGTGTCTGGAGAAGGTGTATTCCTCAGTAGGAATACCTGAGTGTCCTCACATTTTGTCATTCGCTTGAAGCTAGAGGACACCACTCAGGAAAGAGAACCACTCACAAGGTTTTACAATGTGGTTTCTTTTGGCCAACATTGTTTAGAGATGCAGCTGATTTTGTGCGGTTGTTCCCTATTCGTCAAAGAATAGGAGGGACTGTTGGTTCTAGAGATGAGATGCCCATGCAATGTTTAATTTTTTTGATGTTTTTGATTCTTGAGGCATAGATTTCATGGATCCTTTCCTTAATAGACAAGGTTATGAGTATATTTTGTTAGCGGTTGATTACTTATCAAGATGGGTGGAGGCTATCCCAACCCAAGCCGCAGATGGAAAACTGTATGCAAATTTATCAAGGACCATATTATTTCAAGGTTCGGAGTACCTAAAGTATTGATCTCTGATGGGGGTAGGCACTTTGTGAATGGATTGATGAAATCACTAGCTAATGATTATAAATTTTAGCATAGAGTAACTAGTCCTTACCACCCTCAATAAAATGATATGGTAGAGGTTTCAAATAGGGAGGTGAAGAGCATTCTTCAGAAGTTAATCTATATAGACAGGAAGAACTGGTCTCAGTTGTTGGACCAAATTATATGGGCTTACAGAACAACCTACAAGACACCATTTAGCACTTCACCTTTTAGGATGATTTATAGTAAGCCATGCCATTTGCCCGCTGAGTTAGTGCATAAATCTGAATGGGTAATAAAGAAGATTAATTGGAGCTGTCACTTAGGGAAATTGTGTAGAGACCTTAACATAAACAAACTAGTGGAAATCCGTAACCGAGCATATGACAATATCATGATCTATAAGGACAAAGTTAAGAAGTGGCATGACTTGCTTATTAGATGTAAAGACTTTGTTCCTAGACAGAAGGTACGGTTGTTTAATGCAAAGTTAAGATTTTCCACAGGAAACTTAAATCAAAGTGGACAGGTTCTTTCATTGTTAAAGAAGTGCATGAGAATGGTAGTATAGAGATCTTAGAGCTTTCAGATATTGTATCTTCCTTTTTGGTTAACGGCTAGTTACTTAAGCATTTTGTGGAATCAATAGAAAGGTTAACTCTGGTAGAGATGATCAACTTCATGCCTATTGATACAGTTCCCGATCCCTCAAGTAAGGCATGAGCATCGGGATAGATTCAAATCTCAAGATTCAACATCAGCAAATTTATATTCTTTTTGACCTTATTCTTTTTCCTACCTACACTTGGGCTATATACAACCTAAGTATAGGGGGATTTACCCATATTCATGCCTTCTCATTAATTACACATTTTTTATCTTCACTCTTGTACGATTTTTATGCTTAGTTGAGCTATGCCTTTCACTTTGTGCTATGAGGACATAGCAAAAGCTAAGTATAGGGAGGTCTACTGTATATATTACATATATACTCTAGCCATAGCTCTTATTTTTTTAAAATAAATTTAAACTCTCATGGTTTTGGATATCGCATTACAATTTTTGAACTGAGTATTGTCTAAATATTATGAAAATAAATTTTGAAAATAATATATTTGAAATGATTTTCAAAAATATTTTACGTAGTTCGAGAAAATACGGCTTGACATGTTTATAATTTGTAAAATATTTTGAAAATCTATGTGACATTATTTGAAAAAAAATTTCAAAAATTATTTTCAAAGCTAAGGGTGAAATTGAGAATGACCAAAATTCAGTAAAAGCTTTAAAACATTCTTGTTGTGTCTCTTCAGTTACTTGGGTCCTCAGAGGTCGTGACGATTCACTGAAATCATTTCTTCTTTTTCTTTATAAGGTTGTTCGGCCTTAAAGACTTTTTCAGTTCAACATGGAGGAGAGTTTGTATTTCAATTCAATATTTTGGAAGATCAAGTTGATAAAGAGTTCTCTTAAAAGAGTGATGCTAATTGAGGATGATGATCTATTGATGGAAGAATTAGATATAGAGGTTCCGTTACCTTTTCTTGAGGATATTCATTTATTGAATCCTTACCTTTCTTGTAAGTTGGGTCATCACTCTATATCTAATTTTTTCTCTTTTAAGAAAACCCAAAAATCTGTCGCAGGATTTCAAGGTTTGATTCATCTTCCCATAATCATGAAGAATTTTGAGGCTTCCCATGTAGATATGAATGTCACTTTTGAGGAAGAATGGCATCATTCTAGAAGGATAAAATTTCAAGTTGATGAAAATCTTTCTTACTCAGATCTAGAAGTATTCTCCATTAGGAAGAAGCAGTTGAAACATAAGGCATCCTGTGATTTTAAACCCCGAAAATCCAATCTTGATTTCTAAGGAGCTGAAGTTTGTAATGTTGTGTTGGATTTCTTAGTAATGTTCTTCATATTATTCCTCTGTGATGTTCGTCAAAGATAACCAGTTCATTGTCTTTGTTTCAATAAAGTTAATAATTCTTTAATTCTTTTGTAAAATTAACTAACTGGCATATTAATTGGTGTTTTGTTCCTAACATTTTCACTATTACGCTCAAGAATTGAGATGATATTCAACACTTGGTTTAAGGAGTCCCTAGACTTAGAGTTCTCATGTATTAATCATTAGGGACTTAGACTTAAAAATTCACATTCTCCTAGTTGGAAGATATGCATGCTATATCCCATGGTTAATCTCCCTTACAAGAATTTGATTACCACTCATTTGCACGATTGTAATTATGATTGAGATGAGTCAAGATACCACTAAGGAAACTGGGATTGGAAGTTTAAGTTTAGACTTGATTTCTATGATGCTCGAGGATGGGATAAGATTAATGTTGTCTTCATGAAAACTAAGTGTTAGCATTTTAGGCAGTATGTGACTTGCTCTCATGCTATTTTTTGATCAAATCTAAAGTATCAGAGTGTGATGACATTAACTAATAAGTTGATCAGTGTGCACCAATCTAATGGTAAAAACAGTGGAGCTAGCCAAAAACAAAGAAAAAGAATAAAGAAATGATGAAAGAAAGGCTCTCACCATACAAAGACAAATATCAAAGAGCTACTACCAAAGGCAAGCACTCCCAACCATTTCAAAGTGTCCACTTGGACCACCGTTACTAGGACTAGGAGTCGGGCTAGCACCCAAAAAGGGCTCTGCATAGTAAATGCTACAAGTCTGGGTGTAGAAGGTATAATAGATACTCAAAAAAGGCACACCCCAGTGTATTCCCAGGAAAACAAGTGCAGCCGACTCCAACTTCTGTTGACGGACACACTGATTGGCTAAATCAAAATAAAAATGTGTTGCATTTTGGCACTTGAGAGAACCCTTTCCAAAGAGAGGAAAAGAGAATAAGTACACAATCCTACAACCTCCATTATCTGGCCTTCCATCTATCCCTTTAAGGTCTGACAAACTACAGAGAAGGTGGACTAAGGCAAGACTAGATTTGTTCCCTAGAGTCGAGGTTTGGGTCCTTAGGAAAGCTTCCAAGATTGGAATTTTTGGGGATGTCTTGATTCTACTCTCATGTTGCAGTCAACACTAAGTCATATTCCTTATATTTATGTATCCAGTGAGAGTCTGACAATTAGACGAGTTGAGTTACTTTTGATTAATGCTTGGATAAACTTAGAGTTTAGGATTCTTAAACATGGTGTTTTAGATTAAATCAAGCCTTGTATTTTCACTCGCACATGTCAGGGATCTCACTAATTAATCTACCTAACTAACCAATTCTTTCTTTATTAGCTCGAGGACGAGCTTAGCTTAAGTATAGGGGGTGATAAATCCCAGATTTATCAGCTTAATAGAGTATATTTAACTCCCTTACTTAAGATAATCACATGATTCATTGACTAATTAACATCAATTAGTAATTTATGTGTTGTATATAATTAACACTAGTTATTATATATTAATATGCTGTATTGTTTTATGTATTTATTTCTTATTAAAAATCAAATAAAAATTTGATAACATTAAATATAATAGAAATACAAAAAATAAGCAAAAGAAAAAAATATAGAAAAATATTTTATATGGTTTTTAATAGTATTTAATTTTTAACTATGTACAAATGACCTCTGATCTCTTTGACTTTTACATGAAAGTTCTCATCGAGATCTACAACTTTATGTTCATAACTTTTCATAATTCAGGACTACTAATTCTTTTCTAATTATTTCTAATTTTTAGAATTAACTTAATTCCTATTGGGCCACATGGCGCATCCTCAGCCGCCCACGTGGCCCTCTCTTGGTGATGAATCCATGATTCATCATACTAAAAGATGAAAATAGAGCTTCATTCTTGAGTAATTAAAATGAAATGCAAAAGTGAAATGATTTTGGGTTCCATACAGTCATGAACAAAAGGTTAAAATGGAGCTAGACCCGACCTTTGGATTAATAGTGTGGCGAAATTCTGGGAGACTTAGGATTTTAAAATCAACAACCCTTAAGTTCTACATATCATTGTAACAGATTCAGCTCAGAAGTCATCTTAGATTAATCCTTCTCCCTAAGCATATCCCATGAACATTGAACAACTGTCTCACGTGTGGGAAAGGTTTTAGCTCTCCCCATCAAGAATGCTGGACTACCATGCAAACCCCCTCCCAGTAACTCGTCCTCAGGGAGTCAGGTATTTCCTTCTAAGGTCTGTCGTGCTGTGTTCACAATCGAAAGGGGGAGAAGTTAGAAGAAACATAAAAGAACTGGAGGGTGACCAATGTAGTCACCTCTCCTTGTGAAGCCGGCCAGTTTAGATAAGTCTCCACTAAGATCTGTAGGTTTTCTTGAAGATTGGACCTTTTTGGTCAGATATTTATTTGGTGATTTGGCTTCTTTTTGGTATTGAATTTTGGTAACTCTGCATGGATCTTTGTGCCCTTATGGATATAGAATCTTTTTTCCGTACATGTTTTGGGGTCTTAGAAAAAAATGTGCCCAGCCATCCATCCCTTTTCCGAAGCTTTATTTCAACCCATACTCTGGTCTTTAGATGTCCACGCTACCAAAAAAGAGCCCCACACAGTCTTCCAACATCCCATCTGAGTTAAGCTAAGTGCATAGTGCGAGAGAACAGGTTTATTCCCTACTCAAAATCTTTAACCAGAATTAGGAGACCAGGTTAGACACAAAGAGTGAGAGGTTGTACATTGTTAAGCAGAACTCAAAGAATTAAGTCAAAAGACATGAAGCTTCTAAACTCGTCTTTCTCGGTGAAGTTCCTCTGGAAATCAGGTAGATTAAGGCCAACTTAAGACCACTCTCCACTTCTACTCACATCTCGATTCAGAACCCAATAACTTTTCACTTTACATATGCTAGATATGCAAAATGAAATGCAGATGCATATGAGGTGCAAGTGCAAGATGATTATATATATATATATATATATATATATATATTTCATTTTTTTATTTTTGTGTGTGTGTGTGTTTTTTTATTGTTTCATTTTTTGTTGACTTTTACCCATCCCATAATACGAAAGTACGTGAACGTACGCGATATGGGTAAAGTATATATGTAATATATACAAGCCAGTGAAGGTGTCGCGTGGCCGGTGAAGGGGCCGTGTGGTGAAGTGCTGCTCCTTCGTGTGAGGGCACATGTCCAGGGGGTGGCGCACATCGGAGGGTCGCACGCAGGAGGGTTGTGCGAGGCGATTGGGTGGCGCATTCGCTGGAGTAGTGCGGTGGCAAGGTGGTCCAGGTTGATGTTGCGGAGGTGAGGCGACACATCAAGGAAGCGGAATGAAGTCATCCCGCGGCTCGGCGACTTGTTGGCGGGGGTGACGTGCGCCTGGCCGGTGGAGGAGAGGCCGCTGCTACTGCGGTGGTCTAGGGGGGCTGGCTGCAGTTGGTGGAGTCTAGGTCGCTAGAGAGAAGTGTGGAGCAGGCGTTGTTCGAGGATGCGATTGGGGAAACTGGGGAAATGTGGTAAAAAAGAGGAAATGAAAAAGAAAGAAGAAGAAGATGGGGGATATCGCCCGGGGTTAGAAGGGACGGAGGACCTCTTCTTTCTCGCCTCGACCGTGTCAGCGGTGCACGAGAAGCCTTAATTGATCTCACCGTGGAGGTCTTCACCGGATAGAGAGGAGTGCTGTCAACACCTCCTCCTCAAGTTGCTCTCTAGTGGGATATGGCGGATGGTCTCTCCTGAATGAGTTGATGGAGTTATATAGAGAGAAGTGGAAGGGGATAATAATGGTTGGCGTGGCCGCCTCAAGGAAGAGGCAGGTGGTTGTGAGTCTGTTGGGGGCGGCCTGTGGCAGAGATGAAGGGGTGGAGGTTGAACCTTTGGCGGAGAATACAGGGAGGTCTTCCTGTTGACTTGGAAGGAGAGGGCCTCACGTGCGTGGCACGTGAGGTGAAATTTATTATTATTTGTTTATTTTTTAAAATAAAACGAAAATAAAGGGGTGTAAAAATAGCTGACATGTGGCGGCTCCAGTAGTTGCTACATGTCAACTCCAGAAAAATCCAATAATTTAAATGAAAGAAAAATCTAGAAGAAGTAATAAACATCCTTGGATCAAAAAGTGCTCAACATAAAAATAGCTCGTGTCAATGAGATCTACAACTTTTGTGAAGAGAACAAGAGCAAATAAGATCATTTGTGCAAAGCGATATTTTTGGGGTACTCCATGTACATAGAATACCTTGTTTTTTGGGTCTTGTATTTTTTGTGTTTTTTAATCAAGAAGAAAAATAGAGAAAAACAACGATAAAATAAAATAAAAACATTTACAAAATAATATTTTTTTTGGATTTTCAGGAAATAAGACAATAGGGGAATAAAATAAAGAAGAAAAAGTGAGAAATTTGTACAGACTCGCATAGGACACTCGGACTCGGTCAATTTCTTTGATGTCAGTCTTTAACTGAATTTGGATTTTTTTTTATTTTATTAGAACTTTCATCGAAGAGTATAAAAGAAAAAGAAATAAGCGAAAATGAGTTAATTATGTACAAGAAATATTAAGTCAAAATCAGGCAAAATTCGAAACGCGCAAAAGAGGCCCAAAACCCAACTTTTACATACAAGCTCTGATTTTTATGAAATTGGTCTCATTTTGAAGATCTTTGAATATGTATTACTTTAAAAGTGAGTAGACTTAAATCAGACACTATATGAGGAAGATATGGGCATTTTAGTCTGTTTGGTCTGAAATTGGAGTTTTGTCTCACGTGCCAATTATTTAAGTTAATAGTTTTTTTTGTATTTTTCTTTTAATCTTGTTAGTTATATGTACACAATGGAAGTGGTTCGAGATAAATTAGAGTTAGCATGAATTAGTTAAAAATGTATGAAGTTTAGTGCGAATGTGAAGATGATTATGAATGCAATTATGAGTGCTAAAAAGAAAATATTAATTTTACATGCATGAATGGTAAAAATGCAGAATAGATGATGGAAATGCAGCTAATTACTCAGGAACGAAGCTATATTTTCATATTTTAGTATGATGAATCATGGATTCATCACATGGCTAAGCCATCTGTCTCCTATTCCACCGTCTGATCGCCTCCTTATTAGACACATCCAGGCCGTCGGTTAGCACCCCGATCTGAACCACTAGATCCTCTTTTTCAAGTGGATCTCATCCTTTAAATCATGCCCAAATCTAGGCCGTTGGATCTTAATCCAACGGTCCCTGGATGTCTTCAACCTCCAACCTCTCCTCCCAAAAGATGCAACCTTTCATTGCAAGGCAACTTTCTCCCCATTTTCTCGGCCATTCCCAACCAACTTCCGAGCAACTGCTACCTTCATTACACTCTCCTATCATTCCTAACTTCCTCCAACCTTCTCTTTCATCTTAACCTTAACCTACCACTCAATGGTGGAGGGTGGGACTTCCATTAAAACTTCTTGAAAACCTCTGCCATTTTCATCTTTAAAAAGACCTTTACCATTACTTGCTCTGGTTGTCCACCCTTGCGAGAGTTCCCCTTAGCTTTCTTGCTTCCTCAGTGATAAAGAGAGAGGGATAGAGAGAGACTAAGATCAAGCGAAGATTTGTAAAGAGCTCCGGTGAGAACCTTGGTTTCCCGACCAAGTCACAACCTAGATCTGCGGCTGTTTGAGCTTAGTTCTCTTGCCAAGAACTTCAAATGAAGACGAAGAGGCTTATCGCTTTGTCAATTGGCTTTAGATTCAACTGATTCCATCTCCTCTTCAAACATTCAAATTTCAGGAAAGTACTCGATGTTCTTATTATGGTAGATTATATGATTTATTCTTTAGTTGATATGCATTCCTAGACTTATCTTAACGGTCGTATACCTTTTCCTTTGACCACTCGTTCACGTGTATCTTCACTAGTTATCGATCCATTTCTCCATCGTTGTGATCGCCCAGATCCATTGTCATCTTCTTCATGAAGGTGACACCCCTTAGGGCTCAGTCTTTTACCTTCGAGTAGCCCACCATTCCGCTCACTTTAGCTTTTAAAATACCCGCAAGTGCTTGCTTTTCTCTTACCAACCATGAAGGACATCCAAAAGACATCAATGATCGGATTTTGAAGCCTAGCTTTAATCTCCTATTTCCTTGTCGGAAAAGCTTTCTCTACAGAGGTCTCCAGGCATTCCTATTCCTTCTCCAAGCATCAGACAACATCGCCAGAGTGTGACGGGTGCTTGGACCTTTAGAGAGCATGAAGAAGCAAGGCAGAGCTTTTGTTCATTCGTTGAAACCCAACCATGCCGTCATCACGCACGGAGGTGATCAAGAATAGCTGCACAGTATATACCATTGATCTATCTTAAATTGGCGAGATCTAAAGGGCAGGAATTGTCCACGTAACCATTCCAAAGCGTCGCTTCAATCCTCAGGCTCGTGTGTCGAGCCTGAACCCGAGCCCTGCCTGAAGAACCAGAAGCTGACACATGTCCCAAGCCTCCATGATCGAACCTAGCCAGGTCACGTGATTACCACACGTGATTGGGTAAATTGCAGCATGAGTCATGAAGTTTTCAACAATTGCAGATAAGCCCTCCCACCTATTTGTAAACTGCATAGTAGCCTCTACGAGATTTCCTAATTACATCTAAGTCCCTGTCTGTACTGTTATGCAATAAAACTTGGAAGCTTTTATTACAATTATACACCTAGATTTATTGTTGAATATCTTTTCCTTGAAATCCAAATATTGTAATTTTGGTCTTGTTTGAAAGCTTGTTTGACACTCTATCTGGTACAAGTTGTGTGGATGATTTTGATTGAAAATTCATGCATTAATTGTTATTGTTTAAAGGCTTGATTGATTAATTTAATTTAGTTGAAACTAAATATGCGTGAACATTTAAACCCATTAAGCATTTTTAATCTTAATGATCTACTGTTATTTAAATTTAATTATTACTAGGTCATTAAAAGATTTAATTGCTGACTAAAACAATAGAGTGGAGATGAGTTAGGATTTTGTGACTGATTTCTCTTACTTAAGAGATTTCTCAAGAAATTAACTCAGGGTATTTTTGCCATTCATCCAAGTTATTTGTTGTGAGTTTTTAAGTGTTGTTTTCCTATTTATATTGTTTGTGTACATATGTTGGCATTTAATTTAGTTGCATAAAAAATTGTGTTAAAATTCATTCTTGATTATGTGTTGTGCATCAGCTCCAAGTAATAAATCTCTTAATTACTATCTAAATTATTTGCCACTAAAGTGCTTGCATCCTTGTGTTCGAACCTGGAGTTCCTAGGTTATAAAATTAAAGGCCGAGAACCTCATCGCTGAGACTTCTCTCGGTTCTGTATGGAAAGCTAAGTGCCCGTGCTATAACGAATCGAAATTAATACATGCATTTAGTGGTTCATCAATGCCATTCCTACCATAACTAGCGAGTAGACACATCTAGAGTTGAGCAACACCGTTGAGTGACCAAACCCCGTGTGGCGGCCCGATCAAAATATCCACCACGTCTGGGAAGAACACTAGAGGTCAAATTGAGAGCTCCGCCGATTATCATTTTATTTGAAGGAAATAACCCTAAACGCACGATCTCCAATGATCGAACGATTTAGATCATCTTTAGCAGCGCCACGTGACGCATCCCAAAATCCCACTGCCCGTTGCTAAATCCTTAAGCAACGCAACATGTGACCGCACGCACATGGCTTCTTGACCATGTGTATGGGGATATTTTGGTGAAATTGCATATAAATCCCCTACATTTCCTAACAATTAGAAGCAGGTCCAAGATCTGGAGCCCTCACGTGCCCAAGCACGTGCCTCCTGTATATTTTGTGTAAACACCCCTAGATTTGTCACTTTTCACAGATACACCTCATTATTCCCTATATTACATAAATACCCCTCTATTGTATATACTATATACATTCTATAATACACAATAAATAAAGACAAAAATATAAAAATATAATAAGAATATGTATAAATACCGTATTTTACTCTATACACAATATTAAAACAATTTTAACAAAAAATAAAAATTTTATATTTTTAATATTTCATTTAAAAATGAAAAATATAATAAACTTTAAAATACATAAAAAATATAAAAACACTCTTAAAAATAAAATAAAAAATACTATTAGCATATTTCACTGTATTTTACATAGAAAATAAAAAACAAAATAAAAATTGAATATTAAAACCAATAAAAATGCAAAATATGTAAAAACTTGTAAAAATAATAACTAATTCAAGAAAAATCATAAATGTACTCACAACTATCATTTTAAAGATAATTTCACCTACTTTCTAATGAAAGTAAAATAAAAATATTTTCATTCTGATTTCTATTAAAAAATTTAAAATACTCCACAATTTTTTATAAGCACATTGTTTTCAACATTAAAAAATTAATATAAAACCCATAAAAATTTTAAAAACCTTCTTAAAATTCATGAAATCAGTAAAACAAATTAAAATATAAAAATAAAAAAATAAAAAAAATTACAAAACATTTTCTAAAATAAAAAATCATAAAATACTTAAAATTCAGAAAAAACAATATAAAATTCACAAAAATTAAATAAAAATCCAAAAAATTCCTAAAAATAAATAAAAAGTAGAAAACCTAATAAACCTAAGTTTTCTACTATTTTCCCTAGTTTTCAAACTATTTGCCTCCCTTGAGTTCGATACTCCCATACTTATTACTATACACATTAGTTTAAGAGTCTAAATAATAAAAACATATTTTCTACTATCCACCCAATCGATACAACGACCGTTTCATCTTTTTATCAGGTGTGGTTTTTCATATGTAGTAGTGTAAGAGTGTATGGTGCAATGTGGGCATGAATGTAAGAGTGTGTGGTGTTGTATGGGCATGTATGCAAGTGTGCGAGGAATTTGGGTTTGCATGCAGGTGTGTATTAGTATATCGAGCAATGCATGGGTGTATTTGAGCATGTATGCAAGTGTGTGAGGAATATAGGTATGCATATGGGTGTGTATGAAGGTATGGAGAGAGAATAAGAACTATGTAAGGGTGTATTTGGGCATGTATGCAGGAGTATGAGCAATATGGGTATGCATGTAGGTCTGTAAGAGTGTTTGGAGGGGTATGGGCATGCATGTCAGAGGGTATAGGTGTATTTCAGCATGTATGCAAGTATTTAGGCAATATATGTATGCATATGGGTGTGTAAGTATGCACGGAGGGATATGGACATGCATATGGGTAAGGGTATGAAGAATTGAAAACTGAGATTTCAAACAATTCAAATGGGCCTAATGTGATATCCGAATATTTTTGTAATAGATCGACGTAGTGGGATGGGAAATTATAGTGAATCAGTCAAACGAGTCAAATGTCCGGGTAAAATGTATTATCATAAGATACACATATCTTAGTTAACCATGTATATACAACACGTGTATATACATGATTTAGAGTTTGTGTATTTTATGAAATGTATATTAACTTTCCTTAGTTCGAAGGTCTCGAGTTAATGGAGTCCTTGGTGATTTTTATGCATCCAATATATAGATATTTCTGTCATATAAGATTTATTCTTTGCTAATTTTTGACAACATAACCATAATCCTTTCTGATGTACCAAATTTATCTTTTAAAGGTTAACTAATGCTTTGATGCATTTGTAAACTTTTAAAGGTCGATTTATGAGGTACATTGGAGAGGTGCATGGTTTTGCTATAAAAACTTAGTAATGAATAAATCTTATATTTAAAAATATCTACATAGTGTCTGCATCGAAATAATCGGGGATGGGCAAAATAAAAAATGAAATAAAATGTTTTTTCCTTATACATCTTAAGTATGTGGGTATATATGTCGAAGGGTCAATCTAACTATGGGTACGTAATAAATGATCGAGGCTAATATAAACAACATATGTGACATTCGTAAGTAATGAACAAATCTCAAGATATATTCATGTTGTAGGTTAGGTGATGGGCCCTGCTCATGCTTCATAGAAATGAAGTATTTGACACTTGATGGTATGTAGTACTATGTAACTTATATTTTATTAATTAACATTTTGGTTCTAAGTTAAAATTGTTCTTACAATATATTGTATCATATCATATGTAAATATGGAACATCTTGTGATGCTTGATTGTAAATTTGGATATACTTGTGATTCTTGATTGTGGATGTGGATATAGTTGTGATGCTTGATTGTGAATGTAGATTATATTGAATTAATGTTCTTGTACATGTATAATTTTTATATGATTGTACATGTATAGGTAATCGTGAAGGAAGTGCATAACTGAACCTTGTAATAATTTTTTTGTTATGGTATTAGAAAATGCAACTACATGTAGTCTCATATGTAGTCGCATTTGGTACATTTTTTTATATACTAGCGGCATCTATAACAAGCACGGTGGACAATTGTGCTCACAAATACGAGACCAACATGACCACAATGCGGTCATAATCATTTTTATGCCCCCTAGTCGACTACATCCTTTTCAACTACTTGTAGTTGCATATACCCAATATGATTACATTACAACTATAATGCGAACAGAATGGACTACATTCATGCTCACATTATCTTCAATTTCTTGTAGTGTTGGGCTCAACCCTAACAAGTTATGTGGGTAGGTAATCCTCAATAACATAGTGGGTCTAGGGTCTAGGAAGTTACAGATCATATTAGAGATAATTTCATCTAATAGCGGAAAAAGCTATTCAAAAGATGGGGACACTCATACTAAAGAGATGTGAGGTAAGGGCTACCCAAGAGCATGCAACTACTATTATTGGGATGTCCATATGAAAACGAGGACATTGCATATATAAGTAGAGGAGATTGTAGCACCCCAGACATAGTATTGCATTTGGTAATAACAAAGTATTGTAGTGGATTATAAGTAGTAGTAGCTATTGCTAGACCTCTTGGGCTTATGCATTTTGAAATGTTGTTAAATGCTCTAGTTGGGTCAAATCCCAACAAGTTGTGTGGGAAATACTCCTCAATAATGGATCAGGTCTGGTGCTAGAGACATAACAATAAATGTTACAAGAGATTGAATTATAAAGGATTATATTTTATATACATGATTTACCTTAGGAGAAAGCCCAATAATTTACCTTTCTTAGAGGAATGCATGTGAAGCACCGACTGAAATGTTAGTTGTCAGATAGAAGATGGTTACTTTCCCTATGGTCTAGCATTCACCTTAGGGAGACATCTGATAGGGATATCGAACAACATAGTGGAAAAAAATGTCTGTTAAGGTCCTTAGCACATTGAGTTTATAAGAAGCACAAAGGAATGAGAAATTAGATAGAAATTATACATAACTTTTTGTGATGCCATGCACTGTAAGGGACAAGACATTTTTGTCATTGATTTTAAAAGGTTTCCACCACCTTCCTTGGGTGCCTTTGAGTTGAGCCCTTGATTCAAATGTTAAGAAAAAAGTATTTGAATTTGCTTAATAAAAAGAAGATATCAATGAAAAAGAATAAATGAGCCAAATGAAAGATTGATGAATCCGTGATTCATCGCTTTTATTCTTTCATTTTGGTTAAAATCCTTGGTAAAATAAATGTAAGTAATCACTATATCCAACTAATTATTATTCTAATCATAAATGTTAATATTACATATTTAGCACTTATTTTATCCAAAATAAAAGAATAAAGATCAAAAAATAAAAGAAAAGAAGATTGTAAATATGAAATATGTACAAACTAATCCTACCCCGAGACCAGGTCAATATTGACCTGGTCGATAAAATAAATAAGCAGGGGGAGATAAGAATCATAACCTATAAAAATATCAAGAAAACAAAGACCAAAAATATAATTTACACATTTTTCATATTGTAAATATTTTACCTATTTTATTTATCATCAAGAAAACTTCAAACCAAAAACTTCTTTCGTAAAAGATATTCACAACAATATCTATTATTTTATAAAAATATTAGAAAAATATTTCATCATAAAAATAATTAATCGTAATAGATTGTAAAAGCCGTAAAAGCTGACTTCCAAGGTTCATAACTATTTATAGAAAACTCTAAACAGACCGAACTTACTTTTAAAATCTGTTTTGTACTTATTACTAACTACTAAAAATATAAAAAAAATATTTGAATAAAATCAGTGAGTTTTGGCATTTTGGACCCGTTGTATATTTGTATTATATGTAGAAAATTCCTAGATTTTTATTTAAAGAACTGTAAATCCGATTAACATAATTTCTTTTCCTAAAAACTTCTAAAAATGTGTAGAAAAATATAAAAAATAAAATTAAGTTAAAATACAAAGTAAATCTAAAGCCTCAAAGCCGCTACCTAAATTTTCCGGACCTCATAACTCTGTCGTACGAACTCTGAATTGGGCAAACTCAGTTTAAAAATTAATATTATTAAATTATATACAACATGACATTAGTTTCGCTAAACTTGGTGTTAATACGAAAATTACGATTTTCGGGTCTGTATTGGTATATTGTACAATGTATCGTAATTTATATTATTATTTTATTATTAAGTATAAGTAAATAATAACTAATTTAATTAGTTTATATATATTTATTTAATTTATTAATCATTTATTTATTAATTTAAGTAATTACTTAATTATATATTTAACTACTAAACTAATTACTTAAATAATTTAAAAATCATACTTAATTGTTAATTATTTATTTAATTATGAAATCAATACATTAATAATTAATTTAATATACTTATTAATTATTTCATTATCTATTTATTATTAATATTAATAATATTTATAATTATTTAATTTAAATAATTATTTTATTTTTTATTTTATTCCCCTCTGCTCTCTTTCCTTTCTCTCTCTACCTTTACTCTTTCTTCTTCCCGGACATAGCTTCTTCTTCCTATGCACACCCAACACAGCCGCCTTCTCTTCTCCTCCACCTTTCTCTATCCGACGACCGTTAGGCCGGTAGCCCAACGTCCTCGCGGTGTCGTAACCGCTGGCGGTGACCAACCCTCTCATCCTCTATTTAAGGACCACTGACCCCCTCCGGCCATGGAATCCGCCATTAGCAGTACCTTTCCTTCAGTGAGCTCCATAGGCGAGTTGGTGACAATGACCATCAACCCCGTTGTAGCGAGAGAAAGAGAGAGAGGTTTAGGCGAGATCGGTCGCCGACGTGGAACGCTTCGCTCGCCGTGCCTAGCCCCCGCATCTACCGCGCGTTGAGGCCATTGTTCATCCAGGTTACTCAAATCTAGATTATTTTCTCTGTTAACCTTCTCTTTCATTTCTCTTCCACCTCTGACCCTCGTTTCACTTTTGCAAAGTCTCTACAAATCGATACCAAAAAATTTTAAAAAATATACCTCGACAATCCTTTTCCATTCCCTTTATTCCTCTATGGAATTAACGATTGGTTGAGGATCGAAATACTCGAGCCTATTATTATTCACATGCAGAATTTGGAGAGCAATCGATTAATATCATATGGAAGAGATTGAAAATCTGGAACCACTAAGTGACAACTGCACCTCTAATCGTCGGAATTGAGAATCACTGCTTGGAGTGACAGAATACGAGCATTCGGCATATTGCCTCAGAATTAATCATCCTCTTCAAGCTTCATGTAGATTCTCTACATTTATATAAAAAACTCTCATTTCAACATCTGAAGACTTTGCCGCACATTTGAAGAATCGTCGACTAATCGAGACCACCGTCTATTCTCGCAGTCGCTTGAGATCTGCATCCGACTCGAACATCGGAAAACTTCTCCCATTGTCGGAGAAAACTATCTCCTGACCACCAGAGATAGAAGAGATCCGCTACCATAGATCAGACATCTCGCCGCTGAGCATCACAAATCAAGATCAAACCTCCGCCGAAGAATAATTTGGGGGGTTTTTATGCCCTCCGTTCGATCGTGTTCTGATCGTACAGACATGAATTCACCACGTGTTGACCATGCATCAACTCCACTGCCCCTTCTACCCTCGGAGTCTCTAATATTGATTTACAGGTCCCGGATTTAAAGCTATCATGTGGATAACACGAGAGAACTGGATGTTTTGCGCGCATCCCCCTTGAATTCCTGCATTTTTACACCACACACCTCCAATTTCCAGATTTATCACACAGTTGGCCCTATAACAACATAGCATATTCTATACATTTTAGTTACGTACAAAACAAAATAAAATTATAAAAGTTTACTAAAATTGATATAAATACTGTATTTTATACTATATACAATATTAAATAATTTTTGAAAATAAAAATATTTTTTTAGCATTAATAAATTCTTTAAAAACCTAAAAAATATAGAAAGATTTAAAAATCATAAAAAACCTAAAAAACTCCTTTAAAAATCTAATAAAAAATTTCAAAAGATTTTTTTATCATATTTTACATAATAAACCAAAAAAAATAAAAATCAAATATTAAAACCAATAAAAAATAGAAAATACACAAAAACTTTGAAAAATCATAACTAAATAAAGAAAAATCAATAAAAATGCACAACATATCATTTTAAAGATAATTCCATCTACTTTTTAATAAAAATAAAATATAAATATTTTCATCCAGTTTTCAATCTCAAATTTCGAAAATACCCCCATAGTTTTCCATAAAAATTCATTTTTTACTTTAAAAATAATTCAAAATCTATAAAAATCTTAAAAACTCCTTAAAAATTCATAAAAAATAGAAAATAAAAATAGAAGTATAAAATAATAAATTAAAACAAATTAAAAATTACAAAATATTTTCTAAAATAATAAAAAAATCATAAAAATACTTAAATAATATAAAAATCCATAAAATAATAAAAATTCAGAAAAATCCTTAAAAAGAAATAAAAATTAGGAAACCCTATTAAACCTTAGTTTCTATAGTTTAAACCTAGTTTCAAACAGTTTGCCTCCCTGAGTTCGAGACTCCGTGCATAACCGATATACACTTAAGTTTAGGAGTATAAATAAAATAAATAAATAGATTAACTAACCTTAATCTTTTCTAGTAAAACTCACCTGATCGAACAACGACCGTGAAATCGATTTTTTTCTCTATCTCTTTTGCAGGAGTTCAGAAGCTGATCTGGTGCTGTTTTTCAAAGATCCATACCTTCCTCCACTCTAGAGGGGAATAATGGAATAATGTTCCACCTTTCCGACCTTTCTGAATTTGGTTTGATGAGTCTCTGCATTCTTCTCTTGCTGAGATTCAAAGCTATAGACTTCCACCGTTCATTCTTTGTTGTTATTCATATTTCTTGATTTTAACCTCTTTCATGTCACGTTGTGTTGGAAAACTGTGGATATGCCAGTCTGGTATTCCCTTTCCGTGGTTTGATGTCTCTGGTATGCGTGTATTATAGAGGGTTCCTTCTATTTAAGCTTTGCTAAATCTTCATTCCTATTTTTGGTTAAATCCTCTCTACCCTCTTTTTTCTCCTCCATTTACTTTGATATCCCATTGATATATACTCATGAAAAGGGATGCATGACAAGTTTCCATATTAGATTCCTACATCCCAAAATTCAAATATCAAGACATATCTAGGAGGATCTCAACATATTGTGTTGTTTGATTCTCCTATAGTCACACAGTGATCTCATTCGCACATATTAGATGTCTTTCACTTCAGGTCCAGTTTTATGTGAATGAAGATATACAATACTTTTCATAAACAATAATCAAGACATGCCTTTTCTTCATCGGCTAGTCTTCTTTTTAATGAGGTTTGAGGTCTATATCTTCTTTTTTGGACGTCATGACTCATGCTTCCTTCCTATGCGGTAGCTACGTATTGTTCTTCCCCACTACATATGAGCTTTCTTCCGATCATCCACATTAAAGAAAAGTAGTCCCATCTTCCCACCTCATATAGATTCTTTGCTTTCTCGAGAGTCTAGGCACTATTTGCTTTACGAATGGAGTTTAGATGTCATATGCTTGGCTTAGTCTGATGCTTAGCCAACATGCTTCGTGTTTAGTTAACTACCAAGGGATAGAAGAGAATTTGTCTGCTTTTTATACATTCTTTTATAAGGATGATCTTAGATTGATCAATACATCTCTTTTACTTCAATTATAGAGTTGGAGTCAAAAGCGTGCTTGGCAAACGAAGAAAAATATTAATATGCTTCGTCCAGTTTGATCGTTGCACCCAAAAACCTTGCTACTTAATAAAGTCACTTTTACATATTACAAGTATCATTATATATGTAATAAGATAGACATGATTAGAAAATAAAACACTATGAGTACAATGTATATCAAGGCTTATTGACATTTAAGCATTTCTTGAATATAAAAAAACATAGTCCAATTAATTTTACGCGCCTTCAAAAGTAGAAATAGAGGCAATAAAAGTAAAATAAATACAAAAGAAAACATATATACAGTACAAAACTATATTGGTGGATTTACACTCAAAAATTTGATTTTGCCTACATTTGAAACAGATAGTACCTGTGGGGCTTTACACTCTAACAACAAAGTGTGAGAAAGCTCAGAGACAACACAAGGTAGATAGAACTAAAACAATACTCTAAGAAGAAAGTATTAAGTACATCTATAGTAATAATAATTCAAAAAATGTTCATTTCAAAATAAAATGAGGAAGGACAAACGCTTGTTCCTCAAAAGGATATAAAGGTTAGATGGAAGCAATATTTCCATAAGCTTTTCAGTAGGAAGGAAATACAGAGGTCACTTTGGAATCTAGCTAATAGTGAAAGTTACTTGAATCGTGCAAGCTATATATGGATACAAATGAAGGAAGTAGATAAAGTTTTGAAGGTTATGGAACCTGAAAAAGATGCAGGGCTTGATGACATTCCTATAGAAGTAAGGAGATTTTTAGGTGAACGAGGTTTGATCTGGCTCCAAATTTATTCAATGTTATTTGATGAAGCAAAAGAATGCCCGAAGAATGGAGGAAAAGCATTGTGGTGCCTCTTTATAAGAGTAAAGAAGACATTCAAAATTGTTAAAATTACAGAGGTATCAAGCTGACGAGTCATACTATGAGAATTTGGGAACGTGTTCTGTGTTTAAAAGAAGGTTGATGCAAGTTTCCAAATTAAAATAATACTAGTCCATATTCATGTCAGGTAGCTCAACTATTGAAGTTATCCACTTATTGAGGAGAAGAATTGAGATTGATAGAGCTAAATGGAAGAACCTCCATATGATTTTTTATTAATTTGGAGAAGGCTTATAATTCTATCCCACAGAATATATTATGGAGAATTTTAGAGAAAAGACAAGTACATGACCTATACATTAACCTTAAAAAGGATATGTATGATGGGGCTTCATCTTCTGTAAGGATCCAGTATGGGAAAAGTGACTATTTTGATATCAACATTGGTTTGCATCAAGTTCTACTTTGACTCCATTCCTTTTTACTTTGATTATGGATGAGTTGACTAGTCACATTCAAGATGAGATATCTTGGTGTATGTTATTCACTGATGATATTGTGTTGATTGATGAGACTAGACATAGAGTAAATGAGAAGCTTGAGGTTCGAAGACATGTTTTAGAGTCTAAAGGATTTCATGTAACTAGAGTTAGGACTGAATATATAGAGTGCATATTTGATGGAAGTAGTGATGAAGGAATCGATGTGTAGATTGATGACGATAATATTCAGATGAAAGATTCTTTTAGATACTTGAGATCTATTTTGCAAATGATTGGAAATTAATGGAGATGTTACTCATAGATTAAATGCAAGTTGGCATAAATCAAGATGAGCCTCAACTATTCCATGTGATAATTAAATTCCTTTGAAAATAAAAATAGTTTTACAAAGCACATGTGAGGCCCACTATGATTTATGGATATTAATGTTGGCCTGTGAACCATACACATATGCATAGAATATCAATAGCAGAAATGAGAATGGTAAGGTGGATATACGGTCATACACATAAAGATGAGATTCAGAATGATGCGATTAGAAAGAAAGTTGATGTAGCTCCAAAAAAGGATAAGATGAGAGAAATCGCTTAAGATGATTTGGTCACTTGCAAAGGAGGTTGGATGATGCACCCGAATACACCATGTAGAAGATGCGAGTTTTAGGATCTTGAGCCTGCTAAGAGAGGGCGAGGAATGTCCAAGAAGTGTTGGAATGAGACTATCAGAATGGATCTTAATTTTTTAAATCTAAGCTTGAGAAGGATTTAAGATATATTTGAATGGAGGCAAAGAATACATGTAGCAGACCTTACTTAATATTGGAAAGACTTTATCATTGTTGTTGTTCAAAATAAACTGAATTGAATATGAATTTGACTTGTGGATTCGATTACCAAATGGATCAAAATTGAAACATCTCAAATTTATTCAACAATAATTCGATTCACTTCCACATACACACAAAAACACATAGAAATGCATTCATGAATGGATACATACCTAGATAAACATATCATCCTATTAGTTAATGTCTAAATGTCCCGTCAAATATAGTAGGAGATTACATATGCCTAATATTTATTTCCTTGTTCCTGCATTTCTAACCCCGTCTTTTCACATCCTATTTTTACTCTTTACAAATAACCCGTTAATCTTATGGATGTTAAATCTAAAAAAACCATAGTCCAGTTAATTTATATGCGTTCAAAAGTAAAAATAGAGGCTATAAAAATGGAACAACAATAAAATCCAAACATAACTGCAAGTACAAAACTCTATCAGTGGAGTCAAAATCAGAAATGTTGTTGTCTACATTTGAAACATATATAGTACATATAGGGTTTTCCACTATAATAACAAGTTAGAGAAAGCTCAACGACAAAACAAGGTGGTTAGAACTAAAACAATACTCTAAGCATAAATTGTTAAGTACATCTATAGTAATAATAATTCAAAAGAAGTTTGTTTCAAACTAAAATTAATAGAATACGAATTTGACTTGTGATATCTATTACCAATAAGTCGAATTCGAATTATCTTAAATTTGTTTGATAATAATTCGATTAACTTCTACATACATACACGTACATGCATTCATGAATGAATACATATATAGATACACATACAATCCGATTAGTTATCGACTAAATGTCCCATCAAATCTAAAAGGAGAGTGCATATGGTTGCTATTTTATCCACATTCTCCAACCCACATTTATTTCCTTGATCATGCTTTTGTAACCACATATTTTAACATCCTATTTTTAGTTTATATCGACAACCCATCAATATTTTGAATGTTGAATATAAATAAAATCATAGTACGATTAATTCTACAAGACTTCAAAAGTAACGATATAGGCTATAAAAGTGGAATTATAGCAATAACAAACCGGTCTAAAAGTACAAACTCTATCGGAATTACACTAAAAAATTTGATGTTGTCTACATTTGAAAAATATATTGCTCATTTGGTTTTCCACTATAATAACAAGTGAGAGAAAGCTTGGTGACAATACAAGGTGGCTAGAACTAAAACAACACTCTAAGAAGAAAGTGTTGAGTACATCTATAGTAATAATAATTCAAAAAAGTTTGTTTCAATCAAATATGAATTTGACTTATGAATTCTAATAAATCAATTTTGAATTATCATAAATTTGTTCGATAATAATTCGTTTTACTTTGACATACATACACACAGTACCCATCGATCTTATGGAATATAATTGTGTCCCTCTGATTGCACACTGAAGAAGATAGATGCACTACGTCAAGTTCCTCCTTGACATCTATCGCTGTTCATTTCATATAAGGTTACACTCATCCATCTTCTTATTCTTAAGTCATCCTTTCATGACAACTCCAAGTGATGGTAATCACTATAAAGATGACATCAACCGTGAGTCATTTGCTCTTCACACCATCATGCATGTTGCTCCTTTGTACATTAGAAATTCTATGTGATTATGACTTTAGTTTTTAAATATCGATAATCATCATAGTGCATAAAGTGTATATTGCTAAGTTATTTGTTGCTATTTCAGATATTAGAAGTAATAGTACTAATTTGCATTATTTTCCTATAGGGCATTCACCTGTCTTGCTTCAAATGCAATGGTTATCTTAATGTGTTCATTTTTTGTCAATCAAAGTCTATCTTTCTAATTGCCTTCATATAATTATAATCTATACATATATTTGTTTCATCATTGAAAAATAGAATAAATTACGATTGCAAAAGACATATAATAACTTTTAAAATTTAGCTAGTATTTAGGCATTACATATAATCCTTGGTCTTAAAGTTTCATTATACATCTTACTTGTTTATAATCTAAAATAAAACCATAAAATAAAATATTAAAGATTTCAAATTATAATCTTTAGACATAAAATATATTTCAACTTAGAAATCATATGAATCTAATTTAATATTTGAAACTCAAATTGAATAGAACACCTTAGTAAGTTTGTTTCAAATTTGATTTGAGTTTACACTCAAAACTTTTAAAATAAATTTAATCTGGATTCGAAGATATGTATTTTATTCGATTAGCATCCCTAAGTAGTGGAGAGAGAGAGAGAGAGTAGACGAATACAGGTGAACATATTCCTTGATCCTTAAGAACTTGTTATGCATACTTCAATATGTGCACAAATTACCCACAAAGCTTGTAATGCATCATTATTGTTCTGCTATGTATGTCTTCAAACGATGTAGTGTTACATTTTTAGCTAATGATTGATTAATTGGATATTTTTTATTTGAGTTCATTTATATAGAACCACGCCAAGCATCCCAACTATATCCTACTTAGGCGATCATACATACACTAATAAATGTGCTATAAAGATATAATAATGTTCAATATTTGATTTAAGCATGTAGTTATATCAAGAGAACACACGACAAAGCATTCTCATATATATGACAAAATTCATACTACTCCAAAGAGCTTATTACATTAAATAGGTTTCTAAACATATGCCATAAATTATTGTGTCCAAAATTAATTAGAGAAAGATAAAATAAATCTAAAGGAGGACTTCAACCTCCTAAGTTATCTCATAAAAATCTTGCTACTCAACGCGTATACTATAAAACCAAAGTTGGCTCCTTAGTCACCTGTTTACTTTAGGCATGTCACAAAATAAGGTACTAGTCAACTAACCTAATAGAAAATAGGTGTGATAGTGTATAAGGCCCAACAAGTATTCATATATAAGCATTTTAATGAAGCAACTTGATATACTCGTGCTACTAGTAAGACATGCAACAGAAAGTTACGTATTGTCATCATAGAAGCATTTAGATCATAATCCAATTATATTTACAATATATGTGAAGTTGTAGTATTCAATCTAATAAAATTAACTTATAAATTTATTTAGATACTTCTTTATTAAACAAGCAGGTGTACATGGGTCGAACATTGAAGGCAACACACCCACTCGAGTTGATCTCACATACTCAGTTCATTCATCTTGTTTGTTTATTCATTTTTATGTTTTGTTGCATTTTTATTATTTTTAGAGATTTTATAAATATTTGTACTTGTTTTTGGATTTTGTTACACATATAAATAGTGCATGATATAAATATAATATTTTATATTTATTATTTTATTTTAAATTTATCTTTTATATAGTATTTCAAGTTTTAAATTAATGTTAAAATAAATTATAAAAAAAATATTTTTTATAATTTATAATATTTGTACAAATAAAGATAAGGAAAGTGTATTTAGTTATTTATTAAATGTATAAATATAAAATTTAAATAAAAATTATAATTGTGATTTTTTATATTTAAAAGTATTTCTGAGAATGTTTGAAACAACATAACATATAAAAAAAATTTTGAAAATAATTTTGTAAAGGATATAAGAGAAATTGAAGGAAAATGGTTATGCATAAAAAAGGGGTTACACAATATGTGACAGTAATTTTTCCGGAATTTACACTATATAAGTATTAAAAAAGTTTTGTTTTTTTGTAAATTTTGATACAAATGATTTTTTTTTAATTTTGAATTTTTTATATTATTATATTTCAAATGTATGTGTAATATATCTTTTTTATTTTTGGCTATGTTGAAATACACAACAAAAACCCTTAGATTATTTCATCATATTTTTGGGCAATAAGGTGAATTAACTATAAATAAAACAATACAGATGCACTAATATTTGTTTTTTATTTTTCTAAAAAGGAAATGATAAAGTAGAATTTCCCAAAAGATATCCATTAAAGTACCAAATAAGGTCCATATTAAGTTATTTTTGTTTTTCAAAAATAGTAGCAAACGTGCTTAATTTTATTAAAGAAGAAAATTTTCAATAAATTCCTTAGCTCAAGATCTTAGTATTTTTAATAATTGTTGGCACACAACTAAGCAGATATGAAAGCAACAATCTCATCAAGTTTCATTTAAAAATTCCGATGATGTAAATTGTTATGGATTTATTAAACCAAAAGTCACATTTTCATCCAAAAAGTCATTATACTTACAACAATTATAAAAAATTTCTCAAAATTTTGCAACATTTAGAGCATGACTTTATGAATAAAGTGAAAAAGTTTCATCTAAAAATTTTCTAAGATTACAAAGATATAAAGCTCCAAACATGTGGTAATGTCTACAAATAAATTGGATAAGTATTAAACATTAAGAAAAAGATGAGGACTTCTTTCACTACAAGAAAAGGAGAGAATTGTGTGCACATGGAGGCGTGCACTAGGAGAGCATGCGTGTTTGCTCAGGCATGGGCGAGCACATAGACAACACCTATGCTCACCCGACCTCCTCTCCCACTTGAATTTAGAGGCGTGGGGAAGTGCACCACTTGTTAAATTGTGGGTGAGCACCTGCAGTGTGTTGGGTGAGCATGTAAGTGTGCTCGCCAGTGCTTGTTAACATAACACATGCCTCGTCCAAGATGATCATTGGTGTGTGTTTTCATCTCCAAAACTTTTCTCCGATGATCCTTAGCACTATTGTTGTTGTGCTTCCATTGCATCTATCTCCAACTCTCCCCATTCTTCATATATTTCTTTGCATATATATATATATGAAGAAATGTGTAGTTTAAGATTTATTTTCCCAATATATTGTTGATTATAGTTCATGGCTCGTCTTCTGATTATGTAATAATTAGTGAGATAAAAGTAGATGTCTGATTTGATTGTGGATTATTATAGTTTATGTAAAATCATTTTGTAGGTAAGGTGTATGATGAAATGCCTTAACAACGTTATTACTTATAGTTAACTTGTATGTTTGATGAAAAGGAAAGTATATAAATGTTATGATGGAGTTTTTGTGATGTGACATTGAAATTTTTTGATGTGAAGTTGTATAAATGAGAATTTAGATGTTAGATTTCATCATGGAATAGTAATATTTATGCAATATATATTGTATACAAGATGTATGATGAAATGACTAGACATGTTTATTCTTTATAGTTAACATGTATTGACTATGTATGATGAAAAGGAAGATATGTAGACATTATGTTAGACTATTTATGATGTGAATGTAAAGGTGTATGATGTGAAGGTGTATAGATGTGAATTTGATGATAATATGTAAAGGTACATAGATGTTAGATGTGAATGTAAATGTAATAGAATTGAGTGTGAGGGTGGTATGTATAGATATGAAGGTATACGGTGAATAAATCATGTTCATTGTTATACAAATATGATGAATCTCAGATTCATCACTCTAAAAATGATCAATTAAGCTCAAATCCCCAAAATTCATTGGCATCTCTTCATTTTTTAATTTTTTTATATAAATAAACAAAAATAAAGGCCAAAAATGGTAACACGTGGTGGCTCTAGGAGTTGCCACGTGTCAACCAAGAAAATTCAAAAAAAAAGGAAAGAAAAATAATAAAGAAATAACAAACAATCTCGGATCAAAAAGTTTTCTTCACAAAAGTTTCTCATCTCGACGAGATCTACAACTTTTGTAAAGAGACCAAAACCAAAATCGATCATATGCACAAAGTGATATTTTTGGGGTACTCCATGTACATAGAATACTTTGATTTTTGGGTTTTATATTTTTTGTGATTTTTAAACTAGATAAAAATCCATAAAAATATGATAAAATCAAAGATAAATATTTATACATTAATATATTTTTTTGTATTTTTATTAATTAATAAAAAGAAGAAAAAAATAAACTACGAAAACCACAACTTTTGTACAACGGTTAGTGAAGACTCGGACTCTGATAATTTCTTTGATTTCAAGCTCATTTTGAAAGTGGATTTTTATGCATTTTAATAAAATTTTATCAAATAAAATAAATGAAAAATAAATAAAATAAAACGAGTTAATTATGTACATAAAATAATAGGTTGAAATCAGGTAAAATACAAAATGTACAAAAGAGGCCCAAAACCCAACTTTTACAAATGAGCTCCGATTCACTTGAACTTGATCTTCGTTTGAAGGTAATTAAATGTACATTAGTTCAAAAGTGAGTAGGATCAAATGAGACATTGTTTGAGGAAGATATCAGCGTTTTAGTACGAAAATCTTAGAATTAGGGTTTTGGTTTCTGATCCACTTGTTTATGTTAGTGATTCTTTTGTATTTTCCATTTACTCTTGTTAGTAATATGTACATAATGGAGGTATTTTCAAGTCATTTGGAGTTAGCATGAATTAGTTAAAAATCAAGAAAATTAGCCTATTTTATAGGTCAATTGGGTTGGGATTTTTGGCTCCTTATTTTATGCAATTATGAGTGATAAAATACAGTTATTATTTACACATGCATGAATGATAATTATGCAGAATAAATGAAGAAATGCCAATGAATTTTGGGAATTTGAGCTTAAATAGTCATTTTTAGAGTGATGAATACGAGATTCATCATCCCCTTGTACTTAAACCATGATCGTCCATGAGCATCTATAGAATTGTAATGAGGTGAATTGAGATTAGTTTCCATACCAAGATAATGTGCAGAAGGTGAAAATAGAGCTAGATCCGACCTATTATTAGTTTGGTGAAACCTCTGTGAGACTTAGAATTTTAAAATCAACAACCTTGAAGTTTCCACATCATTATCACAATTTTGGCTCAGAAGTCATCTTAGGTCAATCCTCTTCCCAAAGCATACCCCATGAACACTGAACAATCGACTCATGTGTGTGAAAGGATTTAGTGCTTCCCATCCAGAATGCCAGACTACCATGCAAACCTCTCCTCCAGTAACTTGTCCTCGGGGAGTCAGGTATTTCCTTCTAAGGTCTATCGCGCTATGTTCACAATCGAAGAGGGGGAGAAATTAGAAGAATGAGAAAAAATTGGAGGGTGACTAGTGTAGTCACCTCTCCTTGTGAACCCGACCAGTTTAGCCGAGTCTCCACCAAGATTTGCAGGTTTTCTTGAAGCTTGGACCTTTTTGATCAGCTATTTATTTGGTGGTAGACTTATTTATGTTTGGATTTTTGGTAGTTCTGCTTGGATCATGTTGTGCCCCTACGGATATGGAATCTTTTTTTCCATACATGTTGTGGGGTCTTAGGAAAAAATGTGCCCAACGTCCTTCCCTTTTCTGAAGCTTTATTTCAACCCGTACTCCGGTCTTTAGAAGTCCATGCTACCAGAAAAGAAACTCACACAGTCTTCCAACACCCTGTCTGAGTTGAGCTATGTGCATAGTGTGAGAGTACAAATTAATTCCCTATTCCAGAGTCGTACCCAGAATGAAGAGACCAGGTTAGACACTAAGAGTCAAATGATGCACATTGTCATGTGGAACTCGAAGAATTAAGTCCTAGACCTGAAGCTTCTAAAATCCTTTTTCTCAGGGAAGTTCATCTGAAAATTAGGTGGATTAAGGTCACGTCCAAACCACTCTCGGTTTCTACTCATATCTCGATTTAGAAACCAAGTGCTTTTCACAAATGCAAATGCATGTAATGCTGGATGAAGTGCATGCGCGTGAAATGCTGACACATTTTTTACTTTTGTGATTTTTTTATTTGAGAGATATATTTTTTTAATGCAAAGATTTTTTATGCAAAAATGAATAAGAAGCCATTTTTCAAAATTATTTGTTGGACACAATCAGTGTTAGTAGCAAAACTTCTTTTTTTTTTATTTTTTTTTGTTTTGTTTTTTTCAAGTTAGTTACCCACCCCGTAAATACATATAGGCTTACGCGAAAGTATGAGATATGGATAAAATATATACACAATATATATTCCCCATATACTTAGTGAGTGTTATGTCCTCAGAGCACAAAAAGTGTAGAAAAGACATAACTCGGGCTAAGCGTAAGAGAGTGAAAAAATCATACAAAAATGGAAGTCAACCCGCCGCCCTATACTTAGGCTATGAACAATGTAAGTAAATAAGAAGAGCGAAAATGCGGTGGTAAGGAGATGTGAATGAGGAGAGTATATATAGACAGGCATCGGTTCCCAATATACTTTGGCTCTGGTCAGCCTAAGTACGGAAAAAGGTTGGAAATGGGTGATCGTTAGAAAGAGTTGATGAGGAGAATGGTATCTACAGATGGCATCGGTCCCCCCTATACTTAGGCCTTGGCCTAAGTATATGAAGAAGATGTACAAGGAGACAGATGGGGTCAGGAGGGAGTATAGCAGATGATTAAGGCAGTTTTCAGCTGATCTTTTTGTGAGCATGTGGTGGGGGACCGTAATGATATGAATAAGATGAAGCATATGAGTCCCAACCATCATCAGCATTATCCTCAGAAAAATCATGATGGAGAGTAGATAAAGCGTTTGAATTAGATGATATCCAAAAATCGTCAGAGTTATCCTCAGAGGAATAATATTTGAAAGTGGAGGTACTCTAGATATTCTTGTTCTTAAGCTTCTTTATCAGTTTGCACTTAGTCTTGGGGTCAAGAAATTCGTCCTCAGATGAATATTCAGAAGCTTCAGTCTCAGTATGAGCATAAGAAATTATTCCGGTATATAATGAGATCGGAAGAATCGGCTCTGGACGAATAATAGTGAGGAACAAGAGTCATCCAACGGGAATCGATGTTTGGATCCATACGTAGTAAGGTTTTAGAACCGTCGAACAGACCTCAGTCATGTAGATTACCTTGTCTAGACCTGATAAGAAATCATCAGATGATTCCTTTTTTGGCATGTCAAAGGAAACTTTCTTTTTAGATGAAGGAGCAACCATTTTGTTTTGTGTTGTCTATGAAGGTCCTGGTCCTGGGAGTGAGGTGTTAACATTAGAGACTCCAGTTGAATAACCACTGAACATTTTCTCCCTGGTTGGTGTATGTCCCGTATTTGTTCTTAGTTTTCTTAATGTTGGTACACTCATGAGTTGGATTGATTTGGTCAAGGTGGTCAGAGAAGATTTCAGCCGACTCAGGGTGAGCCCATGCATATGTTTCAGGATCATACAAAAAGTCATATATTAGATTTTCCATGGTGAGAGCAGCGGGAAATGGAACAGTGGGAGAATCTCTAAACCAATGGTCAGTGCACGTTCCGCATATTTGTTCTCAATTGACTTGATATTGGTGCATTACTGTATCAGGTCGATTTGATCAACGTGGTCAGATGAGATTTCGACCGACTTAGGATGCACCCATGCATATGTCTCAGGATCATATAGGAAGTCATTTCCCATGGTGAGAGCAACGAGAAATGGAACAATAGGATGAGTCTCTAAACTAATAGTCTCCTCAACAGCCGTTATCTCAGGTGTAGCAGTGGGGTAGGGCTCATCTATAACTTGATGGTTACAAATGTCGACGGCTTTGTGGGTTGCCTAAGAAAATAGTTGTTCCCCAATGACTGGTTGAGATCAAAGTGCTCCAAATGCTGTAAAATTGATTTCCCGGGTTTCACACTCAATAATTACCTCAGTAAATGACAAGAATGGCTTTCCAATAATATTCAAAGACTGGGTGAATTCTCCTTGATGCTCAATATCAATGATTGTGAAGTCCACTTTGAGTGGAGCACCTTGGAATGTAACGATGATTGAAATTGTTCCTCTCGATCGCTTTACAGATCGATCAACCAGTTGAAAGATCTCTCTTATCTTCCTGATAGGTCCGAATTTGAGCTTGTCAAATACAGAGGTCAGGAGGATATGGATTGGTAAGTCGTCATTGATTCGAGCATGGGTAAATATTGTGTCTTTGATTCCACAGTCAAATCTGGGCAACCACTTCACTATGCGGCTCTTGGTTTTTCTGCTCAATACCAAGGATGTGGGCATTGACACAATATGACTTTCAGTCTTTGTTCTCATCCTACCCGACTTTTTCATCATTAATTTTCTCATTACAAATCCTTTAGGTCGGGAAAGTGTTCAATGACATGTATCAAGGGCAGTTCAAAAATCAATCTTTTCTCTAGTACTTCCCTTAGAGCAGGATCCAAATTCTTCAAATCCTCTTCAGTTTCAATTTTTATGTATTTTTCTAGTTTTTCGATTTTTTATGTTTTTTAATATTTAAATTTTTTGGTATTTTCTATATGGTGTGGTTATGTGGTTCTTTCCGTAGATAATGAAGGGGTTCGATTTGCCGAGTAATAGTCAGAATCAAAGTCAACCCTAGGCGAGTAATATGCAGAGATGTCGCTGTCAGTGTCATCCCTAGGGTGAACATAGTCTATGGGTTTCTGAATATCCTCAGGATTCTCAACATTAGATGCAATTATTTTATCCTCCACTTTCATACAAGAGCTACCATAAAATGAAATTAGTCGATCAGTGAAATTTCTGAATTTTTCCTCCATTAATTCATCTATTTTACTTATCATCGAAATGTCATCCTCCAAAGAATTTTCAAGATCAATCATGTAAGCAATCTGTGTGGTTTCTTGTTTTTGAATTTGAGATCTAGTCATTGCATCTTCCATTTTCATATATGAATTGGGAGAAGATCCTCTTGGACTATCCATTGTATGATCGTTATCTTCTAAAAATTTCTCCTCAAAAATCGTGGAAGGAGTCTGCTCGATATGAGGGTCATCGGTCTCATACTCAACATGGTGTGATTTAGGTATGTACAGTTGGTTTGAGTAGAACATGTTTTCTTGATCATGGTTGGTTCAACCCTTATACTGTGGAGTCAACATACAGGGTTTATGTGTGTTGATATCATCAATCTAGTCCTATGTATGAGTATCATATATGAAGATGGGATTGTCATGGTTAATCCACGATGGAAGATTATCAGGTGCTGGCCTATCCTCTAGTTCTTATCTGATTTCCATTTTATTCCCAATGGTCAAATCGAATTGTAGATTTGTGAAGTATTGACATGCTCCAACAATATGGTGAGGAGAGATTGAAGTCAGTTGGAGTCGTTGTCTCGACTGGTCATTCATCTCAAAAGTGATTTGATATTCAAATGGTTCATGAGTTACGGCGAGAAATGGGTCAATCCAAGATGGTAGTTGCTCATTTGTGGTCAAGGGTGGGGAGGTGGAAAATGTGAAGAAGTGTTGAATTCGATCGGATTCATCCTGTGGTTAGAGTCTCCCATGAATTAAGATTGACATTTACATAGTATGAAGGATTGATTGTATGATTAGAATATAGAGAGTTGACATACGAAGAAGTGGAGACCTCAGTCACCTGTTTGTTTGTATGGTCCGAATATAAAGGATTGGCATACATGCAGTAGATCAGATTTGTAGAGAGGGTTGGATCTATTTGTTGGTGAGAGTCTCCTATGAAAGTTGAATGATGCCTGTTAGAAGAGGTTTTAGATAATTTTGGTTTGACCGAGACGAATTCATTTTCATAGTATAGATCTGATGGATACTCGGACAAATGTCTCATCATCTTCAAAGAAGGAGGATGAGTTGTCATGATAGATCTCGGTTGAAAATGTTCACATACACGGAATACACAACAGTAGAAACCCTAAATTTTAAATCAAGGAGAGTGATGGCACAAGTGTGTAGTTTTTTATCTTTGAATTCGATTTACGCACACCAATGCAAACACAATACAAACCCCATGTTCATCAACTCACACAATGAAGTCACAGGAATTCAGCAATTTATCAATTCAATTTTAGTTGGTGATAAAATAAATCTTGGAAAAGAATTAGCGAGCTATTAGGTGTCAGAAATTTTATTAAAGATTGGCCCGAATTCTTACGAATAGTTGCACCTACTTTCAGCCAGTATGGGTGTAAGTACATACCACAAAACGGCTACCCATTACTTAAGGACGGATCCTGACATAGTGTCCTTTAAACCACCCATTCTGTTAAGGAAATCCAGACCATTTACCAGCTACACATTATTTCCTCACTAAGAAGTAGCTAATCATTTTTATAGAATCAATAGTCTGAACGAAGATTCTGGAGCTGGGCTCTAACCTTAAGTGTCGTCTCTCGCTCAGACAGACAAATAAATGAATCCAAGGTCGGGGTTGCTCTCCCGCAAAACTTGATTTTATGAGTTAATTCGCCCTTGTTTAGCAGTTCTAGTTTTAATTAGGTGATCACTGAAAAATTATGTGAGCACAAATGCACGTCTACCGTCCAATCCCAATTTACTTTACAATTTTATGTGACAAATCAGGAGGGAGAAAATTCGATAAAAGCCATTGCACGTGAAACAATGATGTATGCTTAGATAGAAGACCTAGTGATCCCTCGCGATCTCCATGTGGGATGTAATACAAGAATTAAAATTATTCTATATTAATTAAAGTTGATAAAAACCGCACTTAGTAGACAATTCTATTAGACGTGAAGTATTGATTTGAATTTGATCTAATGTGCATCTCAATTAATGTGAAGTGTGGTCCTAGGTTCTACGGGCATAATCAAAAAAATTCTAGAAGCTCTAATAGTCGTATGTGCAAGTCTAACCTATGAGCCACTCAAGTCGAGCCCCACACTGATCGAAGAGTGAAACAGGCAACGCCACACCCCGGAAAAAGTTTGAGATCTTGTTACACACGCGAGAGTCCAAAAGGACACTGCTGAAAATGAACAATTATTACAGAAAATAAATTTGCAGAAAAATAAATCCTAGAATCTACGCTCTCTCACGGCTTGACTCGATCTTAATTCTAATGCGGCTTTTCAGAAATCGATGAAGATACATAGATTTTCGAAAACCGCTCCACATACGCTGGGTACCTCGCACAAAAATAAGAGAGTGAATGTAAGAGAACGACAAAAAATTTAATCAAAAAATAAAATAAGAAAATAAATGTTGAAAAGTAAAATAAAATAAATGGAGGAAAAGATGGAAAATTTACAATGAATATACCCGAAAATATGAAAAACCTAGCACTAGTTTTTTAGATAAAATCTAAGCCATTTGCCTTCCCGACAACAGCGCCATCTAACGAGTCCGCGAAAACCCTAAGTTAATCTGCATGAATTATCATTTAAATTTATCATTTCGTTGTAGGTAGGAATTCAGAATTAATCAAGAAATAACCACAATAATTTATTCAATTTTTATTCTGCATGGTTTTATGTTTATTTTACTTGGGCAATTCTAAGGTCGAACTCAAGGAGGCAAAGTAAGAACCTAGAATTATGTCTATCAAAGTTCGTGCATGGTTTTCGAGGTGGTATTTTTTGGTATTTTTAATGCAATTTTCAACTTTTTATGGATTTTTATTTAAGAATGTAATTAACTAAAAGAGGTAGCATGATACATGAGTTTTGTAAAATAATTTTAATGCAAGAAAATAATGCTATGCTAGATCATTCGAGAGAAATAAGAAAATTAATTTTTTATATTCAAAATTTTTTTGGATGAAATAATAAGATGAAAATATGTAAAGTGGTGAATGTAAGATAAGAACAATAGCATCAAGCCAAGATCCAAGCCTATTATCAAGTTATTATTGCAAAAATTTTGTTGAGCTTTATCTAATTTTTGGAAAGAAATCTCCATGATTTACAAGTTATAAGTCAATGATCAACATAATAATGAGCAAAATGAATTGTTGAATCATTTAATGCCAAATAATGTCTTAACAATAGAATCTCAATGTTCAAGAAAATAGAGGACCAAATGAGCTTCAAAACTGCACCAAGAAGATAAAAATCCGATAAATATTGCTCAAGTTATGGCAGATTAAAGTTCAGGGACTTAAATATAAATAAAATAAATAGAGAGCTCACAATTCTACCCTTTGCGAGGACTTTTCGACAATTTAATGAAGGCGTCTAGGTCTTTTTGTAAATTGCCCAGGCGAGGGCATATATGTCATTATCAAATCTCTGGAGATCAATTTTGCAATTTGCCCAAGATCATGCGCTACATGCGTGACCAGGACCTTCTTGAAATTTGGGTGCACGATGGGGGCCCCACTGTAATTCACCCACCCACGCACGTGAGAGGTGCATGGGGGAGGTTCGGTGTAGGCTTCCACGTTGTATCTCCTTGCTTCAGATTGATCCAAGGCGAGAGGTTCGGCGATATGCTTGGACTCGATCTGGTTTGTCGATGAAGATTGATCGATGGCTGAGAATTAGGCTTTCCAGATTTTACAAGTTCTTGATCGAGCGACTCTTGTAGCTTTATCGTGGGCTGCTTGCATCTTTAGGGGAGGCGATGGAGCGAAGGCGGAGTAGCCCCTAATGTCTGGAGGTCGAAGACAGGCTAAGGTAGCGAAGATACCGGCGATGCAGGCAACTTACGGCTACTAATGTTGACGTCGGTGAAGGCTAAGGAAGAGATCCGTTGGTGGAGAAGGAGATGAGAGGCTCTTCATTTGTCTCCCGGTGGTATTGAACGATGAAGTCGGCGGCGAAGTCGAGGTGGTGGAAGATGGATAGGTGGAGATGAAGAACGATGGTGCGTGATGTAGTTGATTGAAGGCATCGGTGGTGTAACTCGTTGGCTCGACGACGTTGTGTGCCAGAGCAAGAGCAAACACACAACGAAGGCATAGTGTTGCAACGACCTTGAGAGGGCCGGATCTTGCCAGAGAAGGGGAAGGGGGTCGGGCTATCACCACCGATCTCCTCCTTTAATTTTGTGCAGACAGAGGATGGTTCGATTGAGGGGCGACGGTATAGCTTAAATAGACGAGAAGGGAGGTCAGTTGCAATGATGGAGAAATTGGTGGTATGCTTGAGATCGGTGGAGATCTGGCGAGATTGGAGATAGATTTGGAGGGTGGAGCGATCGGAGGGACGTCGGCTGTGCAAATCACGTGATGGAAATTGCGAGAGATGTGATTGGGAAGCGAGATTGGCGGGATGCGCTGCGAGACAAGGAAGGCAGTGCGCGGCCAGATATGGAAGGTGGAGGAGGACAGGGATTCGCGGGCAGCGTTGCCTATGCGCCCCCGATTGGGGAAGCAAGCGGAGGAGGACGACGCGCCGCAACAATCTGATCGGCTGAGATCGGACGACCCAGATGCTACCACGTGGCAACCTACTATTACTTTTATATATTTTTTAACTAATTTATTTTTTTTAATTTTTTATATAAAATAAACAAAAATAAAGGCCAAAAATGGGTGATACGTGGTGCCTCCAAGAGCCGCCACGTGTCAACCCTACAAAAATCAAAAAATATAAAGGAAAAAAAATAAAAAAGGAATAACAAACGACCTTGGATCGAAAATTTTCTTCATGAAAGTTGCTTCTCTACGAGATCTACAACTTTTGTAAAGAGACCAAAACAAAAATCGATCATTTGCACAAAGTGATATTGTTAGGGTACTCCATGTACATAGAATACTTTGATTTTTGGGTTTTATAATTTTTTGTCATTTTTAAACTTGATAAAAATCTGGAAAAATGTGATAAAATCAAAGATAAATATTTACACATTAATATAATTTTCCATATTTTTATTAATTAATAAAAAGAAGAAATAAAATTAACTATAAAAACCACAACTTTTGTACAAACAGATAGTGAAGACTCAAACTCTGATAATTTCTATGATTTCAAGTTCATTTTGAAAGTGGATTTTTGTACATTTTAATAGAAATTTTATTAAAGAAACTAAATGAAAAGAAATAAAATTAAATGAGTTAATTATGTACATAAATAATAGGTCAAAATCAGATAAATTACAAAATGTACAAAAGAGGCCCAAAACCCAACATTCACATATGAGCTCCGATTCACTTGAACTTGGTCTTGTTTTTAAGGTAATTGAATTTACATTAGTTCAAAAGTGAGTAGGATCAAGTCAGACACTATATGAGTAAGATATCAATGTTTTAGTCCGAAAATCCTGGAATTAGGGTTTGGGTTTCAGTTCCACTTATTTATGTTAGTGATTTTTTGTATTTTCATTTATTCTTGTTAGTAATATGTACACAATGGAGGTGGTTTCAGGTCATTTAGAGTTAGCATAAATTAGTTAAAATAAGGAAAATTAGTCTATTTTACAGGTCAATTGGGCTGGGATATTTGGCTCCTTATTTTATTCAATTATGAGTGATAAAATGCAGTTATTATTTATACATGCATGAATGGTAATTTTGCAAAATAAATAAAGAAATGCCAATGAATTTTGGGAATTTGAGCTTAATTAGTCTTTTTAGAGCGATGAATCCGAGATTCATCAAAATACCAAAATGTGTAGATGTATGATGTGAGGGTAATATGTATATGTATAGATGTATAGATGTATATGTGTGGGTAATATGTATAGATGTGAGATTAGTATATGTGTATATATGGTTTTGTTTAAAGTGTGTGTATGTGTGGATGAGGGTAGTTTGTATGTGTGGATGAGGGTAGTATATGTACATACATGGAATATGGTATATATATGAGCTATGTATGTTAATACATATAGATGGTTATGTGTAGGGAGATAGGTATGTGTGCCTACAATTATGTAAGTATATAGGTGTGTGTATGTGTATACATGATTATTTCACGATAAAAAAGTATGTTGTGATTATTTAATTATTACATTACATATCAATTAATATAGCCAAGTATGCCACATTAATTTATCGGTAGGTAGATAATACTATCAAAAAATTAATTAACTACTAAATTACACAAAATCAGATACCGTGCATCCCACCATACCAGATGGTATGGCCATACATACCAGGAGGTTTGTGCAACACATTTGAAAATTTTGTCACTTCAAATGTGTTGTATTTTTTTTTACAAAATTATTGGACTCACTTCGAGATTATATGTCGTGGTCCAAAGGTTGTGGATTTTGATGTGTGTAGGTGGAAGAAATTTTCTGTGTGCACATCTCTAATAATGGCTATATTAAATACATTATTTAGGCACAATTTTAGGGTATTGTAGCTCCATCCCCCTCATAAACCACCCAAATATACGTAAATGTTCGGTTAACATAAATGATTAAATATTTTATGGACATCTTGTAGTTCTCATTTGTAGCATGTACAAATGTATGGCGTAAGGTGTCCGTATAATATTGCATTTATGTTGACTTTCCTTAGTTCGGAGATCCCAGACTAAAGGGATCCATAAAGATGAGAACCTTACTATAATGCGTTCGTTGTCACATGCTATATGAGGAAAATTCGACGACATAACCCCTTCCTCTTCAGTATACCAAATCAATTGTAATCTACTCTCAATATTGTCACTCTAGTGATAGTTTTAAGATATGATCATGATTGATTTATGGGTATACAAAAGGGCTACGGGTTATGCTGCTGAATTTTCCTCAAATGTAAACTAACATGTAACAATGATCGTCTTATAGTAGGTTTGAATCCTTATAGATGGAATCAAGTGATAACATAAAGAAAAAAATATTTCCTCTCATCTCCTAGAGTTAGTATAGTAGGTTTAGGTCAATAATGAGGTAGGGTTTAGGTTTTCTTGGTGTATGAGACAAGATTTCTTTACCTAGGTAAAATCACAGACCCCATCTCTATAAAATATTAGGTCTTTAGAGTTCTTTTTTCCTAAATCATGACATATACAATTCTTCTCCTCTCATAGATTTATTATTGGAAAATTAAGTGTATGATAAATCTCACTTGGAATCTTGATCTGGCCTATTAAACAACCATATTCATCTAAATATGATGACCGATAGGGAGTGGATGTACATGCATGTACATGATAGTCGTGTTTTAGAGACTTTCCAAAGCTACATTATGGAATTTGTGGAATTTGCTTATGCCCAAGATTCCAGTGCTGTGAATTCAGATGATACCATCTTTTGTCCTTGTCAAAAGTACCATCTACTAAAAAAAGTCTAAGGATGAAGTTCATATGCATCTTTATAAGAGTGGTTTTTTTGATGGTTATCATATTTGGTGGTGGTATGGAGAAATCATTGATAATACTAATAATAAATTAAATAATGCAAAGAAAACTAATCCATTTGTTGAAATGGTTATGGACATTGTTGGTCCAGAGTTTATCCCTAACTTTCCTGATGTAGAGGAACCACATGGTGGGTTAGAATTCTATGAGATGTTATGTAGAAGAGCCTTTATGGTCGGGTTGTAAGACTTAATCAAAACTCTAAACAGTTTCAAAGCTACTAGTTATGCATATAAAGTATAATATGGCCAATAGAAATTTTGATGCTATGATGTTATATTGAAATGCTGATTTACTGGGAAATTATTTTAAAATAAAGAAAGTTATGAGGAAGATGGGTTTAGCAGAAGTAAAGCTAGATTCTTGTATAAACCACCATGTATTAAATTATGGTGAGCATGGGCATTTGTACATAGTCCAGAATGTGATGAGTCAAGATTTCAGGACTCAACTAAAAGTGGAAACAAAATTCCTAATAAATTTGACGTAAATTTCCATTGACACTGAGGCTAAAGCGATTATATTATGTAAGGAAATAACTGAAGATATGTTATGGCATGCATAACATACTTGTGAAGAGTATATGGAGCATCCACCGGAGTTAGATCTATGGAAAGCACTTCCACTTTCTCTTCATTTTCTGATAAAAAATGGAATCACATTATTGGTTTATCTACAAGCGGATTTAATCTGCATGGTAGAAATAAAGATTACCTATTGATTAGCAATGACAATACCTTACAATCTATCTCCTTGGTTGTGCAATAGGAGACAATTCATGTGCTTATTACTTCTTGTGCTAGGATCTACCCATCGGAGAAAATACATTGATGTGTATTTATGTCCTATTATAGATGAGTTGAAGACTCTTTGAATCGATGGAGTGGATATATATTATGACAAATAATGTTGGACATTCAATATGAAAGCTTCTCTAATCTGGATGATAAATGACTTACCGGATTATGTAATGATGTCTCGATAAAGTACTCATGGTTAAAACCATGTTTTTTTATTGTCCTAGACATTTTTTTTCCAAAGATTTCCATATAGGAGATAGAAATAAGCATTTAAGATCAAAACAGTTTAATTATCAGATCCACTGACAACTAAGACCAGTTATATGATATTTATCATTTTTAGAGGAAAATTCTACTCTTGGAAATGGAGAAAATATTTAACCTCTAATTGATTTCAGTGATACTTCTAATTAGACTAAGAAGAGTATATTTTGGGAATTACCAAATTTGAGCAAGCTTTTGATACAACACAATTTAGATATTATGCATATCGAGAAAATCTTTTCAATAACATCGATTACACATTTATAAATTTTATGGTTCATACAAAAGATAAAATAAATTCTCATCGTGAGTTAAGAATCATTTGCAATCGTCCATAGTTATATACAAGGGATCTTGATAATGGGATGGTCGAATTTCCAAAAGCTAAGTATACATTCAACAAAAATCAAGTAAAAATTGTCCGTGAATGGGAAAGTAAGTTCAAATTTCCAAACAGATAAGTATCCAATCTTTCAAATATTGTAGATTTTAAAAGAGAATTTTTAAAGGAATAAAGAGTCACGACTGTCATGTATTTATGGAAAGACTACTACCAGTAGCATTCATAGAGTTATTACATGATGTTCTATCATATATCGTCAGATTTTTCAGATTATATATTCCTCATGGATTTATAACTGGAGATGAATTATATTGAAAAAATATACTAATGATAATGTGTAATATGGAGAAAATATTTTCTCTAGTATTTTTTGATTTGATGGAACATGTGATGATTTATCTACCATATAAGGCCAAAGTAGGCATACCCGTCAACTACTTATGGATGTATCCATTTAACAGGTAATTTTTTAAAATATTTTCTTACTTTGGTGTTTCTAATTTTCTAAAATACATGGGTCATGACACTGGTTCATGTTCTTCCTCAAAAGAAAAGTGTAAAACCAAAGCGGGATCAATGGATCCATAAGTTCTCAATATACATGTAAAGAAGTAGCAACATTTTATACTAGATACTTTCTCGACCATGTCCATACTATCCGGGTAGAAACAAAACAATTTACTTTGTCAAAGAACCTAATATTAGTGTCTTCCGTCAATCAACGCAACCGATAGGAAATGTTAAGGAATGTTTATAACAAAACAAGAGAAAGAGGTTGTTAAATTATACATAGAAGACAATTGCGAGGAAAGAACACCATATGTTGAGTATGTATATATCTTTAATATATTTTTAAAAATTAATTAATTCATTCTCCTCATATTTAATGTATTTTTATTTATTTAAAAGAATTGAAGAAAAATATTGAAGAGAATTGACTTATGAGAAGATCGGGTTGTGAGCAGATATCGGACTAAATTCCTAGAGTGGTTCAAGAAAAAGAACAATCAATTTTCTGATAACGAAACAAGTTCTGTGATTTTAAAATATTTTTATAAGATCCCATGTATATGGACAATCATACAATTACACTTGGAGTAATTATTATTGGTTTCATACCATGATCTATGGTAGAAATTTAACCGTTAAGAATTATGGAGTAATGGTTTGTGGATCTTATATAGGAGATCATGATTTAGATTATTATAGAATCTTTGAAGGAAGGTCTAGAAGTGGAATGCACTATTCCATGTCTCAACAAAATAATTCTTTTTTTGTGTGAGTGGTACGATCCAAAAGAAGGTGTAGTGATCTTGAAGAGGAATAATGTCGTTGATGTTATAAAAAGAAAATATATATGAAGATTTGAACCATTCGTTCTTGCTTCACAAGTCGACCAAGTGTGTTATCTTACATAAGTATCAAGAAAGAGGAAAAATGTAGAATCTTTCACAATTGTTAAGATAAATTCTCAGAGTAATGTAAGTAAGGAAGATGATCCCCGCAAGTTGTTTTAGATGGATATTGTATACCTAATTACTAGAACAATAATATACTAGAAATAGTTCTAGTTATTGACTCTATTTGCTTAGTGGATAATTGGGTGATAAACGCTAATTTAAGGACAGATGTGGATATTGAAATGATGATTCAGACAATTCCACTTCATTGAAACATGTTATAATTCACCAGAACCAAACAACGGATATTAAAAATTAATATTAGGTAAATTATTCCATCATATTTTTTACAATTTAACACGGTATATTTCCATTTATAGTTATGGTAGTTTTTGGATATGGCGACTCACATGGATCTCACTGATTTAGTCGTCCATCGAGCTCACAGTCCCTATTTTCTAGTAGGTAGTTGACCCTGCCGATTTTTTCAGGAACTCTTTACAAGGAGTTTGCCTGATCATGACCTACTATGAGTCTCTTAGTTATCCTCCTCATCTATTATACTGAGGTGTATACTGCGAGCCCTCTTCCTCAGCCATACCCGAGCCATGCCCTACTCGATTCCAGTGACCCATCTATGGATTTAGCTTCTTCTTTGTCTACACATACGAGCATTGACATGCATTTACCATATGAGGGTGGACAAACTTCATAGTCCTACCCTCTCTTAGATCATTCTATAGGTGATAGGTAAATATAATTCATAAATTGTCATTATATTTTTTAAATTAATCTCCTATTAAAAAATATGATTTATAAAATTTCTTAGGGATTTTTTTGAATATAAATAGTGTTAGTAAGGATACAACAAACATTATCAATATGTATTTGACTAGCTACAATTTCAGTGGTATCATATTCCGGCTATCGAGTAGGAGAAGTTGTTCTAAATATTCCTTATAAGAATTATACTTTAAGGAATTAGACGAAAACTTTACAACTCATTTATCTAACTTTATTATTAAAATTTTCAAAATAGGGATCGTATTGTAACTACTTTGGGGAAAGAGGCTCACCATCGTGCCTTTATATGTTTGATGAGAAACACTTTCTTTAAGACGAGGAGGGATTCTTATATAAAGATGGATCGTGCGGAGATAGACTTCGAGGAGATGAAGACATAACCATCTACCTGGTGCAAAGAGGGAAGATAATGACTTTTTTATTTTCATTACAGAAAATATAAAAACGTATATTTTTTTCATAATTTTATATTCCTGTTATATTTGTTATAGCTCGCACTACCGGAAAACAGAGCATTAACGATGCGCCATTTGCACCGATCATTATTACACACTAATGAATCTGCATTTCTTTATCTTTATTCATTTTTAGCTTAAAATCCCTTCTTAAACACTTATAAATATTAATAAATCGAAGTTTTTATTCTTTCATACACTTTTCTAAATATTGTACAAAAATCATTATTTTTAACATAAAATAAATAAAGAAAGAAATAAAGGAAAAATAAAGACAAATGAAGACTGTATGTATGCAATAAATATAGGTTGACTCTTACCTTGAGAGAAGGTCAGGACTTGACCAGCTCGACAAGGAATAAAGTAAGTTGAGATAAGGCCACTTGTAGAAAAATAAAAAATTAATTTCATTCATTATTCGTCATCTGTACATATACCATTATTTTTATATAAATTATTTATTCTATTTTTGCCACTTAATTCATCTCAAATAAAAATGATTTCTTCTTGGAATTTGTACATAGAAAATAGATTGTAATTATAAAAAATAATTGCAATAAGATTCATCGTATATTGTATAAATAATGACACTTCAAAAAAATCGCAAAACTAAACTTCCCAAACTCATATATGCTCCAGAAAAACTCAAAAAAAGCATTCACTTTTATTGTACTCTAAATAAAATTAGCTTTAAAATGAAAGTAGTTTCACTAAAATCGGAGTTAAGATGCAAAATGTGGCTTTTTGGAGTGTATTGTGCATTTCGTATACCATGTATTGTGTGAATATATATATCGCAGATATATTTGTTCATTTTGTATTTTAAAATAATTTAAAAATTTTTACTTTATCTAAATAAAATGAAAATAAAAATCTTAAAATTAAAATCATCAAAAATAAATTCATTGTATATTGTCCATGTATCACTATGTATATATTGTACATAGACATATTTATTTTACATAATAATTTATTTTGTAAAATAAATAAAAATATATTTAAAATCCTTGTAAAATATTGTAAATAAATAAAATATTAGAATTTATAAGTATTTGTAAAAAAATTAATAAAAGTACAAGTGTTGTATATATAGGTAAAAATACATATGAATAAAAGTAATGATTTTTTTAACATGTTAAATTAATTTAGTTAATTTATTAAAAATCTTCCAAATTAACTTATTTAATTCTTAAAAATTTTATTTATATATTTATATCTTTAAATTCATTTAATAATTTAATTTTAATTTATTTACATTTTTTACCTTTTATCTTGTTGTGGTTTTTGTCTACAGGCTGTTTCCCATTGGTGGACCTGTGTCTGTTTACCCGAGTTAATAGTCCCTTCCATCCGATTCGCCCGACTAAGCTTCTTGCTGGAGCTTCTTTTCCCTTTTACTCCAGCTGATCCAAGCACCTTCAACTCACACTTTCTTCATGGAAATTATCACTCGATTAATAATAAACCTCACCCAAATAAAAATTTTTGATCGCCATGCCTCGATTCATGCACGTCACCCTTTTGAATTTCACTCCAGGAAGCTGTATACAAATACCCCTCTATTTCCAAATTTCAGATATGATCCCCCTTTTTAGAATTCCTTCACCTGAGATTGGTCTTAGTGGTGGTGACAACATCACATCCTCCTTAATTAGGAGAGCGGGTAGCCCCTGAAGATCGAGATCCGATCACGTCATCGTAGTTCACTGGCGTCGTCTATGCTTGCTTCACCTTATTAGTGGATAGAGGCCACAATCATTTTCTGATCACCATAAGTAGCATTAGATTCATTTTCTTTCGAATTTGCTTTTAGTTTCACACTTTTTAATTTCGGTATTTGCTTAATCTCCTATCTCATCCTCTTGCTTCGATCTACATGATCGAAGCTCTCTGATCATAATCTATTCAATTCGATCAATCAGTCACTTTGACCAACCCTTTCTCCAGCCTCCTATCATCTCTGACCACCCAGATAGCATCGGGTCTAGAGATCCGACTCCTCATCCATTCACCTTCACCGGAGTCAACATCCACTCTCGATTTCCACTTTGTTTTCACCTAATAAGGCAGGCTGGAGCTCAGACTACGAGCATTGAACATTTTGTAGGAGATCAGGAGCATCTGGAGCATGAGATCGTGGTTTGGATTTGAGCTTCAACCTGCAGGTGCCAGTGACCTCCAGAACTTCGATCGAGCACCCTCGAGCCCGATAGCCTTGTCTAGAAGATGCAGGACCTTTGCAGGAGTTTGAGGAGACCATCTGGAGGAAGACCGAGTGTAGATTGGTCGAGATTTGGCCTATTGAACTTGATCAAAGTCGAGCTTCACATGAGTTCTTCCAGTAGCATTAAGAACAATCCGATCAAGAATGAAGTTCCGAAATCAGATCCGTGCGTTGATAGAGCCCTAAATTGTAGCTGCAGATCCAGACTTCCAGTTCGAATCACATTCGTCTGTGCCATCTATTGGTGATTCAGATTCGAGTTTCAGATCCATCTCCACCATCCATACTACCATGTGTATCGGTGAAGAATTAAAATTCAAGCCCCAAAATTTCTTTTATGTATAAATAAACCTTAATTGGAAACAAGTCATGCTATTGTTGCTTGAATAACTGCATATTTTTTCTCTGCTATTTGTTTTAGTTGCATTTCAGTCCAGTTAAATTTAATAAATGTTTAAATTTGGTGAAAAAGTAATAACATCCATGCAGTTCTATTTTTGTTATCTGTTTGATCTGCTAAATAAAATTAATTGCATTTTAAACCCTTTTGAAGTAGACTTCTGTTTTGATTGTTAATTGAGCTTAATAAATTGTAAATCATCACTAAAAATTCTATAAACATCATTTTACATTCCTAATAAATAGTATTATCATCAATAATTTTTATTTTTAATTTTAATTATTTTTAGTATTTTTAATATTCAAAAACATTTTTGATTTTGTTCTTATTTGTAGAAAAAAATAATAAAAAATATAAAAATCTTTTAAGAATGCTAAAAAATAATGTGTGGTAGTTTTGCTATTTTTAATAAATAAATACAAATTAGAAAATCACACACACACACACACATATATTACAAATCCATAAAAAATAAAATGATAAAAAATCCATTAAACTGAGGTAGTATGCTTAGAGATTTTTTCTTTTTATTTTATTGATTGCATTTTCATTAAATAACCCTCCGAATTATTGTAGGCTACTTGAGTTCGGTCCTGTATGCTATACAGGTAAATAAAACAACAAAGTTTATTTTCTTGCTTACATCCTCTTGTTCGGTTGTTGGCTTGTCAATAAAAATGAAATCAAAAATAGTTTTTGTTGAGACTTTGATTGGGTTGTGACAACATTTGTGAATAATTCCACATTTCTTTCTTCATAATTAAAACCCATAAAAATTCCTAATTCAACAAATGATGTTGTTGCTGGGGAGGCACGACGAGTGTAGCCAGGTTCTCCTTATAACTTGCTATTCTTGGATTTTGTATATACTTGTTTCTTTTCCTTTTATTTTGTCTATATTTTTATCACTTGTTTTCTTATTTTCAATATTTTATTTTCTATCATTTATTCATTTTATTTTTGTCTATATTTTTATCTATATTGTTGTGGATCTGCTTAGTGGTGAGGAGTGAGCACTCGGATTGAGAACCGCATGTTGTGATGGGGCTTACACAATGCTTGTGGGATACGATTTGTCGGATAACGAAAGCCTTCCAAGATCGTTCTTTGAGTATTCATCTGAGATCATTATTTCTTATTCTTATCATTTAGCTATTGGGTCCACACTTGAGTTTTTTATTTGTTTATTTTTTATGATTATTATGATTTTATTTTCTTTTATTTTTGCTCATATATTTTCATAACTGTGATCTGATATATTTTTTATTTCTCTATTTCCTGTGAGGGCCTGACTTGTGCCCTATGCTCATGTACATTTCTCCGTGCGGTACGGTTGAGATGCAAACACTTGTTTAAGATGTTAGAAAATCATTTTGGTGTGTTCTGCCTCTTATCTCTCTTTGGGTATGATATTGAACCTGTCATCTCAGAAGATGGTTCCATTGATTGGGAAGGTTTGAGGACGTACGTTGGGCGATAGAGGTGACTCACCTTGTATGTTTCGTAGTAAGCAACATTGTTTAGATTTACTAAATTAAAATTGAAATATAATTGACCGAACTTTCATGGCCTTCACTTGTGTTCAGTTGGTGAATCAGGGTTTTGTATTGTGCTTGTTTGCTAGTGTTAGAGATCCCTCTTCACACTTTCGTGCCATCACTTTATTTTCTTCTTGTTTGGCCTCGTGTTATCACATCTTGCCTCTTGTTATCGAAGATACCAGATTGGAGTATTTTGTGCTCGAACTTTATGAGATTATATTATACACTCCACTTCATTCATTTTCACCTATTCGGTATGAATCTCTTCTCGAATTCACTTTTTTCTCTACATATTCACTTCTATCGCCAACAAATCTCTTATTTGAGATTGACCCTAATATAAAATTATCATTTGAGACTCTTGATTTTAGAGGATTGATCAAGTGCCTTGCACTTTACAGAGACCGATTCGGATTCTGAGGACACGATGGCACCATCGAAGGGAAAGGGTCTAGTTACTGAGCAGCATATGAACAACTCGATGATGTTGACATCCATTCAGGCCATCCAGGTCCAGCTTACTAAGCAGGAGAACATGCAAACCGGATTGAGAGACATGATCTTAGAGTTGAGACGGGACAAAGTAGAGAGGAGAGAGGAGGATGGACAACTTAGAGGAGGTGGGGAATGAGGGAGCTGATATGAGTAGCCGAGAGTGGAGCTGAAGCCCACGTTGAGAGATGCTTACAGCCCATGTGCAAGACATGTGATGGCTTGGATACAAATTCCTGCGATTCATGGGCATTTCGAGCCAAAGCCCACTATTCTTCCTCATATTCAAGAGGAGCCTTATATTCACCTCCAGCAGTTTGATCGTATTTGTAGCACTATCCACTGCACTAACATCCCCTTTAGATGTAGTGAAGATGATAATCTTTCCGTTTAGTCTCACAGACAAGGCGTTATATTGGATTAACCAATTTGAGAAAGGTTGTCACATCTTGGGAAGAGTTGAGGTTTGCTTTTCTTAGCAAGTATTATCCATTTGGATGCCTTAACCAGATGCAATCTTTGATAGATAACTTATCCCAGTTGTCCCATAAGTCTAATCACGAGGCATGGGAAAGATTCAAAGTTTCGATGGAGAAGTGCCCCCATCATGACATTCCCAAAGATGAGCTTAGTGCAAAACTTCTTGGGAGGGGGGTAAGCCTAGAGAACAAGAAATTGGTGGACTCATGATGAATCTATGACTCATCACTTTAAAAGTCGAAAATAGAGCTTTTTTTCCGGAGTAATTAGATGCATTTCTCTATTTATTATGCATTATTCTCCTTCATGCATTTAGAATTAGTATTTACATTTTAGCATGCCTATTTGCGTTAAATAAGAAGCCAAATTCACTTGTAAATATCACCTATATATTCACCTTATTTCCTTATTTTTATTTATTTTTCTCTAACTCAGAATTGAATAAAATCAATTCTATAGTGTATATAATACTACACTAATCAAGGAAAAATATCAAAAAAAATACTAACTTGTAAAATTGACCAATAAAATCCAAACCCTAGTTTGAGACAAATACCCTTAAAATGTGAATATCTCTCTCAAACAGTCTCCCCATGGACCACTACTCACTTTTTATAATGTACATTCAATTATCCCTTCAAAACAAAACCAAATTCAAAAGAATCAGAGTTCATATGTGAAACTTGGGTTTTGATCCCCTATTGTATATTATACATATTGACCAAACTACCCCTTTATTTTATCCTTTTTTATTAATTATTAAAATTCCAAAAAATTAATTATGTTATATATATTTCTTTCATATTTTTTTCTAATTTTATTTTGATTTTTATCTTATTAAAAATTAACAAAAAAATGTGCAAAGATAAAAACGTGATATTTTATACCTATAAGGTACCCCCCCAATTTTTTTTGTTTAGATGATTTCTTTTGATTTTCGATCCTTCACGAAAGTTGTGGATCTCGTCGAGACTAGCAACTTTCTTGTTGACAATTTTTTATTTGACCCTTTTTTGTTATTTCTTTTTTATTTTTTCTTTTTGATATAATTTCCTATTTTTCTGGGAGTAACACATGGCAGCCCCTGGAGCTGCCACGTATCACCCCATTTTTGTGTTATTTATTTATTTATTTTCATAATTTTATTTATTTTATTTTAATTAGTATTTATTTTATTATACATTATTTATTTTAGTTATTTTAATTTTAATTATCATTATTTATTTAATTTTATTTTAAATTTATTATTTATTTTCCCCCTGCCACATGGCCGCCCTCCATACGTGCCACGTGGCACCTCCAATCTTCCTCCTTCTCTACGCCTAGTCACATGCCTAACATGTGACCACCCCCTCTCTCCTCCACCTCTCTCTCTCTCCCTTCTCTCGCACACCCAACTGCTACCCGCCTCCTGTGGCAACGTGCGGCCCATCCTTATCCCTCCTCTCTTACAGTCAATCTGCAATTGTCGCTCATCCCATCTCCTAACTTCACCGAACTCTTGCAGTTGCGCACTATCCCCTCCACCTCTCTTGCGTGATCACCCCACTCCCTGCATGCTCCCCTATCCCTGCGTCTACCGCCCACTACTCGCCTAACGCCAACCACCCATAAAAAGGCTCGACCATCAATTATCGCAACCCATCTGCCTTTACACGAGTAGAACTCGAGAGATCCCTTTCCCTGACTCGGTGACATCGATCACGAGAGGTTGAGTGACGACCGGTGTGTTCTCTCCGACGAGATCCATGGATTTCTGGTCAACGTTGCAGTTGCATGCTGCCTAGCTTCGAGGTCCTACGCTAGACCTATCGAGGCCAATATCGGAAGAGCTCCTCAGAGTGCATTCAAACCTCTAGTGTATACAACAAGTAAAATTTCTACACTCTCTTTCTATTCTTCTCCACTTCTTTTTCTTCTTCTCGCATGGTTTCTACAACTCCACTTCTTCCAATTCTTCATCATCCAATTCCATCCAACCTTCATCATCATGCCTTCACACTCCAGCTGCGCCATCATCCCTTGGCCTTCGTGTTGCACGTGACCTGCAAGCCTCGAGCTTGCTCCTCACCCATCTCTCCTTGACTTCAAACTGCTCCACCATCCTCATCGCACGAGGGCCGCATCTTCACTTCACACCCACTACTACCTTCGCACCAAGCACCACATCGTTCACCCTCCATTCGTGACCCAATTCTTCACCTCATTCGTGTCGCCCACGTCACCACTGATGCACCCTCGAGCATCTCTACCAATGATGTGCCTAGCCCTGCCTCCAGCCTCTGCGGACTCACGTCGTGCGCCACTGTACCTCACTTCTGACCACCACCCTCGCTCTCGACATCTGGACGGGCAAACTCCACCTTGAGTAGCTTCAATCGGTCGCCTCGACCGCCACCCTCACCCATGACACTCCAACACACCACAGGAAGCAGCTACACTCCTTGTTCCATGCAGCCCCTTGGCCTCGTCGTGTCGCCTCATGTGCCTTCACTGTCGGGCGTGTGTTGCCCGCTCCGACTTCCCTCCTTTGCATGACCGCCACGATATCGCCACCTGCATCCTCCGCACGGGTTCTACCGCGCGAAGGAGCTCGCCCAACAGAGATTTGACCACAACCGCCAGAAGACAGCCAACCCTCCTCGGCTCGCATGCCTGACCCCATTCCCTCTCACATGTGAGGCACATAGGCATGGGGACAGTTTGTTCCCATGCCCTTCTAGCGCTAGGAATTGGCAAATACGCACCCTCCTCCGACAACACGTGAGGTGCATCTGCATATTGTGAAAATTGCGAAATTTCCCCTACACATTCATATTATTGCATGAACACCCCTCCAATAAGATGCGCGTACTGGGTACACCCCTGGAAATTTTTATAAGCGCCCTCTAGCATATTGGTAAGTGCATCTTCACTTGTTTTTATTTATTTTATTTTTTGTTTGTAATTGCATTTACGACCCTATGTTTGCATGTTTATCTGAGCACACATTTTCACATCATTTTCTAATTCCAAAAATAGCATATTGTAGAGTAACTTATTTTCTACTAATGTATATTTATTTACAATTTTTTGATCTATGGATTATTTATTATAATTGCTTTGGTGAAAGCTTGCATAGTTTACCATTTCAAGCTCTGAAATTGATAATTAATTATTTGCTGATATAAAAAATCCAAAAAATTACCTTAGATAAAATTAGTCGTTTTCTATATTGTGCCAAAAAGTCACATTATTTACATGCATGGTTTTCTCTAAATAAATCATTTTGTGATTGGACTAATTGATTTTTAATAAACTGTAAACTCAACATTTTTAGGCTTTATAAATTTTTCTGGAAAGATACGCTATTAGATACATTTAGGGATAATTTTATTTCATGAAAATAATTAGGTTTGTTATTTACTAAAATTAATTAACTGCTAATCACATTCCTTGCATTATGTATTTCACAGAAAATTCATTTTGCATTCAAAAATTCTAAAAGAATTATAGAAGCTTAATATAACATAATTTACCTTATGGACAAGTTTGAGGATTTTAGACTTGATTCGATCATAATTGCATTTTAGTCCATGAACTTCGCTATTAAAAATACAAAAATGCCTCTATGAAAACCCGATTCTAGATCGATTATAAATCAACCAAAAGAGACAACTGTCTCCCTGAGATCGACCATGGACTTACCAAGTAAAAAAAATAAATTGACTGCTTGCTTTAAATCGACACATTAATTAAGTGGTTTTTTATTAATCCGAATTTTCTCATCTGTAATGAAAATTTAACGTTAAATCCACCAATGGGAATTCGAGGGTTCTTCAGATGGCAACCATTGTCGAGGAGGAATGACTTAAGTTAATTTTTAAAAAATCTAGATTTTAGGTTTTCCACCTCCTGGTAGTATGACCCCTGGTTTTCCTTGTGAATATTTCTTTATTTATTTTCCAACATTTTTTTATTTTTTATTTGTTTTATTTATGTTGGTTTACCTCTCTTTAACATAATTTATATCTTTTTTGTGCGAGGGAACGGTGGACTTGGAGCGGCATTCTTAAAGCCAATGCATCTTGAAGTACATCAGAGGCCAACAATTCGTGGAGCGAGCCAGCTGTAGAGGTGGCAAGATAAAATTTTTATTTGAGAAGAGAGATTTTAGTTTTAATTTTTGAAAAAAAAATGTGTAATAATTGATTGATTTCTAGTGGATTCTGCTTGGAATATCGTGCGTGTATCAGGACTGGACATTGGGCCCTTCATGGTTGTGTGGTTTGCTTACCGTAGACTAGAACATGTACTTGCAGCACTTAGAGCAATTTTTTTACTTGTTCTCATACTCTATCGGACCACACGTTACACTTAACAAGACCCACTTAGACCATAGAATTATTAGTCAAAATAAATTGTTCATCACTCATTAATAGAACTGTCTGTTTAGGAACGATATTCTCACTTGCATTACATATAGTATAAAATATTCAATTCCGTTATGCATATTGCATTATAGAGAGCTAGAGGTATTGTAAGTATTCTTACTCAAGTATTCATCATCGTTTTCTCGATCGCATCGGCTTTTTCTGATTCCCTCTCTTAGTTTTTCTAACATAGGAAAAAAGAAATGAGGCTGGATGGTAGACGTGATTGCTTGTGTGGATTAATTACAATGACAACTAACTCTAAAATCTGGTTTGCTAATTGAATTGGACAAAAAAATTGACCAAAATTTGCCCTTATATGCGGGAGAGCAACCCCGTCATTGTTTGAATTTAGACACAAGTGAGAGAGATGACACAAGGATAGAGACAAACCAGGATTTTCATATAAACTATTGCTTCTACAAAAATGTATACCTTCTTCTCAATGAGTAAATACGAGTAGCTGGTAAATGTTCTGGATTTCCTTAGCAGAGTGGGTGGTTTAGAGGACACTGTGTAAGGCTCCGTCCTCAAGTAATGATTAGCCGAATTTTTACGATACGTACTTACTCCATACTAGATTCAAGTGGGTGCAACTAGTCGTAAGAATCGGGCCAGTCTATAGGGAAATACATGCACCTAACAGTTCGTTAAATCTTCCAAAGTTTGCATTTATCACCAACTAAAAATGACAAGATAACATGGCCGAACCTTTACGACCCTCATGTGTAGAGTTGGTTAATTTGGGGTTTGCTCTTGAGTTTATTTTGTGTCTGTCCAAATGTGTTATCCTATGTACTTGCATGTTTTCAACCTCGGTCCGCTTACATTCATCCATTCCTCTTCAAGATGTCGGGATATTGGTCCCCATACCCTTACCTCTCTGGACACTCCTCCTCGACCATGTATCGTTCATCTTCACCTTCGCCTTCTTCCATGTATCCTCCACCATCTATGGGAGACCCTTACCAGTGGTCGGTTCCACCTAGACCCGATTATGAAGTCAGACATTCGAGTGATTTTCCCACTTATTCACAATTCTCACCTACCCTACCTCCTTACACCGTGGATCCACTTCCACCATGGGTTGGTTCACCTTATAGTCAGACGCTTGCTGGAATCCAAGAATCATCTAAAGAGAAAGATACTCTTGAGTCGAATAAATGGTGGAATTACCTACCACCACACACCTCATTCACTCATCACATGATTGTTGCGACAACTCAGCAATTTATACGTCCACATCCTAACTTGACCTTAGGACACAACTTGGTCGATCGAATAAATAGAATGGAGAGGCATGTACCATATGATCTTCCTGACTTGATTGTCTATAGTGATCGAGCCCACATTGACCAACCTTCATATCACACATTCGTAGAGCCTACACATGCACGGGATTGGAGTCATGAGTTAGACTTACCAGCCCCCGTTCATTGACTCCATTATTCGAGGCTCCGACCAACATCCGCCATTCTGATGGTCCATACTCAACCCAGCATTACATGCCAGAGTCTAGGTATGTTGATTATGAGATTTCAAGATCTCAGCAATATCCTTCAAGTAAACAGACTGCTTCCACAATTTGCTATGAGGAATCTTTAGAGGATAACATTTCTAGGATTATGAATAGATATGAATTAATTGAGGATAAATATAGAAATGTCATCAACCAACTGATTTCATTTTATTCCAGCTTAGGTATGGAAGTGACGAATGAAATAAGTGGATTCAGTGTTGAAAATAATCTAGAGGACACATGGAAACTCACACACTTTGTACAACTGGAGTCCATTCTACCTCCCTCTTCTACTAACCACTTACCTTTTAATCTAGAGTTGTACATCCTCCCGCTCTTCCTTCACTTATTCAAAACAACAAAAAATCGAAAATACCAAAAAGATCAGAACCTAGAAAAGTCAGAAAAACTCATTAAATAGAAAATGAAAAAGACCTAAAAAAATTGGATCCTATCCTAACAGAAGCACTCGATGAGGAATTGATTTATAAGCTTCCCTTAATAAAGCCATAGACCACTTCCCTGACCTCAAACGATTTATGAGAAGTAAATTGATGCCTAAGAGGTCGGGAAATAAGAGGACAAGAACTGAGAAATATCTAGTGTCTATGGCCACGTCTTTGGTGATGGGAAGAAAGATCAAAAGCCACAGAGTGAAGCGGATGCCTAGGGTTGAATGTGAAATCAAAGAAACTACATTTACCCATGCCAGAATCGATGATGACTCACCGATAAATATCTTTCCGACCTCTGTGTTTGACAAGCTCAAACTCAGGCCAGTCAGAAAGTCGAGAGAGATCATTCAGTAGACTGATCGATCTATAAAACGATCGAGAGGAACCATTTCAGTCATAATTACTTTCCAAGGTGCTCTACTCCAGGTAGACTTCACGATCATTGACATTGAGCACTGAGGAGAGTTTACCCGATCTCCTATTATTCTCGAGAATTCGTTCATAGCCTTGGCTAATGTGACTATAGATTGTGAGATTCGGGAGATCAATATCACAGCATTCGGAGCACTCCAACCTCACACATTCTTTGACACACTATACCTTAAGGTAACCCACAGGGCTGCTGATAGTCGTAACCATTGAGAGGTAGGTGAGTCACATCTCTATACTACACCTAAGATACCGACTGTCGAGCCGACCATTAGATTAGAGACTCCTTAGACATCCATGATTCATGTTGATTGCATCACTACCCATGCCAAGACATCTGAGATCACTGGCACATATCTGATACGTGTGCTGACACTAAAAGAATATCACAATCTCTATGGTGACTCATCTAATGAGGAATCTATAGTAAGCACCGCACCACATCCTGGACAAACAATAAATGAGACTACCAAGACTAAATTGACCCTGTCCAAAAACATAGTTGCTCCTACCTCTAGTCGATTATTTAGTGAGAGGAAGCCAAGAATTGATTCCTCGAGGTGTTCCCACGAACCCTTCAAGACGTGTCACTCTCCTCTACCTCTCAATACTTCAGGTTCTAGACAACCGACTAAGAAACTTTCCTTGAACATATCCGAGAAGGAATTTTTTGAGGAGTCCTCATCAGGTCCGGATGAGGTGATTTATATGAATGAGCTCAGTTCGGCTATTCTTAAACCATATCTGAGCAAGCATCCGTGTGTCGACCCTCGTTGGACGATCCCTTCACCTCATTATTATTTATCTGAGGACGATTCCGACAGCGAGACATATGTATATTAGCCACCTCCTCACTCCCGCAAGAAGGTTCATCACAAACCTTCTTGATCCTTGTACATTCTCGGTCGATCTTGTATAGTCTTCTTCTTCTTCACCATTCTTTGTATATTCTTTAGATCTCATCGGTTCTCATACTCAATCTTGTCCTATACTTAGGCTGACCATAAGTATAGGGGGACCGATGCTTGCCATGTATATATATAGAGAGAGGATGGGGAGCTTGCACCAAGGTGCATGTAACTTTACATGCACCGACACTTATATCTTCCACATTTTATTACTTTTTTGAAAAATACCACCATGTATATTTATCTAAATATCCCTCCAATAAGCCATTTGAATTTTGTCAGAAACAGAGACTCCAATGACCTCCATCTAGAACAGGTCGATTACATCAATTCTAAGACCGTTAAAATTACCTGTTCTGGATGGAGGTCATGCGAGTCTCTGTTTCTGACGAAATTCGAATGACATATTGGAGGGATATATGGATGAATATACATGGTGGCATTTTTTTAAAAAAGTAAAAAAATGTGGAAGATATAAGCACCGGTGCATGTAAAGTTACATGCACCTTGGTGCAAGCTCCCCATCCTCATATATATATATATATATATATATATATATATATATGTGTGTGTGTGTGTGTGTGTGTGTGTGTGTGTGTGTGTATATATATATCCAACCATTTCTCCTCTTTACCTCGACCGTCCCATTTTTTGCTTTTCTTCTGTACTTGGACTGACCAATGCCTAAGTATAGGGGGGAGGGTCCACTTCTATACTTTTTATTATTTTAACTCTCCCACTCTTAGCATGAGCTATGTCTTTTTCTTCTCTTCTTGTGCTCTGAGGACATATAACATGCTAAGTATAGGGGGAATATATATTACATATATACTTGTAGCTCGTACTTTCATGTATTTGTTTATATATATTATACAGTAATTATGCGGTGGGTAAAAGAAAAACATTTTGTAAAATACATGTATACTTGTATAGTTTATGTATTATATAATTTGTATAAAATACTATAAAATTTGTTGTGAAATAGGAGGTATACCAAAATAATATTAATATATATAATATTTTTTAAAAATAAGATGCTTCTTATTTACTATTGCATATCATCCTTGCATTCATAAAAAAATATCTTACACATCATTCATCTATATTGCATGTAATTGGCATTTCAGTTGCATATCTAGCATATGCAAAGTAAAAAGTTAGTGGGTTCTGAACCAAATTGTGAATAGAAGTCGAGGATGGATTTGATTTGACCTTAATCTACCTAATTTCAGAGGAACCTTATAGGAACTGGAGTTAGGATTTTTCAGGTTGTGTAACTTAAATTCTTTGAGTCTGCAAGTCTATGTTCACATGTCATCTTGATTGGTCTAAGTAGAATATTTCATATACATGCACGATTCTTTTAAACAGTGACCTAACTTGAACAAGAATCATGCACATAGCTCTTCATTGATAAGGTGGTGATGAGGTAGAATACTTTGGCTTGGAGTAGCACATGGGTGGAAACATGCATCCTCCTCTAGGGAGGGTAGTGCATCTCAACCTAGTCCAATGGCATTGATGTCTAACGATGGGATGTTGTGGGTTGCAATAAATCTTCAAAAGAGTGATAGTCTACTGGCTCAAGAAGAAAAACTCCTTATGTACATGCTGCACCTTGTATATAGTTCCAAAAAAAGAAGAACTCCAAAAAATGGGACATGCCTGATTGAAAATAAAATGCATGCCGTAGTGTGTATATTTATAAGGCATATGCTTCAAAGGAAGCATGTAATTGGAGACTTGGTTACACTGGTTAAGTTCCATGGATATGTTACTACACTGGTCATAACCCATTCTCTTCTCTACCCCCTCTTCTTGAGCTAGTTGCACTTGAACTTAGAAGGGAATACCCTGCTCCTCGAGGAAAGACTTACTAGACCGGGGAATTAGAGTTACCTTGTTAGAGGAGGTTGTTTCTTTGCTATTTCAGATATGAAGAGCTATATTTCACTTACACAGTACAAGTAAGATTCATAGTCATCAAACATTGCGTATGAGGATTTGTTTTGACCTGACAGTTGAGGGGACCTGAATAGAGACTTGTGGAACTTAAAGACCGCTAGGTCTTAAATTCAATTCCCAATAAGGTTCCACCACATTATTAATCCAAAGGTTGAGTCGAGCTCCATTTTCACCTTTTGTTCATGATCTTGGTAAACAACCCAAAAAATCATTTACTTTTGCATTTTCATTTTAGTTGCTCGGGGACGAGTAATGATTAAGTATACTGTGCTGATGAATCCATGATTCATTACTTTAAAAGTAGAAAATAGAACTTTGTTCTCGAGTAATTAGTTGCATTTCTCCACTTATTTTGCATTTTTCTCCTTCATGCATTTAGAATTAGTATCTACATTTTAGCGTGCATATTTGCATTAAATAAGAAGCCAAATTCACTTGTAAATATCACATGTATATTCATCCTATTTTCCTTATTTTTATTTATTTTTCTCAAACTCAGAATTGAATAAAATCAAATCTATTGTGTATATATTACTAATATTAATAATGGAAAAATATCAAAAAAACACTAACTTGTAAAATTGACCAATAAAACCCAAACCCTAGTTTGAGACTAAGAACCTTAAATTGTGAATATCTCTCTCATACAGTCTCCTATGGACCCCTACCCACTTTTTATTTAATGTAAATTCAATTACCTTCAAAACAAGACCAAATTCAAAAGAATCGTAGTTCGTATGTGAAATTTGGGTTTCAGGCCCTATTGTATATTGTACATATTAACCAAACTACCCCTTTATTTTATATTTTATTTTATTAATTATTAAAAATCCAAAAAATAGATTAAGTTGTAAACATTTCTTTCATATTTTCCCATTGTTTATTTTTATCTTATTTAAAAATGATAAAAAAATCTATCAAAGATAAAAATACCGTATTTTATACCTATAAGGTACCCCCAAAAAACACTTTTCTACAGATGACTTCTTTTGATTTTCGGTCCTTTACGAAAGTTGTAGACGACACACATCGGATATGGAGATCCGACTCCTCATCTATTAATGTCCACCAGAGTTGACATCCACCCCCCATTTTTGCTTTGTTTTCACCTAATATGGTAGGTCGGAGCTCCGCCTCCAAATACTTAACATTTTATAGGAGCTCAGGAGTGTTTGGAGCATGAGATCGTGGTTTGGATTCAAGATTTGACCTGTAGGTGCCTGATGAATCTTAGATTCATCATTCTAAAAGACTTGAATTAAGCTCAAATCCCTAAAAATCATGGGCATTTCTTCATTTATTTTGCATAATTAGCATTCATGCATGTTTTTATAAGAATTGCATTTTATCACTTATTTTCGCACAAAATAAGAAGCCAAAAATCCCAGCCAAAATTGACCTGTATATAGCCGAAATTCCCCGATTTTTAACTAATTAATGCTAACTCCAATTGACCCAAAAACCACCTTCACTGTGTACATATCACTAACAAGAATAAAAAAAATACAAAAATATCACTATCCTAAATAAGTGGACCAAAAATTTAAACCAGTTATAGGATTTCCGGACTAAAACATTCATATCTTCCTCATCCAGTGTTCGTTTTGATCCTACTCACTTTTGAACTAATGTACATTCAAATACCTTCAAAACAAGACCAAGTTCAAGTAAATCGGAGCTCATATGTGAAAGTTGGGTTTTGGGCCTCTTTTGTACATTTTGTATTTTAGCGTTTTTTGACCTATTATTTTATGTACATAATTGACTCATTTTATTTTATTTCCTTTTCATTTGTCTTCTTTGATGAAAGCTTTATTAAAATGTGCAAAAATCTAAATACAACTGAGCTTGAAATCAAAGAAACTAACTGAGTCCGAGTCTTCACTAACTGTCTATACAAAAAATGCCTTTTTTGTCTTTTATTTTATTTCTTCTTTTTTAATTAATAAAAATACAAAAAATAGATTATCTTAATTTTTCCAGATTTTTATCTAGTTTAAAAATAATAAAAAACATAAAACCCAAAAATCAAGGTATTCTATGTACATGTTATACCCCAAAATATCACTTTACACAAATGATCGATTTTGGTTTTGGTGTCAATGAAAGTTGTAGGTCTCATTGAGATTAGCAGTTTCGTGAAGAAAATTTTTCGATCCGAGGTCATTTACTATTTTTACATATTTATCAATGTATTTATTTTTCATTTTTTGTGGGGCTAACATGTGGCGCTCTTAGAGCTGCCACGTGTCACCCATTTTTGACTTTTTTAAATTCATTTTTATAAAAAAAATTAAAATACCCGCACGTGCGGAGCACGTACCTCCCGCTCACGTTCCCTGCACGTGCTCCTCCGACCCCTCCTTTCGCCGCCACATGGAGGGATCTTGGTCGTCCGATCTCGGCTGATCGGACGGCCCATGTACCTCGTCTCCTTCCTCCCCTTTCCCAATCTGGGAGGTGTCGTCATCCACTCCACAAATCCCTCCGCCGCCTCCGTGATTATAGGCCACCTTCTAATCTTCGATCGTCTCCTCGCCTGCTTCCTCTTCGGTCGTTATCAAATCTCAATCCCTTATTCTTCCTCCGTCAAATCTCCATCAAATCCCGTCACCTCCCCACTTCCTTCTCCAACCGACCCTCATCTTCCTATAAAACCAACTTCTTCACGCTCTCGTCCTTTATCCGCCGATAGTGCATCGGACACACGGAGGTGATAACTCCGTCGACACCACCTAAGGCGAGATTCGGCCATCACGACCATTGCAAACTCTGCCTCAAGATGCCTTCATCATCGACCAACTTCACCGTCGGAGGACCACAAAGCCTTCATCGACAACCACCTCACTCCCAACACCGCCCTCCGACGTCAGGATTGCCCTCCACGCGAGCTTCTTCGCCACTCCGCGACGCCAGGAGCTCAGCCCCTTCCAGCCGCTCTGCCTCGCCACCGGGCAGGAGGCCCGAGACCCTCTCGTGACCTCCATATCTTCAATCGAGCGTTCTCTAGCCTGATAGACATGTCCAGAAGATGCGGGACAGTTGCAGGAGTTTGAGGAGACCATCAAGAGACAAATTGAGTGTAGATTATCTGAGATTTAGCCGATCGAAATTGATCTGATTGGAGCTTCATATGAGTTCTTTTAGCAGCATTGTGAATTGTCCAATCATGAATGATGTTCTGAGATCATATATGTGCCATTGATAGAGCCCCAAATTCTAGCTGCAGATCTAGACATCCAGATCGAATCACATTTGCCTGTATGCATCTGTAGCCGAGCCATGAGATTCGAGTTCTAGATCCATTTCCGCCGTCCAGACTGCCACATGATTAGTGAAGAATTTACACTCAAGCCCACGTATTTTCTTTTATTTTAAAATAAACATGGATTAGACATGTATCATAATATTATTTCTTGAATAATTACATATTCTTTCCAATTATTTGTTTTAATTACATTTCATTCTAGTTCAATTTAATAAATTTTTAAATTGGATGAAAATTTCAATAATATCACTACAGTTTTTATTATATGTTAGATATGTTAAATACAAGTAATTACATTTATGCCCCTATGAAGCAGAGTTTTTTATTGTTAATTGAGCTTAATAAAGTGAATCATCATTAAAAATTCTATAAAAATTATTTAACATTTCTACTAAGTAGTATAATCATCAATGATTTTTATTTTGCATTTTAATCTATTTTAATATTTTTCAAAATTTAAAAACACTTGATTTTTTTTATTTGCAGAAGTTAAATAACTAAAAATATATATAAATCTTTTGGAAAATTCTGAAAAAATGTTGTGTTTGTTTTGCTTTGCTTTAGTTTCAATATAACTTTCAACGTTATATTCCTCATAAAAACAAAAAAATCACAAAATACTAAAAAACACCAAAAAATCATATAAATCCCGGAAAATCTAAAAATAAATATAAAATTTCTTTTTCAAAAAATGAAAAATATTTTTTGTTTCTATTTTTATTTTTCTTCATTTTAACTCTATTTGCAATTTAAAAGTCACAAAAACATTTTCATTGTTATTGTTTGTTATTTTTAATGTTTTTACTTATTTTGAAAATCTCTAAAAAAATCCTCTAATAATCATAAAAATAGTAAAAAATATAAAAAAAACCCAAAAAAATTTATTTGAATTTTAGTACATTTTTATATATTATAAAAATACAAAATTTTATCTTTCCTTATTTCTTTTAAAATTTCTTTTATTCCTTTTTTCTTTTATTATATAAAAAGTTTTCAAAATTATAATCGTAACAAATCAGAAAATCATAAAAAAATATAAAAAATAAAAATTCATAAAAATTAGAAAAATAAAAAATTCCATAAAAACGAAGGTGGTTTGCTTTGAGATTCTTTCTTTTTATTTCATTGCTTGACTTTGATTTAAATAACCTTTAGGATTATTGTATCCTTCCTGAGTTCGATCCTATACGTTATACAGATAAATAAAGTAGCACACTATTTTTTTTGCTTACATCCTCTTTATTTGGTTGTTGGCTTGTGAATGAAAATAAAATCAAAATATTTTTTGTTGAGACTTTAGTTGGGATGTGACAACACTTGTGAATAATTCCACATTACTTTCTTAATAATTAAAACCATAAAAGTCCTAATTCAACATGCACTGTAACTATGTAATATTTACGAACCATTTATAAAATATCGTAAATATAATAATAAAGTTTTGACGGTGACCGTCAGGCCGCGACTACTTCACCCACGTGGTAAATAGCATTATAACGAGTTAGTGTCGGCCGTTAATAATATTGCCCTAATTCTAGAACAACATTTCGTTCCCTCCTCTTCCTTTCCTTTCCCTCCCAACCTCTTACCACCCTCGACATTCCCTCCTATTAACCCATCGTCGCCCTCCTCCTCTCTCCTCTTACCATCGTCGACCCACCTCCTCCCTCTGTTAGTCACCTCCCCCTTCCTCTAACCCATCGCCTCCCTCCACCTTCCTCCGTGGACCACTTCTACCTCCCTCTCTGCCTCCTCCCTCCTTCCTCGACTCCCCCTCCCTATAACCCATCAACCCACCTCCTCCCTCCGCCCACCACCTCCCCACCTCCTCTGCCTCCTCCTTGTCCTCCAGGTCATTGTCAGTCGCCTCATTCTCTTATTCCTCCATAGCTCCAACTTCTTCCACCTCCTCCTCCTCCCCACCTCATCTATGCCTCACCTTCACCTTCTCCCTACATGTCACCTCAGCCGCACCTCCTCCTCAAGAGATCTTTGCTGCCTTCTTACGTCATAATCAAAGGTATAACTTTCAACCTATAATCTAATATGCAATTTTGTTAATGTTAATTAAATTGTGTTTGAATTATGAAATTTTTATTGTAGGATTGTTAATGTTAGTGCCAATTTTATATGCATCTTATGTTAAATTAATGTTTGTGTAATATTCTAGATGCACAACTAAGAGTCCCTTAATTGAATATATGTGTTAAATCCATCAATGATTCTCATATAGTATGTGTATACTGCTTTTAGTGATTGATTGATGCTCATAAGTGCTCATCTTGTTGAATCTAGTGTAACATTACATAAGAATAAATGCATGATTCTAGACTCTTTAGCCACTGATTTTAGCTTTAAATGATTATATATGATGCCTCGTAAATAAAAAATAGTAGCATTTCATGCATGTTGAGTAGATGAAATGCATTATTGTTGGCTTAAGGATACTAGCAAACTAAAGGGATAAATTGATTCATATAATGTGGGAACTAATATTGTGGTAGTAAACCTAAGGCGACCAAGCTAGGATGGTACATAACATTATCTTTTTAAATTGATTTTAGTATTCATATAATATAATAAATGATATACTTGCTATTAAATAATAAGTTATCACAAAGGTCAATCAGAGTACTTCAATACGTTCTACTAAAAAGGCCAATTATTGCCTTTTATAATAAGTAGGTCTTATCTATACATATATAACCCCACCAATTCAAATTGGAAGCATGTAAAATGCATAATTGTATGATTGTTGACGTTAATGTTATTTTTTTATAAGTACTTATTAATCTTGAAACTAACTTATAGTCTAATTACACATCTTATATATGTATCGAGTCTACATTTGCTATTACTAATCTCGAAATTATGTATTTTTTTTTATGATTGTATGATCACTACAAGAAAGAGTAGAACAGGCGATGGTCAACATCCGTCGCTAATGATAACATGACCGTCCCCTCTGATCAATGGGGACGGTCATAAGACCGTCTCCAAAGGTCGCGTCCCATTTTGGTATAAGCGACGGTATTATGAACCGTCCCCAATACTCATACATAGGGGACGGTCGTGACCGTCCCTAAAAGTCTGGCATAGGGGACGGGCGTGATCGTCCCTTAAAGGATCTTATTGGGGACGGTCATGACCGTCCCTTAAAGTCAGTCAGGGGGACGGTCACGGCCGTCTCAAAAGAGAGAAAGTGAAGACGGTCATAACCGTCTCTAAGAACGAAGGGAACGGTCGCAATGACCGTCCCCTTTGTTCATCTGCTAACAAAAAAAATTCCCATTGCCCCCTATTTGATCCTCATTTTGCCCTGTATGTCGATATAATGTAGTGCATGTTACAAAAAATCTGTCTTCATAATAAATATTACGATCACCACATAAAAAAATGCAATCCACATTCATAAAGTCCTCATCCAACAACATATGCATTCAAAATACTACATTATCCTACAATAATTATTCAAAATAGTTATACAATATACTAAAGTATCCTACAAACTAACTAAGCTATCCTAGTCGTCGTCCTCATCCTCGTCGTCGTCGTCGTCCTCGTCGTCATCAGCATCATCTTCTTCTTCGCCGTCATCGTCGTCACCTAGCCTCGCAGCGGTATTATAATCATCTGTTGGGTGGCTAGACGACGCTCCACCTTGATGTGCCTGCATGAATGCATTGAAAATCGCCATTTGTTGGCGCAAATCCTGAATCTCCATATTCATGCTAGACACCTGACTCTCTAATTCCCTCTCCCTTTGTGTCTTCTGAGAGGTCGAGCCGGTCCCTACTCCATACCAATTCTGTATGCTGGCACCACGACCACCACAACGGATGCGTCCCTGATGCTCTGGACCGGTCGCCTGGAGGAAGGCCGCATCAGGAGTAAGAGGTGGATGACTCGTTCCGGTGTGGTCTACAGAGCCAGTGGTTGTGAGCCTGACCATCTCCTCCTACAAATTTATTTAACTAAGTTCAAATTCATTTAATTTGTAAAAAAGATGCAAATATGTTATGAATAACTTACATGAATTGGACCATAGGCATGATCCACCCAATGAACTTCCCCGCCCACATCGCTGCTCTTAGACTTCTCGAAGACTTCCATTCGGCTGGGTACTCTCTCGTTCTCCACTTCCTAATGTGAAAAGAATAGTAAACTTAGGATACCATTTTAATACATATATAATAATTACAATTTTAACACTAATTATAAAGTAGATTACTTACGAAGTCATCCTTCTGTTGATTTGTGTTTCTTCTCCCCATTCTATGGGTAGACTTGAAACCTTTCCTCTGATTTTCAGCATTTTTCCTTGAGATGCCCTATACGAAGATAGTAATTTTAATAAAAGAATTAATTCCAAATGATATATGTATAAAATGCACATATATATGTCACATACCGTATGTTCTTCTCCCATCCAAATATAAACCATCGCCCTCCATTGTTCATCGGGTACATTCGGAGGATAATTTGCCAAATTGGCTTCCAATGGAAGCTTCGGGTCGAAGTACTTTAAAATATAAAGAAAATTAATTATATACTTATATGATGAAAAACAAATTTATACTTAAATATTAAGCAAAGTACTCACTCAGGCCTTCACATGACCTCGATATTTACGCAACATCTCCGCCCCATGGCCTAAAATCAGAGCATCAGTGGCCGGGTCACGGTCCCAGGAAAAACTAGACTGCAAAGTTATCAAAGCAAACATAAATAAGTTTATATATATTTTGAAGGAAAAATTTGGTTTGCTATTATTATAAATACCTCCAAATCATGAAGAATGGCATCTTTTATTGACCGCTCCACTAAACGCCAGTCTGTAATGTGGAGAGGGACCCTGGCTTTGCACACCTGTCCCAAGTAACTCTGGAAAACAGCTGAGTTCTCCCCCACCGCATCGCCTCCAACTATCCGCACCCTGAGTGTCTCAACAGGACGCAGACGGTCCAACACTCGGCACTGAGATGGGCCTCTACGTCTGCCTGAGCTACTCGATCCGTCAGGATCAGAGGTCTCACTCCCTCATTGTGGTGCAGGCGGTGCATCCCCGATGTGTCTAGGACGTGGAGGCATATCTGCATATTATAAAACATTTGAATTAGATATAACAACAATGATATAATTCACATATTACATCAAAAAATTGGAAAATAAATGATGGTAAACTTACATTTTAAAAATCCGCATCTACAATTTCTGTTGGATGTTCTTGTATTTCAGCTTGATATGCCTCGTTTATATTTAGCAACTCATCATCATCATTGACATCAAAAAAATCTCTTGGTACTGTTCTCACGGGTATGATCCATCCATCACTTAAGTTGTCTGGAATATAGAAAACTTGTTCTACCTGGCTGGCCTTACAATATGGACAACGAACTAAATCAGAATTCTCTCCTCGAAAAAGCATACAATCATTAACACAAGCATCGATCTTCTCGTATTTCAGACCGAGCGATCGGAATCGTTGCTTCGCCTCTTTCCAATCCTTAGGATAATTCTGAGGATTATTCAATAACTTTCGTATTAAAGACAGCACATCTATCATCATTGCAGCAGTTGATCCGTTCCTTACTTTCATCTTAAACAACTCTAATACAAACTGCAAATGCGTCATTTCTACCGTAGGAGCCAATATATCTTCTGCATCTGGCAAACTGCTCGAAAACCTATCGTCTACACCAATGTCTTGTGCCTCAGGTCTTCTTAAGTCGTTCATTAGTTCAAATAACTCGTGATCAACATTATTCAAGGTTTGTGTAGTGACTCCTGCATCTACACCCATATCCTCATCCATTCGTAAATCTATAACCTCTCCATGTTCAGTCCAAATGGAGTAATGTAACCAAAATCCGTTGAGTATAAGATGGTTATAGACTTCCTCTCTAACATCCCATTTAATATTCTTACATCTCACACATGGACAATAAATCTTAAGACCACCAAATTTCTTATTAACTCTTTCTATTTCAAATGCCCAATCCAAGAACGCGATCACTCCTTCTTATATTGTTGAAAATCATCGTATCTCTTATCCATCCATGACTTATCCATTTTACTACACAATCAGAATAAAATCCACCACCATTATGTTATTATAGATAACAAGTTTTTCCACCCTAAACCCTAATCAAGTGTTTCTCTTATACACAATAAGAATTTCTAGATCTAATATACACAAGCACATTATATTTAATATAAACAAGCAATATTTTATAACATGTTTCATCCTATAACATGTTACTCCTATAACATGTTTCATCCTATAACATGTTATCCTCTATCGTACAACATGTCGTTTAACATGTTTCAACCTATAACATGTTATCCTCTATCCTCTATCCTATAAAATGTTGTTTAATCTAAATCAAGTTCCATCCTATAACATGTTGTTTAATCTAAATCAAGTTTCATCCTATAACATGTTTCTCTATACAATGTTTTCCTATTATTAGAGATTTCATCCTATTATTATACAACAAGCTATGTTTTCCTCTATTCTACAACAAGATATTTCATCATAACATGAGGAAAAACCTATTACATTAAAAAAATCAAGCAACCCTAACATAACAACAAAAAAACCCATTCACATGGGGAATAACATCCCTAACAAGAATATCAAGCAAAATAAACAAGAATAAACACAAAGGAGTGTTGCTAGATACCAGAAAATAAGATTGAGGACGACGGGAACCACGGAGTGGTCGGAGGGGCGACGTTGGTCGGGAGGGGCGACCTTGGGCGGCGGTTTGGGAGAGGGCAAAGTGAGGATGAACGAAGGTCGAAGGGGTTTTTTTCGATCTAACCAATGGGGACGGTCGTAACAACCGTCCCCATTGGAGACGATCGGCGACGGTTCACTTAAGACCATCCCCTTTGGTGGGCAAAGGGGACGGTCTTCTGTGACCGTCTCCTTTGGTCATGCCACTGACCTGATGTGACGCCAACGGAAGTGTTTTGGGGACGGTCAGAACCGTCCCCAAAGGACCTCTGAGGGCAGAGGAGACGGTCCTTGGTGACCGTCCCCTCTGTTCAGCCACTTAAGTATGAACGGCCGGAGGCGACACCAACAGAGGCGTATTGGGGACGGTCAGAACCGTCCCCAAAGGATCTGCTAGAGCAGAGGGGACGGTCCATCATGACCGTCCCCTCTGGTCTCCCTTTAAGGAAAAAAACCGGAGAATACGCCAACGAAAGGGTATTGGGGACGGTCAGAACCGTCCCCAAAAGACCTGCCACGGCAGAGGGGACGGTCACCATGGACCGTCCCCTCTGGTCGCTCACTTAGGATATAAGACCGGAGGCGACGCCAATAGAGGCGTATAGGGGACGGTCAGAACCGTCCCCAAAGGACCTCTCAGGGCAGAGGAGACGGTCCTTGGTGACCTTCCCCTCTGTTCAACCACTTAAGTATGAACGGCCGGAGGTGACGCCAACAGAGGCGTATTGGGGACGGTCAGAACCGTCCCCAAAGGACCTGCTAGAGCAGAGGGGATGGTCCATCGTGACCGTCCCCTCTGGTCTCCCTTTAAGGAAAAAAACCAGAGGCGATGCCAACAGAAGGGTATTGGGGACGGTCAGAACCGTCCCAAAAAGACCTGCCAGGGCAGAGGGGACGGTCACCATGGACCGTCCCCTCTGGTCGCTCACTTAGGATATAAGACCGGAGGCGACGCCAACAGAGGCGTATAGGGGACGGTCAGAACCGTCCCCAAAGGACCTCTCAGGGCAGAGGAGACGGTCCTTGGTGACCGTCTCCTCTGTTCAGCCACTTAAGTATGAACGGCCGGAGGCGACGCTAACAGAGGCGTATTGGGGACGGTCAGAACCGTCCCCAAAGGTCCTGCTAGAGCAGAGGGGACGGTCCATCGTGACTGTCCCCTCTGGTCTCCCTTTAAGGAAAAAAACCGGAGGCGACGCCAACAGAAGGGTATTGCGGATGGTCAGAACCGTCCCCAAAAGACCTGCCAGGGAAGAGGGGACGGTCACCATGGACCATCCCCTCTGGTCGCTCACTTAGGATATAAGACCGGAGGAGACACCAACAGAGGCGTATAGGGGACGGTCAAGACCGTCCCCAATGGGTCCCCTAGGCAGAGGGGACGGTCTTACTAACCGTCCCTATTAAGCTATTGCAAAGGGGGACACAAGCTCGCAGAGCGTCTCCTGATATTAAGTATTGGGGACGGTTATGTCATGACCGTCCCTAAAAGCTTTCATTAGGGACGGTCATTCGATGACCGTCGCCAGTTGTCGTCTCCAAAGCTGGAACTTCCTGTAGTGGATTCATGGCATATTAAGTCTTATTACCTAACTATGCATTGTTATCATGTGTGTATACATGTAATTGTGACCATATGTAACCTCATTTGTGTTACATTAAAAAAGCTGAGTGATAAGTTATCACATTAAATGTTAATTAATGTGATAATATGATCACATTAATTCGTATTCAGATATTCAATAATTAGAAATTAATTTAAGTAGGAAAACACACAAAATCAATTACACACCATTCGTCGCTTCACATCGAGTAGTGTATGGTCCTACGCACCGGAAGTTATGTGCACCACATTGGAAGATTTCATTACTTTAAAAGTGTTATATTTTTTTGATTTCAAAAAACTATTGAACACACTTCGGGATGTGATATCTTGATCTGATGGTTGTGGATTTTGATGTATACAGGTGGAAGAATATTTCTTTTACATGTTTGTTCTCAATACGTCATATATAATATATACTTACACTTAATATACTAAACACAATATTAGGTATTGTGATGACTAAGATTTGGAAGAAGGTCTTAATATATACTTGGTTTTTGTAATACCTTTATTTTCGATGCCATGTTTGGAAGGAGGTCAACAACGGGAAAGGTAAATGCTAAAAACAAAAGGTTAGATTGACAACTGGCTCAAAAAAACAACTAGATAAGAGTTGAGCTGATATTTTTAATAGATTTAATCATCTATTTATAACTCTAACTTGTGGTAGATAAAAGGTTTTCCTCATAAATTAAATTTCGTTTTTAGGCTGCTAAGTTAGAAAGAGAGACATTTGTTTAGAAGTGGTGGTCCAGGACCCACAAGAGTGGAAAGGAGGAGAGTCTCGACGGTATAAAACTGAGGCGGGAGAAATAATGATATATTTCATAATAACACAAGTTAAAAGATGCATAAAAAATATGTGTTATAATTTTTTTCTACTTATATTTCAAGACTGATACTTGTCTCTTAATGCATAGAAATGGATGGGACTCCTGAGATACTCCAATCCCCTTTGATAATGCACTTTGTAAACATGTATACTAAACATTTCTATACTTAATTAATTTTTTTAAATATAGATTTTATTATGATAAAAGTTATTATAAATGCTGTAGGAGGATAGGGTTGTTGGTTTCGTCAATTTAAACTAGATGCTTGATGGTCTTCCTCCCTACTATGTGTAGGAACACCATCATTCCTGTTCTTCTTATGTTCGTCCATCATATTCACAGTCATAGTCATCACAACAATGAACTCTTTCTATAGTGTCTTAAATGGTGTTGATGGCAGAGAAGGTGATGAAACTACATGAAGATTTCACGAGTTATATATAAGAATTATCTTTCTAACGTGCAATAGATTCATACTTGTTTAATTTCATAAAATTCTCTTATATATCATTTACTTATAGTTTGGAAAGTCCTGCACTAAAGTATAAAGAGATTGAATCTGATGATGACGAGAAGAATGACCCAGAAGAGGCACACATGTAGGCAAGATTCAAGGAGAGGGAAAAGTAGAAAAAGAAATCAAAACAAAGTTTGGTTTCAAAGATATTTGATTACAAGAATAAATGAACCTCACTCTATTGATAATTAATTGTAAAATTTAACACGTTTTTAAATTTGTAGGAAATTTTGTGTTTGTTTAATGCATACGATGATTTTAAATATGTATGAACTATTAGTTTATCTATATTCTCAATAGCAAGGTTCAATTCTCTTATAGCATCTCATCATATTATTTATATAGGTTATATATATATAATGAGGCTTCAGAGTATATTTTACAAGTATCAAAAGATGTGGGATCTTTATAACATGTCATATTACAAGTTTGTAATTTCAACTCTAATAAATACATGCAGTAACTCTAAAGTAGGTTTTACAAGTTCGACAGGGAGTCAAAACCCTGCCGAACCTGTATATTTTTTTCTGATACACAATTTGGACAAATACATGTGCTCGCCTGGTGCCCTATTGATGAATCTAATATTTGTCATCTTAATTACTATTAATTAGCCCTTTATCGTAAACTACTCAATTGAATTAACAATTATTAAATTATAATTAACATTTGACACTTTGTAAGCAATTAATATTAATTATTATAAATAAATAAAGTATTTAATTATTGTATATATGTGTATTTATGGTTCTATTTATTTTCTAAAATTTTCATATTATTCAGAACCCAATAAAAATTACTTTAACATTGTATATAATATATTGTATATTATTTAGTATTAAAAATTTAAAAAATCATGAAACAAATAAAATAAATATTTTTATCTCTTGAAAATACTAAAAAAATATTAAGTACATATATAATATATTTTGGTTTTGAATTCTGCATGAAAATTGTAGGTCCTTAAAAATAGACGACTTTCATGTAGAAGATTTTTTAATTTGACTTCATTTGTTATTTTATTCCATTTTACATTATTTTCTTATTTATCTTTTATTTGATTGGGCCACATGGCTTCTCTTCATTTAGCCATGCAGCCTAACACTTCATCAGTCCCCGCCTCTCTCTCAGTCGTTCGATCTATAGATTAGATGATCTCAATCCCATCAGCTCTGCTTCGCCTAGTTTTAGCTCACCCACTCTCGCCTTCATCAGGGCCACTAGATCTCATGATTTAATTATGCATATTCATCGTCTTCCTCGAGGGGTTTTTTGTAGGCATCACATCCCTTCACAGACACATCTTCTTACTTAACTGTTGTCAGCCAACCCACTCATTCAAGCCCTCCTCCTCATGTCCATCAACTTATGGTGGTTGAAACCACTATGTTCCACAACTTGATTTTGAAAAAAACTCTTTGGAGGGTTATCATTCACGAGAATCTGCCTTTACATGAGCATTCCTCCTTCCGATGATAAAGAGATAGAGTGAAGTGAAGCAATGATGGAGGCCAAGCTCTGGTGAGATCTGTGACAATCTCGACCATGTCACAACCCATATCCGAGTGTTTCTAGAGTTTCACTCCTTATTGAGGTGTCGAGAGATGACTTGAAGCTCTAAGCTCCATCTCCAGGCTCTCGGATCACCTATGATTTCCTCTTCATAAAATCTTCATGCAAGCCCTAGTTAGCCTCTTCTTATTTTCTCTAGTTTATCTACAAACTCACATACATTACCAACTTGATTCGATCACCCCTCCTCCTTCACCATACTACCCATGTCCTATCTCATTTCTCCAAGCATCTCATCTCCCTCCATATTATTTCCCCCGCTCCTAGTTATTCTTCACTTTGCAAAGGGTGAAGAACCCATTTAGGTATCTACCTTCATCCATTCATCCATCCTCCATTATATTTGAAAACCCTTCCAAACTACTATGTGCTTCAGCTATTTCATGCTAACATTGTTGGTCCTTCGATTGGCTCAATAGTCGAATGTTAGAATTCATCTCAAATCTTTGTCTCCGATGAGCAGTTGTTTTTCCACCATTCCATCCATCATGGATCCTTCTACAATCTTAGATCCTTTTTTCTAGGCCTTCGACTATCTTCCCTGACCTTCATCAGCCTCAGAGCGAAGCGGAGGAGCATCAGGGCCCTCGTCGGAGCACCACCTTCGCACCACCGATCAAGGAGGAGCAAACACCTTCAATACGTACATGTGCCTTTAGATTAAATCATTTTTTTTAAATTCTATGCCCCATATCAATCATCTAAGCCTCCAGCCTCAATGGCACCAGACCTAGACCCCATGCATCAACAACTTCCACATGGCCTGAAGCTGATCCAGACCCGAGCCTAGACACAACACACCTCATGCACATGCCCACCGGGGTATTTGTAGTCCAACACCTGTCGGGTTTCTTTATTCACATTTATACCCGTCATGCTAGGGAATTTGTAGATAAGACCCCTATGGCTCTTTGTATTTACATATTAACCATTATTGGACCTATTTGTGTTGTTTTATGTATTTTTAATTATGTTTTGTTTGTAAATAAAAACCTACAATAGATCGTGAGTAACGTTTGCATATATTATACAATATAAGTAAAATTGGTCTCTTTGGATTGATAACTTGATGCTCTTCAAATCTATGCCCTGATTGTTTTGTTTTCGAAGCAAAATTTGATAATAATTTAGAGAACAAGGTGCATGCTTGCTTACATGTATTAAATTTTCCAAAAAAATTATATTCTAGCTCTAAATTGTGCGTAAATTTTGGCAAATCAAGTATAGAGGTATTAACTACATGTTTAATTAAGATTTAAACTAAATTAAGGATCATTTAACTATGATTAGATATGATCAGAAGTTCATGTATTTAGGCACTTATATGTCTAAATACATCTTGTTGAATAAATCAATGGATCATTTAATTATTGCATTCTTATTATAATTAAAATTGTAGATAAATTTGAAATAGTTATAAATATTTGATTAAGGAGCTATTCGTGGGTTATATGTACTTATGTATTATATTATATTTCATTCAGTTCATGAGATTTATCTTGCTTTTAAAAAGCCTCATTTAAAATACATGCATACTCATTAACCTCGATCACATTAAATCACTTAATTATAGTATTTAAATTCTAGTCAAATAGTTCTAATAGTTCGTGTGCTTGTGTTCGACCATAGACTTATCTAAGTATAAATAAAACCATGCTCTCTTCACGTAGATCTTTTCATCTAAGTTATGAACAATTATCATTGGCTCATATTACAACTATACAAATTTATCTTAGCTGGTTGACGATCAATCAGATGATGTCATTATCAGGGACACATCACCATTAGGATACATAGTAGGGTTTAATTCATAATTACATGATTTTTACTGTCTTTTAGATTTGTCTCTATCGATTGACGTTGTGGTTCTATTGAATTATTGTTTGTTTTATTTTATGTTATCTTTTATTTGTTGGTTGACATTTCTCCTTGATTAAATCTAACCATTGGCTATTTTGGCAAGGCCCACAGAGCAGAGCAAGTATAAGGTGATGTGGAGGTGACGAGCTTGCAGCTCGAGCTGAAAGGAGTCCGCTAAAGTTGAGCATGAGAAAAGGAGATATAACAAACTATTTAACTTAGTTAATTTTTCGTAATTATTCGTGTAAAATACTTGTAGATTAATTGTCCATTTATAGCGATTATCGATAAAGAACTCGCATGTGTAATCAAAGGATTTTATAACTTTTAGTTACGACATGTTAAGACCATTCTCACTCTTAATCAAATTATAAATTCCTTTTATTACACATGCGACTCTTTGATTACACATGAGTGTAACAAAGTTAAGGACAATCACACAACTCAGTGCTATCTTAGGTCAGACTTGCTTGTACTCGCGTAACTTAGTCCACACAATATCATAAGATTCACTAACATACACACCTTATACCATTCTGATTAGCATCAAATTAAATCAAATTCTTTCCGCTAATAGAACTCATGTTTTAGCTATGGTTTTTAACTTGTAGGAATGTCATGTAAGTTTGTAAATTTAGTCTTGCATAATACATGGAGAGCGCTGGGATACATGTAAATATAACTTGTACTTGAGCATTCATCATAGTTTCGCAATTGCATTCCATTTTTTACTCATTCCTCTTGAGTCTATAACCAAGGTTTAAAAGGAAAAGGGGCATCCGATGGATGGTTAATCTTACATTAACTAATCAAGTGATAACCAACACTAAAATTGGTATTTTTAAGAAAGTCAACCAAATTTAACATGGAATAAAATGAACCTTGTATTACAAAAGCTAAATCCCCCCATAGCTCATAGGTACTAAACTCCAGACATAGGGGGCGAGGACGCATCTCTAAGGATAGATCCCACAACGCTGGACTTGCACCATAAGTCTCCATTTCCTATTCTCGTGGATTTGAGAGCTGCAACTGCTTGCCTCTAACTTTAGAGACATTTTGGTTGTGTAAGTCTACTAGTATCTTTAAGGGTGTGATATTAAACCCGACAGCCCAAGAAAATCATCCTTCTACTTGAGAGCTAGCAGAAGCACTTTTGGATGTTAGGTGATTCATTGTGGGTAACACATTTTAAGATTATACTATCACCAATTAACATTGATAAGATAAAATGGCCGAACTCTTCTGACATTCACCTGTGAAGTTGGTGAATCAAAGGGTTTGTATTTTGTTTGTATTGTGTGAGTTAATTCCTGTACATTCAAGTGCCTTTATGTAAGACTTTATCTCCTTGATTCAAATTCTTGCTCTGTATCTTCTTGAAATAAAAAATGAATATTTGTGTAGATATTTGTTCAAACATCGTAAACTTATCATTGAACCACCCAAATACTATGTATTCTCAGGTCCATGATGCCTCAGTTCCTGGACCTCCTTAAACTCATGATGGATTTCTTCTTGAGTCAATGTTCACTTCTTTAGGGAATGGTCACACATCGACTGTTGAATAAGCTTTTGGTTGGTATGTGAATCTAACAAATCAGATAGCAACTGCAGTATGATCGAACTCAAAATCCATGTCAAGCAACAATCAAACATAGATAATGCTAAATGAATTAATGTAAAATATATGAGTTAGAAATTTATTTTTTAACTATACAAAATGTGTGTATAGTGCAAGTATGTAGAATGTCGAACATAAGGAGAAAATAGTGGACAGTTAATTATTAATAAATATGTCTTATTAATAATATTTTTTTGTATTTATTCGCTTTTTCTTACTTTTATGTGGGATTTTAATTATATTTAATTTTTTATGGATTTTTAATTGGTTTTATGTTTTTTATTTTAATTTTGTATTTTGTTTTACATTTTTAAAATTTTAATTTCTTTTTGTTTTTTTTAAAATATATAATTATATATAATAATATAAATACTATAGATATTATATGTAATATATATACATATATTGCATATAAGTAATATAGCTATTTATATTTACAAATATGTTAAAATATATAAATTTTAGATAATAAAATGTTTTTGGGTTTCTATATTTTTTCTATTTTTGATAATATATATTGTAATTTTAAGCATTTTTAAAGTTAATAAATGTATAAAATAGTGAACAGATTAAATATTTGAGACTATTTTAAGTTTAATAAATATAAATAATTCTAGAATAAACACAAAACTATTTTTTATATATAGTATGTATAATAAAAAAATATAAATAAAAAGATATATTTTTGATTTTTATATAATTTTTGATAATCTTTATAATATTTTTAGTTTAATGTGATTTTTAGGTTTTATACTTTGATTTTTTAATGATTTTTCATTATGTAGGAGAATTTAGTGTAATATAGGTAATATACTTTTTGGAATTTTTGGAGAAGTCTTTATAATTTTTTTAGGCTTTTATAATTAGACAAGGAATAAAGACATCCTTTTATATTTTATAAGATAGCTAAATTAAATAAATACCTACTAAAATTGAAGCAAGATTAAACATGTTTTAAAACACTTAACATAATTTTCCTACAATTTTTAAAGCGATAAAAATAATAAAAATGCATGAAATATAGGAAATAAAAATGTTACCGATATAGGGACCTATTTGTAATTTATAATAAACTAAACTTCATATCAAAATATATTTAGACAATATAGGGGTACAATTGTAATTTTACCACACCTCATATTGGAGCAACATGTGATAAGGGAGGACTAAAGTGTAATTATACATAAGTAAAATTTCTAACATGCAATTTTTCCTCAAAATCTTACATGTAAGTAAAACATTTACAATACTAAATAACAATAAAAAAAGGTGCATTGGTATGGGCATAAATTACCCAAGAGGTGCTCATGCTTAGCGTGGGGCACTCTAACGGATGGTTGGAGAGCGACCACATGTGTCCACTTATGTGATGGAGAGTCCAGATGGCATGATACCTCTTCAACAGTGAGCAGACATGATCAGATCCAAGACGCTATCAGAGGGTTCATGATGTGCTATATCCAATGGTCACTGGAAGACCTGGAGTGTGTTTCATATCTAATAGTTGCGAGCAAGCTTGGAAGAGCAAGGAAGAACCCTTCCCTATTCGAGCTTCGATTGGATGCTGCTCCTATGTCCAACTGCCTCTCTATCTTCAGAAGGTTTCTACATCTTCCAAGGAGCTACATGCAACTGCTGGAGGTGCAAAGGTGGTCCACGCCTTGCGTAAAGAGGCCTGGAGGTCAAGGTCTAAGTTGATTCCACCCCATATGGGGTATGTTCAACTCGTGAAATGCAACAAAAAGTTTGTGGCTCGAAGGGGAGCCTCCTCGGTCATTTCATTAGTGGAATAGGAGGTCGGATGAATGGAATGGCAATGCTCTCTAGTGATGACAGTGGAGAGATCTGATGCTTCAATTTATGCAAAATTAAAAGTGCAAGGGGTGATCTGGATAGTGGAGAAGCTAAGAGGATCGAGGTGGGGTGGTCAATGGGTCAAAATAGTCAGTCACATATGGTGAACGGAGGCCGGAGCTCTAAATCTCTAATGTACTATGTTTTTAAGTTTTTGAGCTAATTAGTACAAAAATAAATGAAATAAAAGCATGACTACACTAAGGGATAAAATGTGAAACGAAATAGCAAGACAAGAAGAAGCTCACCTACCTAGGGTGGATGAATGTAGAGGACCACCAGAGCAAGCTTCTGTAATGGCACCCTCCAAGCATTGATTCCACACCTAAGATCATAGGATCTGTTCGCCTATCATAGGGGAGAAGCTTCTAGTATTTGATCAAGGGGTTATGGTGGAGAGAAGAGGATTCAAGATGGATTGGAAGCTTGAGGCTCTTATTTATAGTAGGGTTTTTATCAATTGTGCCCCTCCGAGATATCGCAATATCAGTTATGCCCCTATCTTTTTAGTAATATCAGTTGTGCCCCCGACTTCTTGCCAATATTTCACTTTTGCCCCTCGGAGGGGCATAACTGATAAAAATCTTTTATCAGTTATGCCCCTCCGAGGGGCACAAGTGAAATATTGGCAAGAAGTCGGGGGCACAACTGATATTACCAAAAAGATAGGGGTATAACTGATATTGCGATATCTCAGAAGGGCACAACTGATAAAATCCCTTTATAGTATGGTCGAGGAGGCATAAAAAATCTAGGGTTTTTATCAGTTGTGCCCCTCTGAGATACTGCAATTTCAATTATGCCCCTCCCTTTTTTGAAATATCAGTTGTGCCCCTACCTTCTTGCAAAATTCATAGTTCTGCCCTTTCGTAACATCAGTTATGCCCCTACTTTACCTTAACAGAAGGGCAGAACTATGAATTTTGCAAGAAGGTAGGGGCACAGCTGATATTCCAAAAAATGGAGGGGCATAACTGAAATTGCAATATCTCGGAGGGGCACAACTGATAAAAACCCAAAAATCTAAGATTTCGATCAAATTGATGCATCCCTAATAAGACTAGGATCATGGCAAGATGGAGGTTTGTATTTTGAATATTTCTTGTGAAGCAATCGAGCCGCATAGAGCAATGAATCATCGGGAAAATTTTGGAGAAGATAGGGTAGTCACACGTCTGACATGCTATGTCTAAGAGTGGGCACAATTGATCCAAGGGTCTCAATGAATGCCAAGTCTTGATCGGTCCACGTGGACCATGTCAAGGTAAAAGAGAATAGAAAATATGTATAATTTAGATAAAAATTAATAAATGATTTCATTAAATAAAAATCAAAATATGAAAAATGTTTATATATTAATAAACTATTTTTCTGCTATTTTTATTTATTTTATTGCATTATTTGTAAGATGTTAATATTTACATGTATATATATTGGTATATTTACCTATATTCTACATATTTTATTTTTATTTTGTATTTAATGTACATATTATTATTTTACATATTTTATATATTTATAATATTATTTAATACATATTTATGTATTTTTATTTTATTTTTATAATTTTATTTATGTAGGTAAATAATTACATGTGTATATATTATATTTATAGTATACCTATAAATATATTTTTAATGTATTATTTATTCTAATATCTTTTTACATTATTTTATTTATGTTTACATTTTAAATATATTTTATATAATATATACAATATAGGAAGAGTATAAATTTAAAGAACAAATTATATTAATAATATATACAAATGCTCGGTACATAGCACTCCAGAAAGTCATCTTTTATATTTTAATTGTATTTTTAATAAAAACCACCTTCATTAGATAGATAATTTAATGTAAAATACAATGGAGGTGAGTTTTGTTCAGTTTGATTTCATATGGAGGAGATATTGGTTTGTGATATTAGGTTTGTAGCTTTTTCGTTTGCGTGTACAAGTTGCACTGTACATGATTTTTATTGGATTTTTTTGTATTTTTCTATATATTTTTATGTATAAGTTTCATGTTGAACATTTTATGATTTAAGGTGTGTATATGTATGAATAAAATAGTGCAAAAATAGCTATTTTCAAAGTGTCAAATTTGGGTTTCTGTACGATGTATTGGCCCTTGTCTCCCCCAATATTTATTCCTTGTCGACCAAGTCAATATTGACTTGGTCTCGGGGTTTAGGGTCATTAAGTATCTTTGATACTTCATTTATTTTTCTTTTCTTTTCTTTATTCATTAATTTTATATTAAAATACAAGTATTTATGAACTAATTACATATGATTAATGAATGATAATTTGTACAAGTTAGCGATATTTATAGATATTTTGTTAGGGATTTAATGATAAAATGGAAGAATAAAGGTAGATGAATGGCTATTCATCACCCCCTATATTTACCTTTGCCAGTTCCTAGCAAACACTTATTAGAAGAATAAGTGATACAAAAGAGAAAATAAATAAAAAGGAAAATAAAGAACTTAGAATGATAATGATTTTTAAACTTATCTTCACAACATCAAAGTTTGGAGCTTAGTTAAGACCATTGTTATTTTGTTTGGAACCTTATTGGGAATACAATCTAAAACTTAACAACCCTCAAGTTCCACAATCATTTCATCTTATCACCTCAATAGCCAGGTCAAAATAAGTCTATTCATACACAAATGCTTATGACTATGAGTCTCACTTGTACAATGTATGTGAATGTAGCTCTTCTCATGTTAAATAGCAAGAAATAGTCTCTCTAAGCAAGATAACCCTAATTCCCCAATCTAGCTACTCTTTCCTTGAGGACCAAGGTATTTCATTCTAAGTTCAAGTACACCTGGCTTGAGAAGAGGGGATAGAGAGAAGAATGGACTGTGACTAGTGTAGTCACATGTCTTAAGGAGCTTGACTAGTGTAGACAAGTATCCAACTGCATGAAATCCTGGAATTTTGGCCTTGAAATATAAGCCTTGCTTATTAAATACATAACTCCGATGGGATTTGATTTGTCATTGATGTTTGCCCATCTGTTTTTTTGGAGTTGAGTTTTTGGTTTTGTATTTTTTCGGTACTATATACAACAACATTTACATAAGGAATTTTTCTTCTTGAATCCGTAGACTATCCATCTTTTTAAGCTTTATTGCAACTCACATCGTCCTATCCTTAGACGTCCAAGCCACTAGATCGGTTTGAGGGCACTGGCTACCTACCGGGGCGACATATGCTTCCACATATGTGCTTCTCAAGCTAAAAAATCATGCCTTCACCACCTAATTAGAGTTGAGCTAAGTGTAGAGTGCTTGTCCAAGTTAGGTAATTATCAACCAGAGTCATTTGTGAACTTCGAAATATTCTACTTAGGCTAATCCGAATGACATGTGAAAAAAGTCTCGTGGGCTCAAAGAATTATGTATCATTTACCTAGAAAGTCTTAGTTCCAGTTCCAATAAGGTTACTATGAAATAAAGTGGACTAAGATCTAGACCAAGCTCCAATCTTCATATTTTACTTAGACTTGTTCAATTATCAAAAATCATTCTGAAAAATACATATGCAATGTAGAAAATATTGTTGTGAAGCAACTTTTCGGGTCTTGAACTTTTTATATATTTTCAAAAGTTTTGCATTTTGTTATGTTTTTTTGAAAGCATTTTTTATGTTGTTTTGAAAGCATTTTTCAAATTTTTAGAGATTTTTTGAAGAGATTAGTAAATTGAATGTATTCACAAGAGATATGTAAATATTCACAATGGATTTGTATATATTAACAGAGTATTTTAGACAAGTTATCTACAAGTTTTTTTAAAAGTTTTTTATAAATGTATGCATATATTTTATTTGAATGATTTGAAACTATTTTTACAGATATTTATCAAATAAGTTGAAAACTTTATTTGTATATAATTTTACAAAAAACATTTTTAAAAATATTTTTATTAAAAACATTTACAAACTTTTTACAACATTTACAAAAAGATATTTTTTAGATAGTTTGAAAACATTTTACAAGGATTTTTCAAAGTTTTTTCAAAAATATTTTTCAAATATTTTACAACCCTTTTCAAAATCATTTGCAAAACATTGTCAAACCAACCATTTTTAAAAAATTTCTTACAATTACAAGAGTTTATTATTTATTGCATTTATTTATAAACTCTTACACAATGTAGTATACATTAGCCATATTATTTTAAATATAGAAAGTATGTGTTATGACTAATGTGTATATAAATAACATAAACAACCCCCCATACTTAGTCCAAACTATGTCCTCATTATAACCAAAGAGCAAAAAGGAAGACCTAACTCATGCAATGTACATAAAAGTCTATATTACAATGACTGCATAAAGAATGTGAAGTCGATCATCCCCCCAAACTTTAGATCGACTAGTCATAAATATATCAAATTTACACAAGCAGGTTATGAATCTCCATTTCATCATCTTTATTCTATCATTTTGGCCTTAAAAACCCAAGTAAATGCATGTAAATACTCTTAATTCATGCATTTTACCATTCATATATTGTTGTGTAAATATTGTATAAAATACTATTTTTAATGCCAAAACTATAGAATAAAAAAAAGAAAAGAAAAAATAAATAAATAAAATATTAAAGATATTTTATGACCCAAAATCTCGAGACCTAGGCATCTCGAAGACTAGGTCGACAAGGAATAAGGTAGGGGGAGATAAGGGTCCAAAATACAATAAAATCCCTTTTTATTTATTCATTCTTTATTCATTTTTGGAACCTATTTTATTTTCCACTATTGATACCCTTAACAAAGAAATTTTGTACATGAAAGTTATAGAAAATAAAATATAAAAAATATAAAATTGAGTTTACACAAAAATAATATACAGAGTAAAAGATACAATCTAAATAAGATTCCAAAATCCCAATTTCTGAGACATGTATCCCTCAAATAAAAACTCAAAACATATCAAAATCACATTTAATTGTATATAACTTCTAATAAGCTATTTAATGAAGGTGGTTTCATATTTTTTGGAGTTAAGATGTGAAAGTTAGGTCTTGGACCCCTATTATACAGTTTACTCGATTAAAATATTTATTTTATTAATTATTCATTATTTTTACAATTTTATATTTTTATAATTTTGTAAATATTATTTATAATATATGTACATTTTAAAACTAAAATAAAAATATAAAGAAAACACTAAAATAATATATATATATATATATTACATAGGTAAAATACCTATATCTATACCTATATAAATAATACATCTATTTATGTAAGTGTATATAATATATCAGAAAAATACATAAAATATATTGAAGTATCTAAATTTAAGTTATAATTATATAAAATAATAAACCAAAATAATAAAATCAAAAATACAAAATAAAAATAATAGACCAAAATACATAGATAAATATACACACACACATATATATATACACACACTGATCCTCGAGGATTAAATCAAGGATTCGCCTGCTCTTCTTCGATCTTTGGAGCCAGTTGACCATGCTTGTACAAAAACCTCCATCGACCTCCTTTGATTCTTTGAACCCTTTTGGCTAGTCTTCGTCCCCCTCTCGCGTGCCCCGGATCGACATGTGTGACAGGCGCATCCCCAACACCTTGTAGCGAGCCCAGACGAGCCTCCAGGTGCTTCCACCACCACCTTCGGCGGAGTGCCATCGTCGAGGTCCCTACTTCTCAGTTCTACCGGTGAGGTACCCACTTTTTATTGCAGTTCTAGCTTAGCCATATCCCTAGGCTCATTTCTATCCCTTTTTTTGCATTTCGTGCTCGCTTTCACCCTCGTCCGTAGTTCGTCAGGGCTTTGCTCCTGCGAATATCCATCTCGCATCCACAGCTCCCATCGACCCTGATATAGGGTCGAAGCACTTTACCCTCGACCCCTTAATCCTTTTTGCAGGTCCTGAGTCTCGATTAGCAGGATGAGCTCGTTTTGGAGGCCATTCGAGGTTCCTAGAGCTTCATTGCTCTGACGGCCTCGTGCGTGCCCTACGGCCATCGTCGGAGATTTTTGGAGACACCAGCACATAGAGGACCACCCCAGGAGTTCTTCTGGCCTTTTGGAGCTTCAAGGGCCGTTGGAAGAGTGAAAAAGGTGCTGGAGAAGCTCGCCTTGCCGGTGGCCTTTCCCTGTTCGTCTACCTTATCTCTCCACCATCGGACCAAGAACAACCACCAGACGCTCCAACTATTGTCCGATGTAGTTCGCCTCAGCTGCTCGATCATGCGCTAGGATTTAATTCTAGCCATCCGCTGCGAACCGGCATCGCCTTCCGTGGGAGCGCCACATGTCAAGTAAACGGTTCTCCGTTTTAGTCCTTGCAGCTCACCTCACGTTAGCCTACGTGAGGTGAGCATTTTACAGGCATGGGCTTATATTGTACATATACTCTATATAGCCTTATATATATTAAATCTCTTTTATCAAAAATATATAAAAATATAAAAAGAAAATATAAAAATAGAAAATCTAACAAATCAAAATACAAAATATAAGATAAAAATAAAATAAAATAAAAATCTAAAATCTAAAACCCACAAAAAGAAAATATACACATAATTTCACAATCAATTTTGCGCATTTATTTGCCCGATCTAGCCGTTTGTTCCCTGTGTTCAACACTCTACACATGCACACTATACACATCTTTGTTGTAGAGTTAAATAAAATAAATTTTAACTCCATAATTGCTTTTCATTTCTTGATTACTTGTTGTGGGTTTATTGTTGTTAAAGTTGGGTTTCGTGAGCGGTCACCACACGATTGGATCTCTAGCCTTGTGAGATTTCTAGACCCTCGCAAAATCCTCTCCAACAAATGGCACCATCGCCGGGGAGCAACGCTGCTTAGATTGGATTTTTGCTTGATTGTGATTGTTTGTCTGTGTTTGCTTCTTTTATTCTCTCTTTTATTTGATATCATTGTTGAGTTGTCTAACCCCCTCTCTTTGTTGACTACGTGTGAGGTACTACGGATTGAGGGAGGTGCTTTACTCAATGCGCCTACGCACCCACGTGAAGCCGAGTTCAGACTCCTGACCTAGCACCGAAGGAAGACTTAGATAGATTTTTGAAGACAGAGCTTCATTTTCATTTATTGTATTTATTTTTGTAAGTGAGAGAGAGACTTTATTTGTAATAAACAGGACTTTGCTACACCCCATACTTCATGAGGTCCAGTGCCCGAGGGATTGTTCCCTTGGGGGCCTTATCGGTTTTGCCGTGTTTTCTTAGTATTTTTCCTTTTGTTTTCAGATTTTATTTTCTTTCTTTTGTGTGATTGAGCCCTAGTTGTAGGAATTGCTTGATGATAGCATTAGGTCCAAACACCTAATATATTTGCCTACTTCCATAGTACGTTTGGACTTAGTCAAATAAAAATTGCTATTTATTTATATTTGAGATTGAGCACCGAGAGAAGTGCTATACAATGCTTGTGACACCAATGCACTTCGGAGACCAGACTTTTGGATGTCATTTCTAGATATTTAGCATCTTATTCTTCACGATAATAGCAGTTACTAATCTAGGTTGATTTCATCGGCTGCATTTGCATATAGTGTAGATTTCAATTCTGCTGAGCATCTTTGCATGTAGAGTGCTGGAGGCAAGGTGAGCATTTCTCTTTAGCATTCATCATCGATTTGACGCTTGCATTTCTTTTCTGACTCTACCTCTTATTTTGATTACTTAGGTGCTAAGTAAAATTGACTCCTTGTTAGGCGTGTGCATTCTCATTAAAAATCCAAAAAAAGTGATAATCAACAAATTTTGGACTATTAATATTTCTCGACCCTAAAAAAGATTAAAAAGAAAAATATTTGTTTTGGGGCGAGTAATCACCTCATTGTATCCATTTTACGTTGCTCGCTTACATACTAAGGACTAGTGCCAAAATTCCAATCAACCTTACTAAGTGTTTGTACAACTTTTTGACTTCTCACCTAACTCTAAAACAGACAAGATAAAAAGACCGATCTTTCACGGTCTTCACCGAGTTGAGTAGGTGAATTGAGGGGTTGCGTTTGTTTTGCGTGAGTTTGTTTGTGATTGCTTGTGTGCATAATCGATCTCTCTATGTATTTACACCTTTTTCTTCACTTCTCTTGATTTGACCATCGCGCTCTCCTGATCATTTTCCTTTTGTTTCGAGATGGCTGACTGGAGCACTTTCTATCCGGACATTGCAGATCCTTCGTACCCTCCAGCCGGTTAATAACCTGAGGTTCTGGCGAGGAGTTAATTGATCAAAGAAAGCTATCAGTGTAGAGGAAACTGCTTGGGGCCCAAAACCTTGATTAATCAAACAAAAATCAACGGAACATGAGAAAGAGAGAGAAAATGAGAGTAAGCGGCTTTTTCTCTCTCCTATTTCATCTACATTATATTATTTATCCAGGTAAGTGTGCCTTGGTCAAACTCAAGGAGGCAGAATATTTAAACTTTGACTTTCGATGAATGAAATCAATCCCGAAAATTTCTCTTTAATCTTGGTTTTACAACAAACTTCAAGAAAGACTCAAGACTAACTCGATCTTACAAAAATCAAATCGAAGAAACTATGCGATGAAGAGATGTAAAAAATACCTAGAAATATAGCTGGGCCTAAAAATTTAAAATACTCCTGCAACCCTGGGGCAAAAGTGTAAAGAAAATTATTAAAGTATGTTACAGTTGGGTCGCTAGCAGGGACTGTTTTGCAAAGAAAATAATTTTTACTTCATTTAGGTCCTGCACAGGGACCTAAATGCAATTTATAGAAAAGGTTAGAGCGGGTTTGAATTACTGAAGCTCGTTGGGTTTATGCTGCACTTTTCACACCGGTTCGACTTGAACGGTCAAGATTAGATGCCGAGGCTTGATCTGGGTCGTCCACTACTGACATGTTTCAGCAGCTTGTACGTCCTAGAAGTTCTTGGTGTTCTTCAGTTCTTCGTGTGGCTGGAAACAATAGCATCTTCAACGAATTATTCCCGACGTCCGATGAGGTTCTTGGGCCTCCAACAAGGCCAGGAGGGAGACACCTTCTAAATCCGAGCTCGCCTGTGGTGGAACTTGTCGTAGATGGTCGAAGGCGGTGGTTGTTTGCAATGGAAGTTGGTTGTTCTGGCTAACCTGGAAGCTATTGCAGCAGCTCGTGATTTGGAATATTCTTGAATCTTGGAGGCTTCAGATGATGGTTTAGTTGCTCCAGTTGGTAGAGTAACCTGCAAACGATAGTTTTGTGCTCGATTCACAAAGAATCAGCCAATGATTTAAAAGAATTTGCAGTTCTAATGAATGCTTTCCAGAAAATGTCAAACAAAGCTAATGGTACAAATGAAAATCGAATTGGAGTGATTTGGAATCGAATTTGAAAGATGGGAGTGGAAGACAACTAATCACGGTAATTAGGGAACCTAACTACGTACTTAACTACGCTAATTCAGGATCATAAATCAAGAATTTAAAATGCAAAAGGATGAGGGAAGTACCTGTGAACTGGAGGTGTATGACCTCTTAATAGTATCTCTACATCCGGTAAACCGGAGCTCGATGCGGCGTGATGACAGCGATGCAAGGTGGCAGACCCCATAGAACTCTCCTCTGACGTATCCTCTTCCACGCGGAGCTTTCCTTGAGCCCTGTCACGGTCGGTGTGAGGCGGAGCATGGCGTTGAAGGTGGGTTGACGGCCATGTTATTCTGGAAGTTTTAGCTCAGGAGAAGTTCGTTGTTAATGGCGGATTTGGAGGTGCTTTTATAGGCAATCGGAGGAGGTTTGTTAGAAGATCGATGATGGGCATAAGAGAGGGTTGTTAGAGGTAGAGATTTGACAGATTAGATCAGAGAAAGGGTCTTGGAGGTTGCATGAAAAAAATGGTTGAAGATCGGTCGGTAGAACAAAAGCAACAGCTTCTTATTCTTGAGAAAGAAGCTCCAAGGTGCTGACATGTGTCAGCACCTGGTTGGCCAAATTACATTAAACCTTATTAAATAGGAATTAAATAGAAAACATCCTTATTTTAATTAAGTATAAAAAATGTAGATAATTAAATTATCTAAACTATAGTATAATTAATTTTAATAAATATTAATTATTTAAAAAATATAAATATTATATTAATAGATAAGTATAAATAATACATATTAAATAGGTTTTAGAATTTTAATTTAATAAATTAATAAATAGTATATTATTTTTATATTTTATTAATTATTAGGTTAATAAATAATATGTATATGTTTTTTGGTAGATTTTAGTAAATTTATTTAAGTATATTAATAAATATAAGTATAAGTTATACAGTTCATTTATACCTATAAATTAGGGTTTTTAATTTATTTAAAATAATAAATAATCTCCAAAAATTATGAAATAAATTAGGGTTAAAATACAAGATCAAGAAAACTATTAGAAATTATCAAATATTTAAAATAATAAATAATGTGTTCTAGATAAAATAAATAGCCTAGAAACCCAATTGTGGTTAGGTCCCAAAATCGCCTTTTTGTAAACGAACTCCGATTTTAGTGTAACCACCTTCATCAATTAGAGACTATTATTTTATGTACTTTAAATGTGAGCATAGTGAAATTAGAGTTTGTATTAGAAAGTTATGATGTTCAGAAGTTTGATTTTGAGAATTTATACGTTGGATTTCTTGTTATATATACAAGGTAATATTTTTAACTTATTTTTATATTTTTCTATACTTTTTTAGAAATAATTAGGAGAATAGTTTGGCGAAAAATATGTTAATATTAAATTAATTAAACATCATTAATATTATTGGATAAATAATGAAGAATGTATGGAGTGTGGAAATTAATTATTTTTATTTATTTTCTTCCTCATCTCCCCCTACTTATTGTTTTTCGACAAATCCATGCTGACTTGGTCTCGGGTATTAGGTTATGAATATATCTTTCAGCTATATTTATTTTTACATGTCATATTGGACATATATACTTATCTATAATTTTCCATTATTTTTTTCTTTATTTTTATTCTTTTATTTATTTACATAATTTTAATTCATAAAAGTGAATTTTTATTCATGACTATGGTTTTATTACAAACTGGAGTTTAATGGATATTTACATGTATTTGTTAAGGGTTTTAAGACAAAATGCACATAGAATGTTAATGAATCATGGATTCATCAACGGTTCACCTCTCTTTTTCCAGGAGGACTTTGCTCATGATTTTGTACATATCCACTCCGGCCACAGTATCAGACCTCGGACTTTTATCCACCTCCAACTTCACATTTCCCTTCCCATCCACCCGAGACTGATACGTTGGAGTCACCTCTCATAATTTCCACACTTGAGACTTTATCCTAGTTCATGGAGCATATGAATTCGAGGATTGGATACCTCACTTGCCTAAATAAGAGCCCTATTGATGCTTCTGGATCTGACGATATTTATTCATTTGAGGATTTCCATGATAGCTTGCAATCGCCCAAAATACAAAAAAATGAGAAAACATTAAAAATACAAAAAGAGCTCGGGAGACAGATGTTTGATTCAGACTGTGAGGAGAAGGCCCACATGCCAGTTATTTTGACTACACATCCACTCACATCTTGTCCCACCTTTCACCCCGAGGATGCCACTGTACAGACTTCTCTTGGATATCCTTGTGTACGCGTCGATTTTGATATCCTCCCTTCTATAGAGGAGGTCCAAAAATTTAAAAAAACGTTTGACTGGACCCGAAGTGGTGGCCACCAATCATGAGATCATTCCGGCCCTACTTCAGTAGGCCATGACCTATTTATCTGCCCCTCTTCCCAAGAAGAGAAAGTAGAGGAGCAGATCTGAGTGTCATATCTTAACCATGGCCACTTCCCACGCCATCACACACCGCCCTATTCCTAGGAAAAGGAACAGTGCTACACCTTTCATTAGTTGCACCATCTCTGACTATACTTGTGACCACACTCTCCTTGACGGTGTTGCTTCTATTAGCATCATACCCTTCTCGTTGGTACAGTCTCTTCACATAGGGCCTCTCAAGAAAACCAGAATGATCGTTCAGTTTGCTGATGGATCTATCAAGAGGCCAAAGGGTATCCTAGAGAACGTCGTCATTTCGATTCAGGGCATGAGCTATACCATTTATTATGTCGTATTGCCCATGGAGACCTCCATTGGGGAGCACTCTCCAATCATCCTGGGATGACCTTTCCTCACCTCTGTGAGGGTCGTTATTGATTATGGACTAGGAGAGTTTCGCTTCGGTCTTGTTGATGAGAGAAATATGATGATCACTGCACTTATTTCCGATCAGAGACCTGCACCTGATGCACATACACCCATTCTAGCTGACCTCGAGGAACATAACCTTGATGAGACTATCAGAGACTTTTGTTATATGTTGGATTCCACTGAGACCCAAGAATTCCACCTCATGGAGGAAGACTCGGAAAGCATGGACCTCAGAGTTCCTTCTTCTAGTGTTTAGCATTGTGTTTATGAAAGCTATGGGATTTAGACAATTAACACCTTTGAGCAGAGGACAGATATTGATGAGACTAAGGTCGAATTTGATCTTGTTGCTTTTATCCAGGAATTCAGGCCTTTTGATGAGAATGATGATTTGGTTAGGACTTTAGAGGACGAACATGATTCGACTACTTCCACATATGAGTTCGTTCCTTCTGGTTTTGGCCTAGGAGAGACCGCACAGGACGACTTTGGCTCTACTTCTTCCGATGATGAGTTCATCCCTTTTCACTTTGATATCAGCGAGACACCCATGGCCAGACCTAGCCACACTACTTCTAATAACTTGTCTGTTCCTTCTCACTCTGCAACTATTGAGGGTCTTTACTAGGTCGATCCTGATCGGCTTCCATCCACTATGGATCCTGATATCGACCTCCACCTTGTTAGATCCATTCCCCTGCGACCCAGCAAGAAGATTCATTTTCAATCTTCTTGACCTATGTAGATCCACTCTATTGTACATTCACATTCATTTACCTCCGTCCATCCACCGTATCGCTCATCCTCCCTATTTTCGTATGTGTCTTGCTTACAGCGTACTTTGTCCTAAGTATGGGGGGGTGGACGAGCTGAGTGTTCAGTGTTCGTTCTGTTTCATCACTCTTGTTGTTGCCTATACATAGGGATTCTTTTACCCTGAGTATAGGGGGAGTGTTGTGTACATCCTCTTCTACTATCTTCTTCCATCTTTAGATCTCTTTTCTTCTTTTCCTCTTCATTTTATTTTTCTACCAAAAAGGTGTCGCCTCTTTTTTTCAGTCTTCTATCTTAGAGCATACTTTATCCTAAGTATAGGGGGTGTGCACCCCAAGTTTTGTCATTCTTTGATCCCCTCCACTATCTCATATTATTGTCTATACTTAGGGATATCTTACCCTAAGTATAGGGGGAGATAGTCTGAGTACGATCTAATCATTCCCACCCTTGACCATCCCTACTTTGTGTACAGTTTGTTATACTTAGAATTATTTGATCTTAAGTATAGGATGGACAGCCAACTTCCCATTCGTTCATTTCTTCATTCATTTAGTCTTTAGGCTTTGCTATACTCATTACGAGTTATGTCTTCTCTTTTCTCTCTGATCTATGAGGACATAGCTCAAGCTAAGTATAGGGGGTCGTATATAATGCATATATACTTTATCCATAAATCGTACTTTCATATTTTTAATAATAATTATGGTGGAAAATACTCTATTAAAGTCATTAAAAATACTTAATAAAAAGATGTTTATTATTCCTCAAATCCTTTTTTGTATTTAATGATTAATAAATCATGTAAAAAATTTGCAAAATATTTGAAAAATAGTTTGAAAATATTTATGAAAAATCTTTTGAAAAATATTTGGAAAACATTTTGTTAAATATTTTCAACCTTTGTAAAAACAATTTGTTTGTAAAATTACTTTTCTTTGTGTGAAAAAAATGTTTGAAAAACATATCGTAAATGGTTTGAAAAAAATGGTCGTAAAAATATTTTGAAAAATCTATCTATACTGTTTGAAAAACCTTTGGAAAAAGATTTTTAAATGTGTGCAAATGTTTGTAAAATTTATTTGTAAAAATTATTTTGGACTATAGTTTTCAAAAAATGTCTGTAAAATCTTTTTCAAATACGTTTGAGGAATATATACATCACATTAAAAATCTTTATTAAATTGTATATATATACTTATAAAATTGATCACTTACCCTTTGTAAATTCTTAAAACTTGATTCTTGTAAATATAATACGCATCCCCATGTGAATAATTCTACCTAGTTTTAGCCAAAATCTTTTGTTTTCAAAAATCACAAAAAATATTTTCAAAACAAAAATATCAAAAATATTTGCAAAATCTTTTTGAAAAATCAAAAAATTGCATATGGATCATCTTTTTGTAAAAATCCATACAAAGTTCAAAACCTTGAAATTGCATCACAAAAATATTTTATGTATTGTAAATAGCATTTGCATAGTATTCGCATTTTTCAGATTGAGTTTGATAATTGAACAAGTCTAAGAAAAATCCGAAGATTGGAGCTTGGTTGGACCTTAAACCTACCTAATAATAGGAACCTTATAGGAACTGGAATGGAGGTACTTCAGGTCTAGTTAACTTAATTCTTTGAGGATCACGAGACTTGGTTCAATGGATTCTTGACTACCTAAGTAGTGTATTTCAGAGCACACACACGACTCTTGTTGATAATGAACTAACTTGGACACATGCACCTTTCACTTGGCTCAACTCAGTTGGAGTGGTGTGGGGATTGGATTTGCCAGTATGAGATGTACACAAGTGGAAACATTTGTCCTCGTCTAGGGAGGGAAGTGCATCCCAACCCGTCTAGTGGCATTGATGTCTAAAGACTAGAGAGTGTGGGTTGTTATAGTGCTTCAAAAGAGGGATATTCTACTAGATAAAGTGGAAAAACTCCTTATGTAGATGCTGTTGTAAATAGTATTTCATAAAAAAGCAAAAACTCCAAAAAAGTTGACAAGCCTGATTGAAAATAAAATGCCTGCCGGAGTGTATATATTTGCATAGTCAATAAGCAAGCTTGAGCATCAAAGTCAAATCATGTAAGCGTTGAGCTGGATGACTTGACCACACTGGTCTTGCATCCTAGGATAGGTTGCTACACTGGCTACTGTCCATTCTTCTCTTCACCCCCTTCTCTAGAGATGGTTGTTACTTGAACTTAGAAGGGAATACCTCACTCCTCAAGGAAGGAGTTGCTGGATTGGGGAATCATTGGGATGTTGTACTGGAGAAGTCAGTCTCTTTGTCATTTCAGTTGGGGAGAGCCACTATCACGTACACTATACGAGTCAGATTAATAGTCGTAAGGGTTTGCATATGAGTTGAAGTATTCTGAACAGGCTATTGAGGAGACTTGAGCAGAGTTTTGGGATTCTCGATTGTTGTTGGATTTTAAATTCGATTCCCATTAAGGTTCCATACACACTAAAATTTCAAAGGTCTGACTTACGCTCCAAACTTTGATTTTATGAAGACAAGTTTGATAATTAAACTTAATCAAAATTCCTTCTTTTTCTTTTCTTTGCTTTTGTTTTTCTGCACTTATTGCATAAGTTTTTGCTAGGGACTAGCAAAGGCAAGTATAGGGGGTGATAAATCTCCATTTAATCACCTTTATTCTATCATTTTTGGCCTTAAAACCCTAGTAAATGCATGTAAATACCCTTAATCCATGAATTTTAGCATTCATGCATTGTTGTGTAAATATTGTATAAAATATTGTTTTTAATGCCAAAATTGTAGAATAAAGAAAAGAAAAGAAAAAAAGAAATAAAATATGGAAAATATTTTATGACCCAAAACCCTGAGATTAGGCATCTCTATGACTAGGTTGACAAGGAATAAAGTAGGGGGAGATAAGGGTCCAAAATACAATAAAATCCCTTTTTATTTATTCATTCTTTATTCATTTTTTGGACCTATTTTATTTTTCACTTTTTATACCACTAATAAAGAAACTTTGTGCATGAAAGTTATAGATAATAAAATATAGAAAAATACAAAATTAAGATTACACAAAACTAATATATAGAATAAAGATACAGTCTAAATAAGATTCTAAAATTCTAGCTTCCCATATCCCTCAAATAAAAACTCAAAACAAAATCACTTTAGTTGTATATAACTTTTAATAAGATATTTAATGAAGGTAGTTTCATATTTTTTGGAGTTAAGGTGTGAAAGTTAGGTTTTGGAGCCTATTGTAGAGTTTACCCATTAAAATATTCATTTTATTCATTATTATTATTTTTATATTTTATATTTTTATAATTTTGTAAATATTATTGATAATATATGTACATATTAAAACTAAAAGAAACATAAAGAAAACATTAAAATAATATATGTATATAAAATACATAGGTAAAATACATATATCTATACCTATGTAAATAATATATCTATTTATTTAAGTGTATATAATATCAGAAAAATATAATAAAAATATATTTAAGTATCTAAAAATAAGTTATAATTATATAAAATAATAAACCAAAATAATCAAATCAAAAATACAAAATAAAAATAAAAGACCAAAATACATAGATAAACATACCTATATATAACCCCTAAAAAGTAACTTCTAATTAACAAACCCTAAAAAATAAAAAAAAGCATAATAAAATACTTTTAAAATAATAAATATTATTAATTTATAGCTTTAATTTAATAAAATCATTTACTATTTTTATTTAATTTATAAAGATTTGTTAGATTACTTTTTACTAGTTGGTCCATGTGGACCAACTAGATGGCGGGGAGGGTTGACTTCGGTCAACTCCTCTGACCCGCCCTGTAACCTCTGACAGCCCTCGTTTCACTTGATTTTGGGGCTCGATCCTTGCATTATTTCGTGTTGATCCCTTTGTGACTTTTTTTCCTCGTTCAATGCTCTTTCACACGCATTGATCATCTTGAGGATTGCATCAAGGATTCGCTTGTTCTTCTTCGATCTTTTGAGCTAGTTGACCACGCTTGTACAAAAACCTCCATCGTCCTCCTTTGATTCTTTGAACCCTTTTAGCTAGTCTTCATTCCCCTCACGCGTACCCTAGATCGACATGTGTGACATGCACGTCTCCAGCACTCTGTAGCGAGCCCAGGCGAGCCTCTAGGTGCTTCCACCACCAGCTCTGGCGGAGCGCCGTCATCGAGGTCCCTGCTTCCCGGTTTTATCGTTGAGGCACCCACTTTTTATTGCAGTTTTAGATTATCCATATCCCTAGGTTCATTTCTAGCCCTTTTTTTGCATTTCGTGCTCGCTTTCATCCTCGTCCGTAGTTTGCTGGAGCTTCGCTCCGACGATCCTCCATCTCGCATCCACCGCTCCCATCCACTCCGATACAAGGTTGAGGCACTTTGTCATCGACCCCTTAATCCTTTTTGCAGGTCCCGGAGTCTCGATTAGTGGTTGGAGCCTATTTTGGAGGCGATTCAAGGTTCCTGGAGCTTCATTGCTCCGAAGCCTCGTACGTGCTCTCCGACCATCGCCGGAGACTTTTGGAGCTGCCAGCAAATAGAGGACTACCCAAGGAGTACTTCTAGACTTGTGGAGCTTCGAGGGCCGTCGGAGGATTGATAGAGGAGCTGGAGAAGCTCGCCTTGCTAGAGGCCTTCCTTGTTCGACCACCTTATCTCTCTACCGTCGGATCAAGAATAGCCGCCAGATGCTCCAGCCGCCATCTAATGCAGTTCGCCTTAGTCGCTCGATCACATGCTAGGATTTAATCCTAACCATCCGCTGCAGATCGGCATCGCCATCTGTGGGAGCGCCACGTGTCAAGTGAACGGTTCTCCGTCGTTCGATCTGCGTCGCGCCTTGGGTATTTTGCACCTTCACCCAAGCGATTTTTTATATTTATTAAGTATTATAGAAACTTTCATATATAACGTATTATATTTTGTAATAATTGCAACAAGACCCCTTAAATTTATGGAATTACACTTTAGTCCTTGCTAGCTCACCTCACGTACCAGCCAACGTGAGGTGGGCATTTTGCAGGCAAGGGCACGTGTTTTTTTAGATTTTGTGTCAGTGCAGAAACTCTTTATTTGAGTTATATATTTTGGAAAAAAAATGCAGTGAGGCCCTCGTACTTTATTTCATTTACAAAAATTCTCCAGCCAGTATTATGGTTTCTCGTATTTCTTGTATTTATTTTATATAGCTACATTGCTTTAAGAAAATCCACAAAAATAGATTTAAGCTCCTGTTTGCATCTAATTTCACCACATATTTTAGTTTGCAATTTTAGGACCTTTTATTATTTATTAACAATAAAAAAAACCTATTTTAACCCTGTTTATACTAGAAAACCCATAAAAATATAAAAACATTTTGACAATTTCCCAAAAAATATATTTTATTTAATTATATATCGTTAACCTCCATACCAAAAATCTAAAAATTATAAATAAAACTCTAAAAATTTGAAAAATCCTAAAAACTTTTATAAAATATAAAAAATTCTCTAAAACTCCAAAAATTGTATTTATGTTCCTATTTTTCCTTTATATTATTATTAATATATTAAAATTAACTTAGAGTAATTTTGATATAGTTTAGTATTTTTCTCTTCCATTTTAATTTCAAGTATTTAATTAAACCTTGTTTTACGGTATTTTTGACTTTAAAATATATAAAATTAGCGAAAAAATCCTAAAAAATAATAAAAACAGTAAAAAAATATTTTATTTATCGTATTTTGACTATTATTATTATTTATATCTATCTTATCTTATATTATACATATACTCTATATAGCCTTATATATATTAATTCTCTTTTATAAAAGGTATTTTTACCCGGCAGACCCTATAATCTTTGCCAATGACCTCTACAACCTTTGAAACATCGATATTCCTCCCTCGACCCCGTAAAATTTCTTTGTCTTACCCCACAGACCCTGCCGTTAATTTTAACTTTATTTGAGCCAATTGCTTGGTTTAGTCTTGAGTTAATCTAACTAATGGACATCCAACAATGTATATTCCACCCCCATGTTCCCTCTCTCCTCATTCTCTCTCCCCCCTCTCTCTGGTTGCCATCTCCTCGCAAGATTCGAGCATTAGGGAGAAGGATCGGTGCTTCGAATCGATGGCTGCTCGTCCTCCTCATTGGTGACGCTCCCTCCGACGGACTACCAGATCATGTGCACACTCAACAAGGGCGGAGGGGAGGAGGCATGGGCGGGGAGGCGGAGTGGAGGAGGGCGGGAGGGTGGAGGGCGAGGGGTGGAGGGCAGACGACGGGGAGGAGAAGGGGGCCTAGGAGGCGGGGAGGAGGCCTGGGTAGGGGGGAGGACTGGGCGGAGGAGAGGAGGCCTGGGCGAGGAGGCGGAGGGGATGAGGGGAGGAGGCCTTGGCGGGGCGGAGGCCTGGGCAGAGGGGAGGAGGCCTGGGCGGGGAGGCGGAGGGTGGGGAGGGTGGGAGGGCGAGGGGCGGACGGCGGACGGCGGGGAGGAGAATGGGGCCGAGGAGGCGGGGAGGAGGCCTGGGCGGAGGGGAGGAGGCCTGGGCGGGGAGGAAGAGGGGAGGAGGGCGGGAGGGCGGAGGACGAGGGGCAGAGGGCGGGGACGGCAAGGGGGTGGGAAACAGAGATGAGGAGGAGGAAGGGGGGATGGCATTGAATGTAAATTTGATAAATAAAATGGGTATAATGTAAAAGAACATAACAGAACTCGGTTAGTTTTAACGGGTAAATAGATGGGTGGTTAACCATAGGGTCTGTAGGGTAAGGGTTAGCATGTTTACGGGGTCGAGGGAGGAATATCGATGTTACAAAGGTCGTAGAGGTCATTGGCAAAGATTATAGGGTTTGCCGGTAAAAATCCCTTTATATAAATAATCAGACTCAATCCAAAAAATACAAATGTTATGTAAATTCTATGTATATGTAAATAATATAGGATTTTGGTGTGATGTATATATTCCTCAAACTTATTTGAAAAATCCTTTTAGAACTAATTTTGAAAACAATAGTCCAAAATAATTTTTACAAATAATTTACACACATTTGAAAATCAATTTGCAAAGGTTGTTCAAACAGTATATATAGATTTTTCAAAATATTTTTGCAATCATTTTTCAAAACATTTACAAATCGTTTTTCAATAATTTTTATTTCACACAAAGAAAATATTTTTTACAAAGCAAAATATTTTTACAAAGGTTGAAAATATTTATCAAAACATTTTCCAAATAGTTATCAAATGAATTTTCAAACAAATTTTCAAACTATTTTTCAAACAGTTTGCAAAAAAATATTTTTACATAATTTATTAAGTGATTTTAATGAAAGAATTTGAGGAATGATAAACACCTTTTTATTAAGTGATTTTAATGAATTTAATAGTATATTTTATGCAGTATTTTTAGCCTTATTTATTATTAAAAATATGAAAGTACAAGTAATTGCTAAGGTATATAAGTAGTATAAACGACCCCCCTATACTTAGCTTGAGCTATGTCCTCATAGATCAGAGAGAAAGAGAGAAGACATAACTCTTACTGAGTATAGAAAAGCCTAAAGAATAAGCGAACGAATGAAGAAATAAATGAATGAGAAGTTGATCGTCCCCGCTATACTTAGGATTAAATAATCCGAAGTATAACATATTGTACACAAGGTAGGGAGGGTCAAGGGTGGGAATGAATAGATCGTACTCAGACTGTCTCCCCCTATGCATAGGGTGAGATATCCCTAAGTATAGAGAAGAAGAGGAGACAGTGGAGAGGATCAAAGAATAGAAGAACTCGGCGTGCACACCCCCTTATACTTAGGACAAAGTACGCCCTAAGTATAAAAGACTGACAAAAAGGGCAACACCTTTTTGGTAGAAAAAAGAAAAATAAAAATGAAAAGAAGAAAAGATAGTTGAAGATAGAAGGATTGATCGAGCATAATGTACACATCACTCCCCCTGTACTTAGGGTAAAAGATTCTAAGTATAGGCAACGACAAGAGTGATGAAACAGAATGATGAAAGAACACTCGGCTCGTCCACCCCCCATATTTAGGACAAAGTACATCCTAAGCATGGCACATGAGAATGGGGTGGATGAGCGATATGGTCGATGGATTGAGGAAAATGAGTGTGAATATACAAGAGGATGGATGTACAAAGGTCAAGAAGGTAGAAAGCGAACCTTCTTGTGAGACTGTTGAGGAATGGATCGAATAAGGTAGAGTTCGATGTCAGGGTCATCATTAGACACAAACCGATCAGGATCGACCAAAAATGTATCCTCAGCAGTCTCAGAGTGTGCAGGCATGAAAATGTCAGTGGAAGTAGTTTGTTCATGTCCGGCGTGGGAAGTCTCAGCTGGGTAAAAACAAAAAGGAACGACTCATCCGTGGAAGTAGCCAAGTCATGTTCGTCCTCTAAAGTCTCAGCCGGATCATCATTCTCATAAAAAGGTTTGAATTAATTTATAAAAGCAATCAAATAAAATTCGACCTCATCAGTCTCATCTAAATCTACCCTTTGCTCCAAAGTGTCAATCATGTAAATCACACATATGCCATCCACATATTTCCAAGAACAAGAAGAGGGAACTACAAGGTCTATGATTTCCAAGTTTTCTTCCTTGGAGAAGAATTCTTGGATCTCAGTAGAATCCAACATACAATAAAAATCTCTGATAGTCTCATCAAGGTCATAGTCCTCGAGGTCGGCTAAGATAGGTGTAGTCACGTCAGATGTAAGTCTCTGGTCGGCAGTGTGTGTGTGATGAACCCATCATAACTAATATCAAAACTGAAGCGAATCTATCCTGATTTGTAATCAACGACTCTCGCAGAGGCGAGAAAGGGTCGTCCAAAGATGACTGGAGAGTGCTCCCCAATGGTGGGGGTATCTGAAGAGCGACCCGCCAACTAGGGTTAAGAAATAACAAGGCTGTTGCGGCCCCAATCGATGAGTTGGGCTCAATCAAGAAAAATAAACCACTCAAACTAAATCAAACAATGAAGCACAAATGTAAGTGGTTTCGCTATTTATTTTTACATGGTATAGCAACCAGGGTCGAACACAATGAGCACGAGAAAACCTACGAAGTAGTCAAATCTCAGAAATGAACAACATATTTTGGTGGTTTTTAATTTCGTATTTTTTATAATTTTAATAAAGAAGCAAAAGCAACAAATAAAAAAACAAGGCAACACATAAGTCTTTTGTATATTTTTATAACTAAAATGCTCAAAAAATTAAGCTAAAAATATTTTTAGGTTTTTAAGGTTTTGAAGTGTTTTTGGTAATTTTTGGGGGTTTTGCTAATATTTTTACAATTTTATAAAAATCAAACAATAACTAAAATGGCAAACAGTGCTCGGTCAGGATCAAATTGCAAATTAAATATAACTAAATATCCTAAAATGCTAGTGGTCTGTTTTATAACAAAATAGATATAAAATGCTGCAAGCGAGAACTGAAATGATAATTTTTTGATTTTTTTTGAGTTTTATATGATTTGTATAATTTTTTTTGGTCTTTTGCAAATTTTAGGGTTTTTATAAGGGGTTTTAAAACAAAATGGCTATTGTAGATAAAACATGCCAAAACACACTAATAGGAATTTTTGTAGAATTTTTAAGGTAATTTTTTATTTTTTTATGGATTTTTAAAAATAAACAGGACACTTTTTATAATTTTTTTATTTTTCAAAAATAATGAATGGAATCAATTAAATCAACAAAATCACAGTAATTACTACACATCAGCAGGAGATAATGGTAATTTTTAGTTGATTTTTCAAATTAATTTGATATTTATTAGATCTGATAAAAGGCATGTAATTCATCACAGTTCACAAGGACCTAATTGTAAATACTTTAAGTTTCTGGACAAATATCATAACATGCTTTAAAAGCTCGAGGTTATTACTGTAAACATCCTAAATTAATCACGTACATGCTCAAACTGTATGCACAAGGGCATAAATGCAAATATGAAAACCTTTCATTCAAGCCATAATGCTATAAAGTGTCCACGCAATACTATGTAAATATCCCAAAACTCATGTGCGACGGTACGTGCTTCAAACTAAAAGGGACTGAAATGCAAATACTAAAAACTCAGGGTCAAAACTATAAATGTTTTAAACTACCACATTTTTTGGACTAAAGGGAAATGCTAAAACAAACGAGGGCTGCAAAGAAATATACCCCTAGGCGTGTAGGGCGCATGGGGACTGTGGCGGCTCTGATCGTTCCTTGGAAAAGATCTAACGATTCTGACGTGGTCGGGGACGTGCGTCAATGATTTGCTGCTACAATACGGATCTGAAAGTTCTGAAGGTGTCGTGGATGCACAACACAGATCTTTCCTAGACTCTGATCATATCGTTATAAATAGGGTGTGAATGTACGGTCTGGATCAGATCTGGGGGCAAAACTCCTGATCGACGATGGAAAAGGATCCTAGATGAACTCGTCGAGGGTGAACTTCAACTAAGGGAGAATGAAGATCCAGCACTGCAATGAAGGCTTTATGGTGTCTAAAAAGGTCATGGACATGCTCCGTGTCTGTTGGGATGCTCCGATGAAGGAGCCAGTTGTTGAATGAGCGAGATAGGGTTGCTCCAGTTGCAGCAGTTTCGCCTGAGCGGTTGGGGCTTCAAATGATTTTCCCCGCGTGCACAAGTACCTGCAGAGGGTAGGGCGACTCGGAGGGGTTTCTACGGTCGGGTTATTGCCTGGAAGAACACTGAGAAGTGTAGGGGAATGGAGTTCGATCTCTGACGAACGTGGAGGTAGGAGGTCTCGGCCTTAATCTCGACTAGAAGGTCGAGTTTAAAAGTGGGCAGGTTGCATAAGAGGATGGCTAGCAATGTGTAGCGTTGATCAAAGCAGTAGGATACGTGAGGTGGAACTTCGACTGGAAAGTCGGAGCAAAGAAACCATGGCGGAGGCGGAAACAAAAGATGGAAACGAACTGGGAAATGTGAAGGCCGGAGTGGATACTTGAAGGTTGGAACGTGTTCCTGAGCTTCAGGAGAAGATGCTCGTCAAGGGAAATTGCCTCGACCACGTTGCGGCAGATGGGGAGGCTGCCCGCATCGGAGTTCTGACCACGAAGGTTGAGCTGTGTCGCTGTTGCACCAAACCGAGCTTCAAAGGGCACTCCAGACAGCTGTCACTCAGCTGGAGGTGGATAAGGGTCAAGATGGGGGTGAGGAATGAGTTGTTGTGCTAGGAGGCGGAAGAGAAGATTATATAGGCAACTCAGGGGTTCAGAAAGATTGGCATGGAGGACGAAACCCTAAGGAGATCCAGATAATCCTAGGGATCCGTGAGGATCACATAGGTCGAGGAATCACGGATCCAAGAGTCGAGGCGAGCGGTGATCGGAGTCGGGTGGGAAAATGGGTAGAACAAGCTCCAGCTAGAAGGAATCGGGTCTGACCTGGCTGGAAGGAGGCGTTGACCGGAGGTCAACGAAGCCTCTGGACCAATCAGAAAAAAGGAATATACAAAATAATTGAAAATTCCACAAAAAATAGTTAATGAATTAAAAAAAGTGTATAAAATAAAAAAAGTTTATTATTTTTCAAACTATTTTTCTATGATTTTTATTTTTTTTTATGGAAAACAATTTAACGTATATACAATGTATAGTATTGTGTAGGTATGGTATACCTATGTACTTGTACAAATATTTTCATTATTTTATTTTTACACAAATACCCCTATTTTATATTTTATTTATTTACAACATATTGCTAGGAGTGTAAAATATTTCTTATTTTATTTTTACAAATTATTTAAATATATATATAATAAATAGGGAATGTGATATATGCAAGTGTATTTTACACTATGCATGGATGATTTTATTCTTATTTATATTTAATTTTTTTGTTATTTATTTTATTTTTATAATATTTCTAGAAATATATACAAAGGAATAAAAATAAAAATTAATTTATTTTTATCAAAAATAGTTATATAAATCATATGTACAAATATAGGTAATATACACCATACCAAGTGAACCCTATCTCTCTCTACTTATTTTATTTTGCGATCAGGTCAAGGCTTAACCTTCTTTTGGGGTTTGGGTGACTCTCTATTTATTCTAAATACCTCATTCTTTTTTATTTTCCTTTATTCTTTTATTTTTACACAAAAACATGCTAATTGTGTAATATTAACGCAAACATGCAAATTGCTAAGTCGTAATATTTACAAGTATTCAAATGATGTTTTGCCAAGAAAAAGAGCTAAAATAAAAGAATAAAGAGTGAGAATCAGGGATTCATCACCCCCCTATCTTTTACCTTTGCTAGTCCCTTAGCAAATAATTATTTGAAATGAAGTGAAAAGAGAAAGGAATGAAAAGAAAAAGAATCAAGATTGATTGTTAAACTTAACTTCATTAAATTGAAGTATGGAGCTCAGTCAGACCTTTGGATTATTAGTTTGTCGGAACCTTATTGGGAAATAGGTTTAAGACTCAACATACTCTAAGTTCCACCATTCTATGGTAAAGAATCCTCAATAAACCAGATCAGAACAAGTCTACATACGCAAACTTTAATGACTATGCATATTTCCTTGTACTACGTAAGCGATATGTAGCTCCCCACCTCAGAAATAACAAAGAAACAACCTCACTCAACAAGGTAACTCTAATTCCCTAGTCCAGCAGCTATTTCCTCGAGGAGCAGGGTATTCCCTTCTAAGTTAAGTACAACCAACATGAGAGGAGGGGAAAGAAGAGAATGGACCAAGACCAGTGTAGTCGCGTATCCTTGGGAGCCTAACCAGTGTAGCTAAGTCTTCCGCTGCATGTTTCATGAGATGAGAAGGTATAATACACAAGCTTTGCTTTATTTCACGATATGCACTCCGACAGGCATTTTATTTTCAATCAGGCATGTCCACTTTTTTGGAGTTTTTTTTGCATATGTACAATATATCTACATGGTGCAACATATTCATAAGGAGTTTCTCTTCTTGATCCAGTAGACTATCCCTCTTTTGAAGCATTATTACAACCCACAACTCCTATCTTTAGACCTCAATGCTACTAGACCAAGTTGAGGTGCACGTCCCTCGCTAGAGGAAGATGAGAGGTTCCGCCTAGAAGTACTACCCTCGTATTCTACCCCAAGCCAAAGATTTCTGCCTCCTCACCACCTCTTCTGTGTGGAGCTACGAGTAATGTGTTAGTCCAAGTAAAGCCATTATCTGTGAGAGTCATGTGTGCATGGTTAAGCGTTCTACTTAGGCTCATCAAGAGGACATGTGAACATAGCCTAGTGGACTCAAAGAATTAATTCACTAGTGGACCTGAAAAGTCTTAACCCCAAATCCTATAAGGTTCCTATGAAATTAGGTGGATTAAGGTCTTAACCAAGCTCCATTTTTCAATTTAATTACAGACTAGTTAAAATGTCAACTATGATTCAGAAGAAGCTATAAACACATATGTACAAACTCTTTTTGTGAAATTTTCATGATATGCAAAATTTTATGAAAAAAGTTTGAATGCAAGGAAGAAGGGAAAGCTTTTGTAAAGTAATTAAAAATATTTACAAACAGATTCTTGCAAAGTTTTCTTTTTCAAACATTTTTCAAAAATTTTATACTATATACGTAATTTTGATACAAAAATATTTACAAAAGTTTTACATACAAAGCATTTTTATAAACATGTGTAGAAAAATAATTTTTATGAAAAACTATTTACAAACTTGTATGTACAAGAAAAATTTTAAAATTTTTGTGATTTTTACTTTGTGATTTTTAGCCATTTTATCTATTAACACACTCACGCAAAGTACGAGTTATGGCTAAAATATATATACAATATATGACACTGCCCTATACTTAGCCCGAACGATGTCCTTAGAGTGATCAAAGAGCAATGAAGAAGACATAACTCGTGCTGAGTATCGGTAAGTGAAAAGAAAGGCTATACTACGACGAGGAATAAAAGAATGTAATGGATAGAAGTCGACGATCTCCCTATACTTAGGATCAAGTAATCTTAAGTATAACAATCTGTATACAAGGAGAAAATTGAGGGTTAGAATGTACATGGTTTACCTCCCCTATACTTAGGGTAAAATATCCCTATGTATAGGCAGCAAAACAGAGGTAAAAAGAATCAAACAGATAATCACAAGTCTAAAACCCCCCCATACTTAGGGTAATGTGCACCCTAAGTACAACATAATCAGAAGATGAATATGGAGTGTTTAGACAAAACAATGTGCGATATGGACAACTGGATCTATACATCTACGGAGGAAAAGTGATGATGAGGCACGAGATGCAAATGATGTCAGTCAAAGACCACATCTCATGCAAAATGAATATGGGAAACATCAACGATCAGCGGATCATGATCTAGATATGGCTTCAGTAGTTGAACATTAACTAAAAAGGTGGATTTAGATGACAAATCGGATATATCAATGCTACCATTGTCTTCCACCTTTCGGATAAAGTATGGTCCCTTCCATTTGCTCTGCAACTTCCCTGGAAATAATCTCAACCTAACATCAAATAGCCATACTATCTGGTTCGTCTCAAACTGTTTATGGATGATATGAGAATAATTCCATATCTTTACTCTCTCCTTATACTGTAGGCTACTCAAAAAGGTTGTGTCTCTAAGATCCTTCATGGCTGCCAACTCTACTTTCCTCTGATCTCTTAAACTCTTTGGATCCAATAATAACTCAGTGACTGCCCATAGTGACTTTTGCTTGATCTCCACAGGTAAATGGCATGGCTTGCCATAAATGAGATGAAAGGGAGGCATACCCAAAGGTGACTTAAAGGTAGTCTGATATGCCCACAAGATCGAGTCCAAAAGCTATGACCGATCCCTTCAGTCTGGGCGGACAACCTTCTACAGTATCATCTTGATCTCCATGTTCGATACTTCAGCAAGACAATTGGTCTGAGGATGATATGAAGTGGCCACTCGATGGTCAATGTTGAACTCATTAGCAAGGGCCCTTACCTTGTCGTTGATAAAATGAGTCCCCCTGTCTGATATCAACACTTTAAGAACCTCGAATCGTGAAATGATATTTTTCTCAAAAATTGGCAAATAGTCTTAGCATCTACAATTCGGCCAGGGATGGCCTCAACCCAACGACTCACATAATCTACAACAAGCAGAATGTACAAATCCCTGACTCTTGGGGAATGGACCCATGAAATCGATGCCCCATGCGTCAAAAACCTCATATAAGTGAATGGGGTGCATCGACATCATATCAAGCTGTCCACAAGTGCCATCCTCTGACAGTCAGTACACCTCTTCATGAATTCATTAGAATCCTTGAAGAGGGTAGTCCTCCATAGGTCGGATTGGAGCACTTTGTGTGATGTCCTCCTCCCAGAATGTTGTCCTCCTGCCTCAAGCTTGTGGCAGTATGTGAGGACACTGTGGTGCTCCTCCTGAGGAATGCACCGACGCTAGACGCTATCCCCTCCTTCATGATAAAGGATGGGATCCTTTCAATGGTATGACTTGGTCTTCGCAAGGAAAGTCTCAAGTTGCTATCTGGGCCAACCTTGTGGAATTTTCTTGGCAACATGATAGTTCACAATGTTAGCGTACCATGGAAGCGATGTGATAGCAAGGATCGCCTCATCTGGCAAGGTCTATGTAATAGGTGCCATCTGCTCTAAATCCTAAAGATTCTCTAATCGGGAGAGGTGATCCGCCACCACATTCTTGACTCCAGGCTTATCCTTGATCTCAATGTTGAACTCCTAGAGTAGAAGGATCCATCTGGTCAGTCCGTCTTTGGCATCCTTCTTTGCCATAAGGTACCGGGTGGTGATGTGATCTGTAAAAATCATCACTCTGGATCCAAGAATATAAGATCTGAATTTGTCTAAGGTAAAGACTATAGCTAGAATATCCTTCTCTGTAACAGTGTAGTTCCGCTGGGCAGCATCCAAAGTACGGCTAGCATAGTGAATGGCATAAAGTAATCCATCCCTCCTCTATCCTAGCACAACCCTTATGGCAAAATCAGAAACATCCATCATGATCTCGAAAGGGAGAGACTGATGAATCCATGATTCATTGCCTTTATTCTTTTATTTTAGCTTCATTTTTGTAGTTAAACACCTGTAAATACCCACTAATTTCATGAAATTACCATTTTACATGCGTTTGTTTAATATGCATTTTAACACTTTTTGTACATAAATAAAAGAATAAAGAAGAAAAGAAAAAGGAAAGAAAATAAAGGATGTGTTTATGCAATAAATACAGACTGGCCTGAACCCTGAGAGAAGGTCAAGACTTGACCTGATCGACTAGGAATAAAGTAGGGGGAGATAGGGTCTTCAATTAAAAAATCCAAAAATATTTTGTAAATATTTTTCCCTATATATTTGTATAAAACTTGTACTATTTTATTTGTACATAAATTGACTTGAAATTAATTATTTTTGGAAACAAAAGTTGTAAATAAAAATGTGCTGTAAATAATAAAAATACCTGCAAAATAAAATAATGTTCATATTACAAGTAATCACACTCAGAAAAAGCCACAAAGCGATAATTGAAATACCAATTCCAACTCCATACAAACTCAAATAGAATCAAACTCACTTCCATTATACTCTAAATTAAATTATCTTTCAAATGGCTGTAGTTTCATAATTTTTGGAGTTACGGTTGAAAAGTCGGTTTCCTAGGGTGTTTTGTGCAGTTTTAAAAAATATTTATTGTACATTTTTATTCATATTTATTATTTTTAATGTACATAATTGTAAATATTATTTTCATTAAAAATAAAATAAATAATATAAATAAAATTTTTTAAAAAAGATATAAAAATTATTTCCTTATATGTATATTTGTATATTGTATTATATGTACATAATATATGTATACAACTAATTTCCTTATATAAAAATCACCAAAAAATAAAATATCTAACAATAATTAATTAATTTAATTAAGTACGAAATTTGTATTTAAATTTAATTATTTAATTCATTATTTGATTTTAAAACTTACCTTGTATATTAGATATTATTCCGTACCTTTAATAGCTACCATTAAGGTGGCTAATTAATTTTTGTAAATTTATTTATTTTAAATCCTAAATTCATAATTAATTAAATAATTTAATTATTTTATTAATTCCACAAATAAACACCTTCCTTAAGTGTATATACCTTCCTTTTTTATTTTTCTTCTCCTTTTAATGGGCTCCTCCGCCTTCGTTATTTGTTGATCAATCTTTGGTGGAGAGGAGCCTGATCTCCCAGAGCTATCTTGTTGAAGAAGGGTGCCCAGCCTTCGAGCCGTCCGGTGACAGCGCGTCGGCCCTCATCGAGGCCATCACGACATTTTTGATTCCCGAGATGAGATCTATTTTATTTTCAGTTTTTCCTAGGTAAATCTTACATTTAATTTTTGGTTCGTGATTAATCCTTAGATATTGAAAATCCTAAAAAAATCACCACACATAATCTGTGTCCGACATCGATTTGTCATCTCATTTCCTTGATCTAGTCATTTCTTATTTTATCTCACACGACCTTTCACATCCGACCACGCACGGTGGTCGGATCTTTGGATCTATCCTCTACGCCTCGCCAAGATCCACAACCATTCACACATCCCATTTTTGTTTATAAATAAAAAAACAAATAATAAAAACAAACATATAGTTGTTTATTTCTAATACTTGTTTTGCAGGAAAAATAAAAAATAAAAACAAAAAAAAATAATTATTTCTGTTATCTATAGTTTGTGTTTAAAAAAATTAAAAAAATTTTCTTTTTATTATTTCTTTGTTTACATAAAAAAACAAGCAGGTCGGCGCCGCTGCTCATCCCAAACTCCAGGCCGCGCCAACCGTTGCCCGAGCGACCACGCCTCCCTACATGCACATCGCGCGAGGCATCAACCTCCATTGCCTGGACACGCCCGCAGCATCGTAGCGACCCTTCCGTCCATACGTGCCACTGTCGCTATAAGCGGCGCCTCTCACCGCACCATCAACTGGTTCAGATCAGATCTCCGCAGACATATGTCCTCCCGAAGCGTGGCCTGAACTGCTCCAGGCGGCCCGCCCGCTTCCGCCGCACCCCTGCGCAACCTTTCGTCGCTCCGCACAGATCCCCGCCGACACCTGTCCTTTGATGCGTGGCCTGCACCGCTCCAGGCAGACCTCCCGCCGCTCTCCCACCGACCTCCGTGCTCCTCCTCCGCCGAAGAAGGTAGCCCAACGGCGGAGGCCGAACCCTCCTCCATTGGTTTTGAATGAAACGAAGCACAAAGACAAACCCTAGTGTGGTTTTGAAATTAAAAAAAAATATTTGAGAAATTACAAAGAAGCCCCTGCTCCAAATTGAAGGTTACTGCATCGCACATGCTACCTAGGTAATTTGCGACTGAGCCCCACCTTTTATTTATTTTTATATTTAGTCCAAAACTTTCAATAATTGCATTTATGTCCTAGTGCTTCCAGACAATAATTTGCTTGCTCTCTTTGAATGAAATAAATGTTTTTCTTACTTTAAAAATTCTAAAAAATTTTGTGTTTACTATTGATGTAGTTTTTTTATTGTATAAAGTTTTCATTACATTTTCTTTTCACTTAATGTTTCTATAAAATAAAAAACAATGACTTTTCGCCTGGCCGAAATTAGAAAATTCATAAAAATTCAAAAACTTGCCTAAAAATCCAAAAACATTATTGTATGTGGATTTTGTTGTCTTTTAATTTCTATCCAATTTTCGTGCAAAGATCATTTCTAAAACTCCAAAAAAGTATGAAAAACTAAAAATCTTAAAAATTTGTAGAAAATTCTAGAAAATTACAAAAACTACGATTCAAGTCTTTTTTGTAGATATTTAATTGTAGTTTATATTAAAAATAGATTCCAGGAACATTGGGTAATTAAAGTATTTTTAAGTTGCAAAATACTCTTGGTTGTGCATTATTTTCTTTATTTTCCACTATTTGATTTTTATAAAAATACAAAAATATCGAAAAAATTTGAAAAAATTAAAAAATATTTTTAATCCTATAAAACACAAAAACATTTTCTCTATAATTTTCTGAGCATTTTTTACTATTCTGCAAAATACAAAAAAAGTGTGGTGTGTGAATTTTATCCCTTGTGCTTTATTTGAAAAAAAATATTCAAAATTCAAAAACCACAAAAAAAATTTATTTTTGAAATTTGACTACATAGTTTCTCTATCGTTCTCCTTGTGTTCGACCCTGGTCGCTATACCATGTAATTAGTATAGCGAAACCGCTTACATTTGCTTGTCATTGTTTGATTTATCCTTTATTAAGTGGTTAAAAACAAATTTTTCTCGTTGACCGATTCGAGTGGTTGAGAACACAATTGTGATATTTTTCCAATCTTAACCGCATCGAAATTTGTGTCATCAGAATGGCAACGTTGCCAGGGAGCACGACTTTGTAGTCATTTTTCAGTTTATTCTATTTGTCCCTATAATATTATAATTGTTTTCCGACCATCGTCTGCTTTGATTTTTGTACGAGGAACCACTTGGAGTGTCTTTGGATTCTTTTTGGAGAACATGCACAGGAGGATGAGCAGAAGAAGGGAAGAAGACAGTCTTGATATTTTAGAGAACATTTTCGAGATTATTGTAATAATCTAGAACTGTGAAATGTAGTTGGACTTGGACATTCTTCAGGGTCTGTTTCGCCAAGTGCCAGTGCACTTGGGGGACCTCACCACTGTTATCCGTGTTTTGTTTTCTCGCTTTTACTTTTTATTTGTTTCACATGGATTTTTTATGCTTGAGCCCCTAGATATAGGTTTCTATTTGATTGAGCTAGGTAACATTAGGTCCAAAGCCCCTAATAGAATATCTGTTCCTATAGAACTCACTTGGACTTAGTCAAATAAATCGGTGCTTCACGATAATAGAAGTTTTTGTTTATAACGGTTATTGCATTGCAACCATTTAGATTAGTTTAATTTTTCTGCGCGGATCATATTGCACGTTGAGTGCTGGAGTCAGGTACACATCTCTACCTCTTGCATTTGCATCCATATTTTCTCCTGCATTGTCTTTTCTGTTTTCCCCCTCTATTTTGTGGATATAGGAATAAAGGAAATCGGAAATCTCGTTAGATATTTCCTTGAAGAAATTCAAAAAAATTAAAAAAAAATAAAAATTGGGACTGCTAATTGAACTTTTTCTTAGAATTAAACGTAAATGATTCCTCATTGTTTTGGGAGAGCAACACCCCCCCCATTGTTTGCATTTTAAATTGCTCGCATACACACTAAGGAGTACTATCCAAATCCCATTAAGCCTCCTAAGTGTTTGTACAACTTTTGTTTTATCACTAAACTCTAAAATTGAAAAGATAAAGATCGAACTCTCAAGGTCAGATTTGCGTAGAGTTGGTGAATTGGGGCTTTGCATTGTGTTTGTATGTCTTTGACGTGAGTCGGTTATGTTCATCTTCTATAGATCATTCGCAGTCACCTTCTGTCTCTTTCACTCTCTTCTATCCCACCCTCCCTCCCTTCATCATCCTTCTTTCCTCTCGTCATGACGGGCCATACTCCATTTCAGCCGGATTTTGCGGCTTCTTCATTTCATACCCATCATTCCCGCCCACTCTCTTGGGAGGTCGGAACTCTGACCGACATCCCATCCTCTCCGTACCCGCCTTTTTATTAGGACATGTTGTGAGTGATGCCCGAACAGTTCAGATTGACCAGATACAAGATACGGGTGATCACCATGCTGAGATGACAGTGCACTCCATGAATGATAAGAGAGCGCAGTGGCGAGTTTTAAGTGATCACCATGCTGAGATGACAGCGCACTCCATGAATGATTGGACATTATTTAGGAGACAAGCAACCACACTTAGGAGCTTAGTCAAGATCTATATTGAGTCCCTTCATTCTATATTTAGAGTTCATTGATCTACTACCGACATTTTCAAGAGAAGTGCACAAGGAGCCGTATTTGCATATCGATGAGTTTGAGGAGTTTTGTGGATCACGATCATATTCTTATATCACTTCTGAGGACCTTGTTGATGACTGATGAATCTACGTTTTATCATCTTTATTCTATCATTTTGGCCTTAAAAACCCTAGTAAATACGTGTAAATAGCGTTAATTCATGCATTTTATCAGCTATGCATTTGTGTATAAATTGTGCATAAAATACTGTTTTTAATGCCAAAATTATAGAATAAAGAAGAGAAAAGAAAAAGAATAAAATATTGTAAATATTTTATGACCCGAAACCCCGAGACATAGGCATCTCGATGACTAGGTCGACAAGGAATAAAGTAGGGGGAGATAAGGGCCAAAATACCAATAAAAGTCCCTTTCATTTCATTCATTCTTTATTAACTTTGGGACCTATTTTTGGTTCCATTTTTTATACATCAAATAAAGAAACTTTGTACATGAAAGTTGTAGATAATTAAATAAAGAAAAATACAAAATTTATTTCACTCAAAAACAATGTACAAATAAAAAGTTATGGTCTGAATAAAAATCCATAATCCCAACTTCCCAGACCTGTATCTCACATGAAAACTCCAAATGCAGCAAACTCACCTTTAATTGTATATAGAATAAAATAATCTATTTAATGGTGGTGGTTTCGCATTTGGCGGAGCAATGGTTTGAAATTTGAGTTTTGGACCCACATTGTATACTTGCACAGATTAAAATATTCAATTTATTATTTATTCATTATTTTTGTATTTTTATATTTTTATAATTTTGTAAATATTACTTATAATAATTATGTACATTAAAATCAGAATAAAAACCTAAATAAAACTCAAAATAAAATACATGTAAATAAAATACATAGGTATTACACCTATACTTATACTTGTACACTATATATTTATATTTTATTTAATATACAAAACAATTCAGAAAAATAAAACAAAAATATATTTGGGTGTATAAAAGTATATTGTAATTTTATAAAATACTAAATAAAAATAATAAAAATTAAAATACACAAAATAAAAATAAAAGAATAAAATATATAGATATTATACCTATAAGGGCTATAAAAGGTAAGTTGTAAAAATATACCTCATAAAAATAATTAAAAATCAGAATAAAATACTACATAAAACAATAACATTTTCTATTATATAACTAAAAATTAATAAAATCATCTCCTATTTTAAATCGAATTAACAAATTATTTTTTCCAAGGTTTTTTTTGGTTGGTCCACGTGGACCTACGAGATTTCTTCCTTGGTTGACCTCGGTCAACTCTCTGACCGAGGTCTGGCTTTTGTCAGAAATGAGTTTTCTTGATTTTTGCCCCTTTTTGGAGGGCGCACCTTACATCGTTTCATGATGGCGCCTTCTTGACATTTCGCCCTCGTTCTGTGGTGAATCACGCCCAAGTGATTTCTTGGGCTGTGGAACATCACAGCGTCTCTGGCACTTCAATCTTTGAGCCTACTCGACCACACTTTTAAAAGTCACCCAAACCTCCCATTGCTCCTTTGAACCCTCTTTGACCATTTTCCTTCATCTCTTGGACGTGCTCTGGACCGGACTTGGTGACAGCAAGTCCTCCAGCCCTTCGGAGGGAAGGTTAGTGGCCGGGAGGCACTCCATCACCCCCATCTCCGGCCCTTGGTCGTGAGGTCCCATCTTAGGTTTTTAATCCTTTGAGGTCTGTTTTATTTCGCTTTTTCTTCATCTTTTATGCGTTTTTAGTGCTCCAGTAGTTGTAGCAATCATTTCCCTTCCTCCATTCCTAGCCACGCGCAACCATTCACCTAATCCACCCCTCGCTGGAGCTTGCTCCGGCGAGCTCTATTTTTATCATTCCGCACACGCCCCCCGCTCACCAATAAAAGATAGGACTTTTGCTTTGGTGCTGCTGCGTTGTATTTTCCTTGAAGGTCCTGAAGGAGGCGTCTGAGCCTCGACCTTCGTCAAGAACACGTCCTCTAGGTGCTGCGAGTTCCAGGCCCCCATCGATGGGGCCCGGATTGATTTGAGACCTCCAAGCGCTACAGACTCCCCCTGGCTATCTTCTGAACACCACAGCAGCAGTCTTGGCGGTCGGAGGCATCCGGTTTTGCCAATCGAAGGAATCCCACGATGTGTTCTTCACGTGTTCATCCATAGAGCCCGACTTCCGTTCGATTTGGGCTCGTTCTTGGCGAGGAGCAGCAGTCGCCGGATCGCGCCCCTTTGGTTGGGTATTTTGCATATCTCGCCCAGCCTCTTTTTGTATTTAATAACTAACTCTCAAGCTTTCATTTAATATTATAAACTTTTGGGCATTTTACGTAGCTGCCCCTGTAGTTTAATTTATTACGTTTGGGTCCACGTTGGCGCATGTGCTTGGCGCATGTACCATGGTGATTTTGCGACTTTGGCCCTCACGATTTTGGGTATTAAGAGTTGATCCAGAAAGTTTTTAAGTCAGTTATACGATTTTGTGACTTTTTGCATACAGGCCCTCAGATGTTTGTCTAATTACATATATGCCCTTGCAAGTAGTGTAGTTTCTTGTTGTTGTCTCTATTTTTTGCATGCATCTATAAAACCCCAAAAAATCCCCAAAAATCACATTAAGTTTCTGCTGCATTGTAGTATCTCGTCATATTTTTATTTTTCATAATTAATGCATTTTAATATTTAAAAAAAATCAAAAGTACTCATTTTCAACACTATTTGTGTCATAAAATCCCTAAAAATTATAAAAACTACCCAGAAAATTCCCAAAAAAATATATTTTGTGTCTTTTAGTATTATTTAGCTCCATACCAAAAATCATAAAAAAATACAAAAGAAAACTCCTAAAAATTAGAAAAGCCCAAAAACCTTCACAAAAATCTTAAAAATTCCACAAAAATTCTAAAATACAATTTCAGTTTCTGTACTTTCTTTACTTTATTATCTTTCAATTAAAATTAATTTGAACAATTTTGGACATCATTTAATATTTTTCATCCTCATTTTAATTTCCGCCAACATTGATATTCACTGTTTTCTTGTATTTTGACATTTAAAAATACCAAAAATATTCTGAAAACTCCCCAAAAATCACAAAAACAATAGAAAAAATATAAAAATACCAAAAACATTTCATTTCCTAATTTTTGAGCATTTTTTCTTTTTTTATAAATAGTTTATCACCTCTTTGCTTATATTACACATATATTCCATTACTAAAAAAAGAAAAAATATATAAAATATAAAAAAATAAAAAATAAGAAGATTAAAAAAATCAAAATACAAAAAGATAAATTTAAAAATTAAATAAAAAAAATAAAAATTAAAAACCCACAAAAAATAGCATAAATAGACATTTGATCACATTCACACTTTTGAGCAATTTTGCCCCAATCTATCCTTTCTGCTCCCTGTGTTCGACCTCTACACATACTTGCACCTATACACATCTTGTTGTAGAGTTATAATAAATTTTAACCCCGCTCATTTATTTTCATTGCTTAGTTATCTGTTGTGGGTTAATTGTTGTTTGAATTGCGGATTTCGCTGGAGGTCAAATCAGTGACTGTTGATTCGCCTTGTGAGTCAACATGACCTCTCGATTTTTGTGTTCATCAAATGGCGCCATTGCCGGGGAGCAACAACGCTTAGTTCGGGTCTTGTTTGTGATTGTGATTGATTGTCTATTTTGCGACTTTCATTTTTGCTATTTTATTTTCTTTATTTTTGATATATTTATTGAGTTGTCTAATCTTCTCTTTTGTTGACTTCGTGCGAGGAACCACAGATCGAGGGAGGCGCTCCACCCTAGGCACCTACGCACCCGCGTGAAGCCGGCATCTGCCAGCCAAGCACCAAGGAGACGAAGAGGAATTTTGTAGACCGAGCTCCACAGTAGTTGTTGCATTTATTTACATGTATTTGTTTTTGTAATTTGTAGTGAGAGAGAGACTATTAATTGTAATGATACAGGTACCCCCGGACATTTGGACTCTCGAGCCTAATTTCCAAGTGATTGTTCACTTGGGGGCTCGCCGCAGCTTTTCTCACGTTTTTCTTCGCATTTTTTTATTTTATTTTGTTTTTCGATTTTATTTCTTTTGTGTGATTAAGCCCTTAGTCTTAGGAGTTGCTTGCGATAGAATTAGATCCAAACACATTAATCACCTTTGCATGTACCTATAGTATCGTTTGGACTTAGTCAAATTTAAACAGTTGATTCAATGTCTTAGATCCACCGCGCCGCGAGCTCATCCCGCCAAGCGCTTCTCCCGAACTCAATTTGTCGAGAGGAGGAGGGGTGAGCCTAGACCGGACTCTAGGGTTGAGGGTTGGTGGTAAACTTGTGGTTCTTCCGGATAATAGCAATTTCTGAAACTTAGGGCGATTTCATCGGCTTTTGCATTTGCATATAGATAGGTTTCAATTCTGCTAAGCATCCTTGCATGTAGAGTGCTGGAGGCAAGGTGAGCATTTCTCTTTAGCATACATCATTGATTTGACGCTTGCATTGCCTTTCCGACTCTACCTCTGATTTTGCCAACCTAGGATCTTAAAGGAATTGACTCCTCGTTAGGCGCGTGCATTACTCACTAAAAATCCAAAAAAAGTGATAATCAATAAAATTGAGACTGCTAATATTACTTGGCCCTAAAATCCACCAAAAAGAAAATCATTGTCTTGGGGCGAGTAATCCCCTCATTGCCTTCGCTTTACATTGCTCACGCACACACTAAGGTTAGAGCCCAAATCCCATTCTCAGCCCCCTAAGTGTTTGTGCAAATTTTGAACTTCTCACCTAACTCTAAAACAGACAAGATAAAAAGACCGCACTTTGCGGTCTCTCCCGAATTGAGTAGGTGAATTGAGGGTTTGTATTCTTTTTATTTTTGTCTGTGATTGTTGTGTGTGTCCTAGATCGCTTCTGCGCACTTGCGCCTTTCTTCTCACTTCTCTTGACTTGACCATCGTGCTCTCCCGATCATTTTCTTTTGTTTCGAGATGGCTGACTAAAGCGTATTTTATCCGGACTTTGCAGATCATTCGTTCACTCCAGCCGGACCACCTCCCTTTTTCCATGAGGACTTTGCTCCTGACTTTTGTACATATCCGCCTCAGCCACAGTATCAGGACTCAGACCACTACCCACACCCACCACCACCTCCGTATTCTCCACCTTCACCTGTGTATTATCCACCTTCACATCCACCCGAGTCTGAACTGTTGGGGTCACCTCTCACGATGTCCACACTTTAGACCATGACCCAGTTCATGGAGCAAATGAATTCGAAGATTGACGGCCTCACTTGCATGAATAAGAGCCACAATAATGCTTCACGATCTGACGATTTGGAATCATTTGAGGATTTTCATGAGAGCTTGCAATCACCCAAAATACAAAAAAATGAGAAAATTTTAAAAACACAAAAAGATTTCAGGAGACCTTTGATCGAGTCAGACTGTGAGAGAGCGCCAACTTGCCAGACTTTTTGACCACACAGCCCTTCACACCTTGTCCCACCTTTGACCCCGAGGATGCCGCTGTACAGACTGCTCTTGGCATGCCTCGTGTATATGTTGATTCCGACCTTCTCCCTTGTTTGGAAGAGGTCCAAAAATTCAAAAAAATATTGACTGAACCTGAAGTGGTGGCCACCATTCATGAGATCATCCGTGCCCCACTTCAGCAGGCCATGACCTATTTATCTGCTCCTTGTAAGAAGAGAAAGCGGAGGAGCATATCTGAGCGTCACATTCTGACCATGGCCACTGCCCACGCCATCACACACCGTCCTATTCCTAGGAAAAAGAACACTGCCACACCATTCATTAGCTGCACCATCTCTGACCACACATGTGATCACACTCTCCTAGACGGTGGCGCTTCGATTAGCATCATACCCTTCTCGCTGGTACAGTCTCTTCACTTAGGGCCTCTCAAGAAGACCGGGATGATCATACAGTTTGCTGATGGATCAATAAAGAGGCCGAAGGGTATTCTTGAAAACGTCGTCATCTCGATTCAGGGAACGAGGTACAATGTTGATTTTATTGTATTGTCCATGGAGACCTCCACAAGGGAGCACTCTCCAATCATCCTGGGACGACCATTCCTTGCCTCCGCGAGGGTCGTTATTGACTACGGATCAGGAGAGATTCGCTTCCGTCCTGCTGACGAGAGTGAAGTATCGTTCACCGCACCCATAGTTAATCAGAGACCTGCACCTGATATGACCACACCTGTTCTGGTTGACCCTGAGGACTATGATCTATATGAGGATATCAGAGAGACTTTCTTTATGACCGATGATGAGATCCGAGAATTCCTCTCCAAGGAGGAGGGCTCGGAAAGCATAAACCTTGGTGTTTCTGCTTCCTGTGACTGGCGATGTGTTGATGATATCCGCGGGATTTACACGATTGATACCTTAGAGTGGAGGGCAGATGTAGAGACTAGAGAGGACGGACATGTTTTGACTACTTCCACTGATGGGTCCGCTCCTGTCCACATATATTATGATGAGCCAAAGTCCAAATTTGATTTGATCGCTTTTATTCGAGAATTCGGGGCTTTTGATGAGAAAGATTATCCGGTTGAGATTATAGAGGACGAACAGAGTTCGACTACTTCCACCGATGATTTCGTTCCTTTTGGTTTTGACATGGACGATCCCTCGCAGGATGACTCTGATTACACTTCTTCCGAGGATGATGAGTTTGTCCCATTCCACTTTGACATCAGCGAGACTTCCAAGGCTAGACCTGATCATACTACTTCCATTCACCAGTCTGTGCCATCACACCATAGGACCACCAAGGGAGAACCTATCCAAACTGCTTCCATTGACCAGTTCATCCCTTTCCGATTTGATTCCCCTGTGGATCTTCACTCTGTCGACCCTGATCGGTTTCTGTCCACTGTGGACCTCGATGTCGACCTGCACCACACGAGATCTATTCCTCAGCGGTCCCACAAGAAGGTTCGCTTTCTACCTTCTTGATCATGTGTATATCCACCTCTGTTGTATATTCCTTTGTTTCTCTCGGTCCATCTTCCGTCTTGCTCGTCCACCCATTCCTCGTGTTTGCCTTGCTTAGGACGTAGTTTGTCCTAAGTATAGGGGGGTGGACGAGCCGAGTGTTCTTTCATCGTTCCGTTTCATCACTCCTGTTGTTGCCTATACTGAGGGCTTCTTTTGCCCTAAGTATAGGGGGAGTGGTGTGTACATCCTTACGATCTCTTCTTCCACTTTCATCTCTTTTCTTCTTTTCTTCTTTTCCTTTTCTATCTTCCTTATCTATCAAAAAGGTGTTGCCCTTGTACACAGTCTTCTATACTTATGACGCACTTTGTCCTAAGTATAGAGGGATGTGCACCCCGAGTTCTTCTATTCTTTGTGATCCTCTCCATTGTCTCCTCTTCTTGTCTATACTTAGGGATATCTTACCCTAAGTATAGGGGGAGACAATCTGAGTACGATCTGTTCATTCCCACCCTTGACCCTCCCTGCGTTGTGTACAGTCTGCTATACTTAGGATTATTTGATCCTAAGTATAGGGGGGACGGTCAACTTCTCATTCATTTGTTCATCCATTCCTTTATTTATTTATTCTTTAGACTTGCCTATACTTAGTACGAGTTATGTCTTCTCTTCTCTCTCCGATCTATGAGGACATAGCTCAAGCTAAGTATAGGGGGTCGTATATACTACGTATATACTTTAGCCATAACTCGTACTTTCGTATTTTTCTAAATAATACGGTTAATAATTATTTAAAATTCATTAAAAATCTTTAATAAAAAGATGTGATTATTCCTCAAATTCTTTTTATATTTACTGATTAATAAATCAGGTGAAAATGTTTTTTGCAAAATGTTTGAAAAATAGTTTGAAAAATCTTTGTGAACATTTATTGAAAGCTATTTTGAAAATATTTTATTACATGTTTTCAACCTGTGCAAAAATGTGTGGTTTGTAAAAATTTATTTTCTTTGTGTGAAATAAAATGTGTGCAAAATGATTTGCAAATGGTTTGAAAAATGGTTGCAAAAAGATTTGAAAAATCTATCTATACTGTTTGAAGAACCTTTGCAAAATGATTTTCAAATGTGTGTACATGTTTGTAAAATTGTTTGTAAAAATTATTTTGGACTATAGTTATCAAAATTTTTGCAAAAGCTTGTGTTAAATAAGTTTGAGGAATATTTACATGACACCAAAATTCACTATATATATGTATGTATAAAATTGATCACTTACCCTTGTGAATTCTTAAAATCCACTTCTTGTATATATATGAAGCACTCCCGTGTACATATTTTTCACCTAGTTTTCTGCCAAAAACTTTTTGTTTTCTAAAAAAAATCCCAAAAACATTTGCAAAATTAAAATCCAAAAATATGTAAAAAATCTTTTTGAAAAAGACAAAAAAAGCAACTGCATATGCATCATCATCATAATCATTTCAAAAAATTCATAAAAAGTTCAAAATCTTTGAAAATTGCATCACAAAAATATTTTCTGCATCGCATTGCATAGCATTCGCATTTTTCAGATTGAGTTTGATAGTTGAACAAGTCTAAGTAAAATCCGGATATTAGAGCTTGATTGGACCTTAAAATCTACCTAATTAACAGGAACCTTATAGGAGCTGGAATTGAGGTACTTCAGGTCAAGTTGACTTAATTCTTTGAGGATCACGGGACTTGGTTCAATGGATTCTTGACTGCCTAAGAAGAGTATTTCGGAGCACACGCACGACTCTTGTTGATAATGACCTAACTTGGACACCTGCACCTTTCACTTGGCTCAACTCAGTTGGAGTGGTGAGGGGATTGGATTTGCCGGTATGAGACGCACACAAGTGGAAACATTTGTCCTCCTCTAGGGAGGGAAGTGCACCCCAACCCATCCAGTGATGAGGAAGTCTACAGACAGGAGAGTGTGGGTTGCGATAAAGCTTCAAAAGAGGGATAGTCTACCGGCTCAAGAGGAAAAACTCCTTATGTAAATGCTATTGTGAATAGTATTTCAAAAAAAAATGTTCAGGCATGTACAAAAATAAAATGCCTGCAAAGTATGTACAAATGTTGTAAAGTCAATAAGCAAGCTTGAGTTCCAAAGTCAAATATGTAAGCCTGCAGCTGGATGACTTGACTACACTGGTCTTGCATCCTAGGATAGGTAGCTACACTGGCTACCGTCCATTCTTCTCTTCACCCCTCCTCTTGAGTTGGTTGCCACTTGAACTTAGATGGGAATACCCCGCTCCTCGAGGATGGAGTTATTGGATTGGGGGATCATTTGGTTGTCATACTGGAGAAGTCAGTCTCTTTGTCATTCTAATTAGGGAGAGCCACTATCACTTACACTGTACGAGTCAGATTCATAGTTGTAAGGGTTTGCGTATGAGTTGAAGTATTTCTGACCTGGCTATTGAGGAGACTTGAGCAGAGTTTTGGGATTCTCAGGGACTGTTGGATTTCAAATCTGGTTCTCATTAAGGTTCCGCCCGCACTAAAACTCCAAAGGTCCGACTTAAGCTCCAAGCTTTGATTTTGTGAAGACAAGTTTGATCATTAAATTTAATCCACATTTCCTCTTTTTCTTTTCTTTGATTTTCTTTTTTGCACTTATTGCATAAGTGTTTGCTAGGGACTAGCAAAGGCAAGTATAGGGAGATGATGAATCTACATTTCATCATCTTTATTCTATCATTTTGTCCTTAAAAACCCTAGTAAATGCGTGTAAATAGCGTTAATTCATGCATTTTATCATCTATGCATTTGTGTATAAATAATACTTATTTTAATGCCAAAATTATAGAATAAAGAAGAGAAAAGAAAGAGAATAAAATATTGTAAATATTTTATGACCCGAAACCCCGAGACCTAGGCATCTCGATGACTAGGTCGACAAGGAATAAATTAGGGGGAGATAAGGGCCAAAATACCAATAAAAATCCCTTTCATTTCATTCATTCTTTATTAACTTTGGGACCTATTTTTGGTTCCACTTTTTATACATCAAATAAAGAAACTTTGTACATGAAAGTTGTAGATAATTAAACAAAGAAAAATACAAAATTTATTTCACTCAAAAACAATGTACAGATAAAAAGTTATCGTCTGAATAAAAATCCAGAATCCCAATTTCCCAGACCCGTATCTCACAGATGAAAACTCCAAATGCAGCAAACTCACCTTTAATTGTATATAGAATAAAATAATATATTTAATGGCGGTGGTTTCGCATTTGGCGGAGCTACGTTTTGAAAGTTGAGTTTTGGACCCACATTGTATACTTGCATAAATTAAAATATTCAATTTATTATTTATTCATTATTTTTGTATTTTTATATTTTATAATTTTGTAAATATTACTTATAATAAATATGTACATTAAAATCAGAATAAAAACTTAAATAAAACTCAAAATAAAATACATAGGTATTACACCTATACTTATACATGTACACTACATATTTATATTTTATTCAATATACAAAGACGGGTGCGTCATTGGAAATTCAGAAAAATAAAACAAAAATATATTTGGGTATATAAAAGTATATTGTAATTTTATAAAATGCTAAATAAAAATAATAAAAATTAAAATACACAAAATAAAAATAAAAGAATAAAATATATTGATATTATACCTATAAGGGCTATAAAAGGTAAGTTGTAAAAATATACCTCATAAAAATAATAAAAAATCAGAATAAAATACTACATAAAATAATAAACATTTTCTATTTTATAACTAAAAATTAATAAAATCATCTCCTATTTTAAATCGAATTAACAAATTATTTTTTTCCAAGGTTTTTTCTGGTTGGTCCACGTGGACCAACCAGATTTCTTCCTTGGTTGACCTCGGTCAACTCTCTGACCGAGGTCTGGCTTTTGTCAGAAATGAGTTTTCTTGATTTTTGCCCCTTTTTGGAGGGCGCACCTTACACCGTTTCATGATGGCGCCTTCATGACATTTCGCCCTCGTTCTGTGGTGAATCACGCCCAAGTGATTTCTTGGGTTGTGGATCATCACAGCGTCTCTGGCACTTCGATCTTTGAGCCTACTCGACCACACTTTCAAAAGTCACCCAAACCTCCCATTGCTCCTTTGAACCCTCTTTGACCATTTTCCTTCATCTCTTGGACGTGCTCTGGACCGGACTTGGTGACAGCAAGTCCTCCAGCCCTTCGGAGGGGAGGTTAGTGGCCGGGAGGGCTCCATCACCCCCATCTCCGGCCCTTGGCCGTGAGGTCCCATCTCATGTTTTTAAACCTTTGAGGTCTGTTTTATTTCGCTTTTTCTTCATCTTTTATGCGTTTTTAGTGCTCCAGTAGTTGTAGCAATCATTTCCCTTCCTCCCTTCCTAGCCACGTGCAACCATTAACATAATCCACCCCTCGCCGGAGCTTGCTCCGGCGAGCTCTATTTTTATCATTCCGCACACGTCCCCCGCTCACCAATAAAAGCCAGGACTTTTGCTTTGGTGCTGCTGCGTTGTATTTTCCTTGCAGGTCTTGAAGGAGGCGTCTGAGCCTCGACCTTCGTCAAGAACATGTCCTCTAGGTGCTGCGAGTTCCAGGCCCCCACCGATGGGGCCCGGATTGATTTGAGACCTCCAAGCGCTGCGGACTCCCCCCGGCTATCTTCTGAACAACACAGCAGTGGTCTTGGCGGTCGAAAGCATCCAGTTTTGCCAATTGAAGGAATCCCAGGCTGTGTTCTTCGCGCGTTCATCCATAGAGCCCGGCTTCCCTTCGATTTGGGCCCGTTCTTGGCGAGGAGCAGCAGTCGCCGGATCGCGCCCCTTTGGTTGGGTATTTTGCATATCTCGCCCAGCCTCTTTTTGTATTTAATAACTGACTCTCAAGCTTTCATTTGATGTTATAAACTTTTGGGCATTTTGCGTAGCTGCCACTGTAGTTTAATTTATCGCGTTTGGGTCCACGCTGGCGCATGTGCTTGGCGCGTGTATCTTGGTGATTTTGTAACTTTGGCCCTTGCGGTTTTGGGTATTAAGAGTAGATCCAGAAAGTTTTTAAGTCAGTTATACGATTTTGTGACTTTTTGCATACAAGCCCTCAGATGTTTGTCTAATTACATATATGCCCTTGCAAGTAGTATAGTTTCTTGTTGTTGTCTCTATATTTTGCATGCATCTATAAAACCCCAAAAAATCCTCAAAAATCACATTAAGTTCCTGCTGCATTGTAGTATCTTGCTATATTTTTATTTTTCATAATTACTGCATTTTAAAATTTATAAAAAATAAAAAATACTCATTTTCAGCAATGTTTGCGTCATAAAGTCCCTAAAAATTATAAAAACTACCCATAAAATTCCCCAAAAAATATATTTTGTGTCTTTTAGTATCATTTAGCTCCAGACCAAAAATCATTAAAAAATACAAAATAAAACTCCTAAAAATAAGAAAACCCCAAAAACCTTCACAAAAATCTTAAAAATTCCATAAAAAATATAAAACACAATTTCAGTTTCAGTACTTTCTTTACTTTATTATATTTAAATTAAAATTAATGTGAGAAATTTTGGACATCATTTGATATTTTTCATCCTCATTTTATATTCCGCCAGCATTGATATTCACTGTTTTCTTGTATTTTGACATTTAAAAATACCAAAAATATTCTGAAAATTCCTCAAAAATCACAAAAACAATAGACAAAATATAAAAATATCAAAACATTTCATTTCCTAATTTTTGAGCATTTTTCCTTATTTTTATAAATAGTTTATCACCTCTTTGCTTATATTACACATATATTCCATTATTAAAAAAAGAAAAAATATATATATAATATAAAAAGGAAATAAAAAATAAGAAGATTAAAAAAATCAAAATACAAAAAGATAAAATTAAAAATTAAATAAAAAAATATAAAAATTTAAAACCCACAAAAAATAGCATAAATAGACATTTGATCACATTCACACTTTTGAGCAATTTTGCCCCGATCAATCCTTTCTGCTCCATGTGTTCGACCTCTACACATACTTGCACCTATACACATCTTGTTGTAGAGTTATAATAAATTTTAACTCCGCACATTTATTTTCATTGCTTGATTTATCTGTTATGGGTTAATTGTTGTTTGAATTGCGGATTTCGCTCGAGGTCAAATCAGCGACTGTTGATTTGCCTTGTGAGTCAACACGACCTCTCGATTTTCGTGTTCATCAAATGGTTCATCATCTTTATTCTATCATTTTGGCCTTAAAAACCCTAGTAAATGCATGTAAATAGCGTTAATTCATGTATTTTATCATCTATGCATTTGTGTATAAATTGTGCATAAAATACTGTTTTTAATGCCAAAATTATAGAATAAAGAAGAGAAAAGAAAAAGAATAAAATATTATAAATATTTTATGACCCGAAACCCCAAGACCTAGGCATCTCGATGACTAGGTCGACAAGGAATAAAGTAGGGGGAGATAAGGGCCAAAATACCAATAAAAATCCCTTTCATTTCATTCATTCTTTATTAACTTTGGGACCTATTTTTTATTCCACTTTTTATACATCAAATAAAGAAACTTTGTACATGAAAGTTGTAGATAATTAAATAAAGAAAAATACAAAATTTATTTCACTCAAAAATAATGTACAGATAAAAAGTTATGGTCTGAATAAAAATCCAGAATCCCAACTTCCCAGACCCGTATCTCACAGATGAAAACTCCAAATGCAGCAAACTCACCTTTAATTGTATATAGAATAAAATAATCTATTTAATGGCGGTGGTTTCGTATTTGGCGGAGCTACGGTTTGAAAGTTGAGTTTTGGACCCACATTGTATACTTGGACAGATTAAAATATTCAATTTATTATTTATTCATTATTTTTGTATTTTTATATTTTTATAATTTTGTAAATATTACTTATAATAATTATGTACATTAAAATCAGAATAAAAACCTAAATAAAACTCAAAATAAAATACATGTAAATAAATACATAGGTATTACACCTATACTTATACCTATACACTACATATTTATATTTTATTTAATATACAAAACAATTCAAAAAAATAAAACAAAAATATATTTGTGTGTATAAAAGTATATTGTAATTTCATAAAATGCTAAATAAAAATAATAAAAATTAAAATACATAAAATAAAAATAAAAGAATAAAATATATAGATATTATACCTATAAGGGCTATAAAAGGTAAGTTGTAAAAATATACCTCATAAAAATAATTAAAAATCAGAATAAAATATTACATAAAATAATAAACATTTTCTATTTTATAACTAAAAATTAATAAAATCATCTCCTATTTTAAATCGAATTAACAAATTATTTGTTTTCCAAGGTTTATTCTGGTTGGTCCACGTGGACCAACCAGATTTCTTCCTTGGTTGACCTTGGTCAACTCTCTGGCCGAGGTCTGGCTTTTGTCAGAAATGAGTTTTCTTGATTTTTGCCCATTTTTGGAGGGCGCACCTTACACCATTTCATTATGGTGCCTTCTTGACATTTCGCCCTCGTTCTGTGGTGAATCACACCCAAGTGATTTCTTGGGCTGTGGATCATCACAGCGTCTCTAGCACTTTGATCTTTGAGCCTACTCGACCACACTTTCAAAAGTCACCCAAACCTCCCATTGCTCCTTTGAACCCTCTTTGACCATTTTCCTTCATCTCTTGGACGTGCTCTGGACCGGACTTGGTGACAACAAGTCCTCCAGCCCTTCGGAGGGGAGGTTAGTGGCCGGGAGGCGCTCCATCACCCCCATCTCCGGCCCTTGGTTGTGAGGTCCCATCTCAGGTTTTAAAACCTTTGACGTATGTTTTATTTCGTTTTTTCTTCATCTTTTATGCGTTTTTAGTGCTCCAGTAGTTGTAGCAATCATTTCCCTTCTTCCATTCCTAGCCACGCGCAACCATTCACTTAATCCACCCCTCGCCGGAGCTTGCTCCGGCGAGCTCTATTTTTATCATTCCGCACATGTCCCCCGCTCACCAATAAAAGCCAGGACTTTTTCTTTGGTGCTGCTGCGTTGTATTTTCCTTGCAGGTCCTGAAGGAGGCGTCTGAGCCTCGACCTTCGTCAAGAACACGTCCTCCAGGTGCTGCGAGTTCCAGGCCCCCACCGATGGGGCCCGGATTGATTTGAGACCTCCAAGCGATGCGGACTCCCCCCGGCTATCTTCTGAACACCACAGCAGCGGTCTTGGCGGTCGGAGGCATCCGGTTTTGCCAATCGAAGGAATCCCAGGCTATGTTCTTCGCACGTTCATCCATAGAGCCTGGCTTCCCTTCGATTTGGGCTCGTTCTTGGCGAGGAGCAACAGTTGTCGGATCGCGCCCCTTTGGTTGGGTATTTTGCATATCTCACCTAGCCTCTTTTTGTATTTAATAACTGACTCTCAAGCTTTCATTTGATCTTATAAACTTTTGGGCATTTTGCGTAGCTGCCCCTGTAGTTAGATTTATCGCGTTTGGGTCCACGCTGGCGCATGTGCTTGGCACGTGTACCTTGGTGATTTTGCAACTTTGGCCCTCGTGGTTTTGGGTATTAAGAGTTGATCCAGAAAGTTTTTAAGTCAGTTATACGATTTTGTGACTTTTTTCATACATGCCCTCAGATGTTTGTCTAATTACATATATGCCCTTGCAAGTAGTGTAGTTTCTTGTTGTTGTCTCTATTTTTTGCATGCATCTATAAAACCCCAAAAAATCTCCAAAAATCACATTAAGTTCCTGCTGCATTGTAGTATCTCGCCATATTTTTATTTTTCATAATTACTGTATTTTAATATTTATAAAAAATCAAAAATACTCATTTTCAGCACTGTTTGCGTCATAAAATCCCTAAAAATTATAAAAACTACCCAGAAAATTCCCAAAAAATATATTTTGTGTCTTTTAGTGTAAGTTAGCTCTAGACCAAATATCATTAAAAAAATACAAAAGAAAACTCATAAAAATCACAAAACCCTAAAAAACATTATAGAAATATTAAAAATTCTATAAAAATCCTAAATTGCAATTTCAGTTTATGTATCTTCTTTGATTTATTATCTTTCAAATAAAATTAATTTGAGGAATTTTGGACACTGATTGTTATTTTTCATCCTCATTTTAATTTCGGCCAGCAACTTTATTTACTGTTTACTGGCATTTTTGTTTTAAAAATACCAAAAATACTTAGAAAAATCCCCAAAAATCACAAAAACAGTAAAAAAATCATAAAAAGACTAAAAACATTTTATTTCCTAACTTTTGAGTACTTTTACTTATTTTTATAAATACTCTATTCCTCTCTCTCTTATATTGTATATATATTCCATTATTGAAAAAGAAAATTAAAAAAATATAAAATATAAAAAGAAAATATAAGATCAGTAAATTAAAAATCAAAATACAAAAATATAAAATAAAAAATATATAAAAAATTTAAAACCCACAAAAAATAGCTTAGATAGACATTTGATCACACACACATTTTGAGCATTTTGCCCCGATCTATCCTTTCTGCTCCCAGTGTTCGACCTCTACACATACTTGCTCCTATACACATCTTTGTTGTAGAGTTATAATAAATTTTAACTCCACATACACCTTCATTACATTATTTGATTGTTGTGGGTTAATTGTTGTTTTAATTCGAATTTCACGTGGTCGATTCAGCGACTGAGTTCCCGCCTTGTGAGTCAACACGACCTCTCGATTTTTGGGTTAAACAATGACCTTTCCATTTACACTTCAGAGTAGAGCCAAGAGTTGGCACAAACGATTGGGAAGGAAGATTGCTATGTGGGGAGATTTACGATCATTGTTTTTGCTGAGATTTTACCCCCAGCGTGGAGCAGAGATGATGCGGTCTTGCATTCTTGATTTTTCAGTTGACCCCAAGGAACCTTTGATAGATTCATGGTTTAGGTTACTTGATCTTTTAAGACAATTTCCAAATCATGGATTTTCGATGACTGACCTTGTTCAGATCACCATGAGGGGGGTGACAGCCGAGCAGATTGCATTAGTGACCTCGTATGGTTGTTCACACCACAATTACGACATGGATTTATTTGAGACCATCTTAGGAACACTTTCAAATATTCATATTCACGAGATGATTTATTCGGGATATTACACGAGAGAGATGAAGCACCAGCTATGTGTGATATACTTCATGAGGATTCAGAGAGCACACACTATTCCGAGGACATGGATTCTAGTACATTTCAGCTGTCCATTCAGCAATTTCAGTGTCCATGTCCAACTGATTCATGGTCTATTCTTCAGAAGATCTTCTCAGATTCAGATATACTTTTGGATCCATCTCAGCATGAAGAGCTTGATGAGGGACCGATTTTTGATTTGACAGATCTAGGTAGTCCTGTATTTGAGCCTTGTGTCCTCCCAGTTGATGAGGTCGATATATTTTTAGAGGACCTGATATTTGACAGCATAGATCCCCATTTCCCTTATGATTCAGCATTACTCCCCGAGGGTTATCTGCGGGAGGATGCCACGAACCCTGTGTACTCAGTTTCACTTTCTGGGAGTGCATCCAATCTATCGGATCACGAGACCGAGTCTTCTCATATTTCTAATCATGAATTTTATTTTTCTCTCCTCAACGACGCTAGCGAGGATGAGCCGATCTTTGAGGTATTCGATGATTTCATTGATTTGTCTACATTGTATGCATCGGGTATCAACCTTTTTAGTGAGTCTCATGATCTTGATCTTCCTTATCTATTCGAGATGATGATTAACGTGGAAGATCCCCTAATAGATCCTTCCTTCTACACGTTTGATTTCTTTGGATTCATCTATTCACTCCATTCATATCTTGAGCCGATGATTTCTTTTGTACTACAAGAGCCCAATTTCATCTTCCCATATCTTTGCCCGGTAGCAGACACCCGCTTGGTTGTTTACCTGGGTGTCATTATTTACTCTGTTGAGTTTGTTGTTGTTCTCCCACCGAGATTGCAACGACAGTACGGTATTCGCCTCACAGATGCCGTCCTGAACCTCGATACGGCATTATCCTAGCCTTTGCGCCTAGCTAGGGGCATAAACTCTAGCACTTGTTGAGAGGCACCTCAACATTGGTCACAGCTGTATAGACTCATGTTGTCTATATCATTCATTCTTTTTGTCTAATACCCATCTCCATCCTACGATTATGTTATACTTAGGATGTACTTTACTCTATGTATAGGGGGGTGTCAGACTTGTGATTATTCTTTTGATTCTTTTTACATCTGTTTTGCTGTCTATACTTAGGGATATTTTACCCTAAGTATAGGAGAGGTAGACACTGTACATTCTAACCCTTTGTTTTCCCCTTGTGTACAGTCTTCTATACTTAGCATTACTTGATCCTATGTATGGGGGGATCACCGACTTCTATTGATTATATTCTTTTATTCGTCGTTGTAGTATAATATTCTTTTCACTTTTCTATACTTAGCATGAGTTATGTCTTTCTTTGCAGCTCTTTGATCACTATGAGGACATAGTTCGAGCTAAGTATAAGGGGTGTCATATATATTGTATATATACTTTAGTCATAACTCATACTTTCATATTTTAATATGGTTAAAATACTATGTAAATACTTGTAAAAAAATAAAAAGATGCAGATATTTCCTCAAAAGTCTTTTTGTATATACAGATTAATAAGTCAGGTTAAAATATTTGAAAAAATATTTTGAAAGTAGTTTGAAAATCTATTCGAAAAATCTTTTGAAAACTATTTGAAAAATGATTGAAAAATATTTTCAACCTTTGTAAAAATATGTTGGCTTGTAAAAAATCTTTCTGTGAAACAAATTATTTTGTAAAAACTATTTGCAAATGTTTTGAAAAATGGCTGGAAAAAGTATTTTGAAAATCTATATATACTGTTTGAAAAATGCTTACAAAATTGTTTTCAAATGTTTGTAAATGTTTGTAAAATTATTTGAAAAATCATTTTGGACTATAGTTTTCAAAATTATTTGTAAAATTATTTTCAAATAAATTTGAGAAATATATGCATCAAAAAAATTCTAAATGTATGTATATACCTGTATATATTACTCAAGCCGTAAATCCTTTCATCTGATTCTTATAAATAATTAACCCACTCCCGTATAAATATGTATATCTCATCCCTAACCCTTATTAAAAAAATGTGCATACCTCTATATATTACTAATTATTTGTTACAAAAACTCTTTTTCCATGTGCATCATTTTAAAAAAAAAATCCATTAAAAAATCAAAATTAGAGAACTATTTCACAAAAAGATTTTGCTTTGTTTTCTTTGCATTGTACATATTTCTTGCATTTGCATGTGCATTTTTCAGGATAATTTTGACATTTAAACTAAGTCTGGAATAAATTTGAAGAATGGAGCTTAGTTGGACCTTAATCCACTTAATTTCAGAGGAACCTTATAAGAACTGGAGTTAAGACTTTTAAGGTCCTAGTGACTTAATTCTTTGAGTCCATAAGACTATGTTCACATGTCTTGATAAGTCTAAGTAGAATATTTAACAACACACACATGATTCTTTTAGATTGTGTCTTACCTTGGACAAGCACTCTACACGTAGCTCTTCAAGGAGGAGGTAGTAATGGGGCGGAATCTTTTGGCTTGGGGTAACATACGAGGGTAGTACATCTAGGCGGAACCTTTCGTCCTCCTCTAGGGAGAGAAGTGCGTCTCAACCTAGTTTGGCAATGTTGAGGTCTAAAGACAGGATGCTGTGGGGTTGCAATAATGCTTCAAAAGAGGGATAGTCTACTGGCTCAAGATGAAAAACTCCTTATGTACATGTTGCACCTTGTATATATTTTCAAAAAAAAAGAAAAAAAAAAGAAAAAAAAACGCAAAATCTCCAAAAGTGGGCAGGCCTGATTGAAATGTAAAATGCATGCCGGAGTGTATATACAAGTGGAAAAAAGCGAAAAAGAGCTTCAAAGTCAAATGTTTGTAAGCTTGCAGCGGTTGACTTGGCTACATTGGTCATGCATCCAAGGATAGGTAACTACACTGGTTACCGTCCATTCTCTTCTCCATCCCCTCTTCTTGAGCTGGTTGTACTTGAACTTAGAAAGGAATATCCCCGCTCCTCGAGGAAAGAGTTTCTAGATCAGGGGATTAGAGTTACCTTGTTGAGAGAGGTTCTTTCTTTGCTACTTCTAAGATGAGGAGCTATATTTCACTTACACCGTACAAGTAAGAATTCATAGTCATAAGAATTTGTGTATGTAGACTTGTTCTGATCTGATTGTTGAGGAGACCTGAATAGGAGTCTTGTGGAACTTAGAGGCTGTTAGGTTTTAAATCCATTTCCCATAAAGGTTCCGACATACTAATAATCCAAAGGTCCGACAGAGGTTCATACTACAATTTTATAAAGATAAGTTTAAAAAGTCAACATTGTTCTAACTTCTTTCCTTTTTCTTTTCTTTATTTTTGTTTTCACTCATTTTCCAAATAAGTGTTTGCTAAGGGACTAGCAAAGGTAAAGTATAGGGGAAAGATGAATCCATGATTCATCGCCTTTATTCTTTTATTTTAGCTTCATTTCAGTAGTCAAACACCTATAAATACCCACTAATTTAATGAAATTGCCATTTTACATGCATTTGTTAAATATGCATTTTTAACACTTTTTGTACATAAATAAAAGAATAAAGAAGAAAAGAAAAAGAAAAGAAAATAAAGGATGTGTTTATGCAATAAATACAGACTAACCTGAACCCCGATAGAAGGTCAAGACTTAACCTGATCGACCAGGAATAAAGTAGGGGGAGATAGGATCTTCAATTCAAAAATCCAAAAATATTTTGTAAATTTTTTCCCTATATATTTGTATAAAACTTGTACTATTTTATTTGTACATAAATTGAACTGAAATTAGTTATTTTTGTAAACAAAAGTTGTAAATAAAAATGTGTTGTAAATAATAAAAATAACTATAAAATAAAATAATGTATATATTACAAGTAATCACACTTAGAAAAAGCCGCAAAGCGATAATTGAAATACCGATTCCGGCTACATATGAAACTCAAATTGAATCAAACTCACTTCCATTATACTCTAAATTAAATTATCTTTCAAATGATATGGTTTCATAATTTTTGGAGTTACGATTGAAAAGTCGATTTTCTGGGGTGTTTTGTGCAGTTTCAATATTTATTGTACATATTTATTCATATTTATTTTTTTAATGTACATAATTGTAAATATTATTTTCATTAAAAATAAAATAAAAAATATAAATAAATCATTTTTTAAAAAAGTTATAAATATTATTTCCTTACTTGTACATGTGTATATTGTATTAGGGAAAGGGATGCTGAACCCCATGTGTAGGGAAGTTCCTGCACTCTGGATCACAGCCGTTGGATGGACTTCACCTTCAATAGCCATATTTTGAGAACCCCAACATCACCTTGGACATTGCATCCGTTTCAAACCCCTCATGATGGCTCCCCTTTCCCCGCTCTCTCTCCCGCCCACACGCGAGATACTACCCCCTGACGCCTCTCGGTTTAGTGTTGCGCAGCCTGCTTGCCGTCAGCGAGCCCCCATACAACCGATTCCTCGTTCTCCTCCGCCCATGCGGGCGACCCCATCCCGTCGTCGCACGAGCCCTAGATGGTGTGCCTGGTTCCTCGCTATGTGCTACCCGCATGAGCCCCAACCGCCTAGTCCCTCGTGCTCCTCCACCTGCACGCGTAACCACCTCCTGTCGCCACGCAAGCCCTAGCCGGCACGCTCGATCCATCACTGGAAGGGGAGGGATTTGGAGGTGGAGGGGTTGTTTCATGGTAGACACGAGAATCTTCCCTGTGACTGGGGGGGGGGGGGGGGGGCACTGTGCAGACCATCGCTTACCGCATGCCGACATATTGTCGAGAAGCTCAAGAAGGAAGAACATTTGATTTTTATCTAAGAACGTTATTCCACATGTACAACGTGTATATAAGACCATGGTTGAATCCTATTGATGATCAAATGGAGTGATTTAATTCTGATGTGTTTCTGAGTTGGATGATTTTTTTCTCATGTTGTAACTTAATTCTGATATAGAAACCTTCATCCAAAACTCCAACTACTGTATAAAACAAGCTTCTTTTTATGAGTGACATTACTTTGTATCTTACTTTGGGTTAGTTTTTTTACTGTATCATATTTGTGGCTAGAGGGTCGTTCTTTGGTTTGGATGCATGGAAATGTGGTTGTTGAGTGGTTTAACACGTGAAGATTACTGCACATGCCGCTTGGATTATGGATTATTCTGTTGAATAATAAGAAGTGAGGACTGTCAACTGGGAATTAGCACCATTGAGGAAGACTAATTTCCACGTTTCTTGTTATGTATTAACGTCTATTAAGTTGGTTTGATAAGAATAACTTCTCAAGCTATTCTCTAGCAACTTGTGTTTAGTTGAGTTGGATCTGTTTCTAATTCTGCCTTTTGAACAGTATTGTGTTCATTGATTTCTAGTTGGAACTATCGATTGTGCACAATTAAGTTCCGCAAACTCATTTTTAATTCACTTTCATGCTAGGAAGAGTTGGATATTACTCTTTATACCATAAATATTCTAATGCATGACGAGTTTTAGATTAAAAAAGGGTTTTGTAAAGTGATATAGTTTGGTCTGGATACATAATCAATATTAGATTCAATTGATGTAAATGTTAGTATGCTAGAAATTACTACCAACTTGTGTATTGTGGACCTTTCTTTACATAAAAAAATTGTAGAGATTAACAAATCTATATGGATTTTATGGAATACACTTGCTCATAGAATCATAGAATTGGAAATCAGTTGAAGCATATTTGGTGTCCCTACGGTTAGCCGAAAATAAAAACAGAACTGCGTAAATTTTTGTTGGTTTTGTTACTTTTGTTAGAGTTAGATTCATGTGATGCTAAGCCACTACTTTATTTTGAATATGCTGAATTTAATTTTGCAGCAGACTTGAGTAAAAGTGATTTGTTGTATCCACTGGATTTCCTTGTATGACGCAGATAAGTTGAACATTCAAACACTTTTCAGTCAAAATACAAATCTCAAGATTCCAATTATAAAATATAAATTAGAGATATACATATCAATTATAATTCAACAAGATCCAGAACCAAACAGATCGATTATAATTCAACCTTAATTAGAGAGATCAGATTACTGCAGCACCAAACTTTGTCAACACAAGTGTAGATATAAATTGGATAGACAACTGATCCAGAACATCCAAATAAGTAGAACATTTCAATTGCAACTAAGATGGATAACTAAAAAAGCTACTTCTCATATCCAGCAAGCAGCTTCTCCATTCTGTCCATTTGCTTCTCTACATTATCCATCTGAAGCAACATATAGTGAAAGTTGTTCACAGAGAAATGATCATCTAAGATGGATTCAATTTCTCTATCCATCACTATCTTAGTAGCAACATGTATACGAGGTGATAACCATGTCCTTGATCTTGCGTTACATTATAACTCAATAATAGATGACCGGATTGTCACAAGAATATTTAATGTTCATATTCTCAGTTGCATTTCAGGTTGTATAAGTCTAACATAATCATTTAGAAGGGCATTTGCAGTAATCCTCAAGTGTCGGCTGCTCAACAACCACATTTCGACATGCATCCAAACTACACAAACGACCCTATTGCCAAAAAAAATGATACAGTAAAAAAATCCCAAAGTAAGTATAGAACAATGCCACTTGCCCAAAAAAGAGTTTGTTTTATCCAGTAGTTGAGGTTTTGGAGGCAGGTCTGTACATAATAAGATCCATTAATCATTGCTAAATACCATAAACTTATATCAATATACAAAGTCATACAACTCAGATACACACATCATAATCAAATAACATTATTTGAGTATCAAAAGCCAGGTATACTACACATACACAACACATTGAATAACATTCCAATTTAGAAACCATATCCTTTTCGGCTCTTCCCTCTAGAGCTTCTCGACAATGGCGTTGGTCGTGCCACAATTGAAGATAGGGCACGCCGGCTAGTGCTCATATGACGGCAGGAGGTAATCAAGAGCGCCGACGAAGGAGCGCGCGGGATTGTGCGGTTGGGGCTCACGCCGGTGGCACATCACGAGGAACCGCACACCATCTAGGGCTCGCGCGATGACGGGATGGGGTCACAGGCATGGCGGAGGAGAACGAGGGACCGGTTGTATGGAGCTCGCTGATGGCAGGCATGTAGCGCAACACGAAACCGAGAGGCGTCAGCGATGTTATCTCGCTGCGGACGGGGGAGAGAGCGAGAAAGGGGAGGCACCGTGGGGGTTTGGAAGGTGTTGTTGGGGATTCTCAAAATCTGGTCGTTGAATGTGAAGTCCATCCAACGACTGCGAACCAGGATGCAGGAACTTTCCTACACATGGGGTTCAGCATCCCTTTTCCCATTATATTATATGTAAATAATATGTGTATACAACTAATTTCTTTTTATAAAAATCACAAAAAAAAATATCTAACATTAATTAATTAATTTAATTTAATTACGATATTTGTATTTAAATTTAATTATTTAATTCATTATTTGATTTTAAAACTTACCTTGTATATTAGATATTATTCCATACCTTTAATAGCCACCATTAAGGTGGCTAATTAATTTTTCTAAATTAATTAATTTATTTATTTTATTTAAATCCAAAATTCGTAATTAATTAATTAATTAATTAATTAATTTTTTTAATTTTTTTATTAATGCCACCAATAAACACCTTCGTTAAGTGTATATACCTTCCTTTTTTTATTTATCTTCTCTTTTTAATGGGCTCCTCCTCCTTCATTATTCGTTGATCAATCTTTGGTGTCGAGATTGAAGATGAGACCGATCTTCGAGAACTATCTTGTTGAAGAAGGGTGCCCAGCCTCCAAGCCGTCCAGTGGCAGCGCATCGACCCTCGTCGAGGCCATAATGACATTTCCGATTCTCGAGGTGAGATCCATTTTATTTCCCGTTTTTCCTAGGTAAATTTTAGATTTAAATTTTGTTTCGTGATTATTCCTTAGATATTGAAAATCCCAAAAAAATCACCACACATCATCCGCGTCCGACACTGATTTGCCATCTCATCTCCTTGATCTAGTCATTTCTTATTATACCACACGACCTTTCACATCCGACCATGTACGGTGGTCGGATCTTCGGATCTATCCTCCAAGCCTCGCCAAGATCCACAACCATTCACACATCCCATTTTTGTTCATAAATAAAAAATAAATAATAAAAACAAACATATAGTTGTTTATTCCTAACATATGTTTTGCAGAAAAATAAAAAAATAAAAAGAAAAAAATAAAAAAATTTATTTCTGTTTATACAGTTTGTGTTTTAAAAAATTAAGAAAAAACTTTTATTTTTATTATTTCTGTTGTTTACAAAAAAAACAAAAAAACAAGCAGGTCGGCGCCGCCACCCATCCTGACCTCCAGGCACGCCAACCGTCGCCCGAGCGATCGCGTATCCCCATGCGTACGTCGTGCTAGGCATCGACCTCCACTGCCTAGCCACGCCCGCAGCATCCCAGTGGCCCTTCCGTCCTTGCACGCCACTGCCGCTGTGAGCAGCGCCTCTCACCGCAACACCGACCGGTTCTGATCAGATCCCCGCCGACACCTATCCTCCGGACACGTGGCCTAAACCGCTCCATGAGGCCTGCTCGCTTCCACCGTGCCCCTGTGCAACCTCCCATCGCTCCGTGCAGATCCCTGCCAACACCTATCCTCCCAACGCGTGGCCCGCACCGCTCCAGGCGGACCTCCCGCCACTCCCTCGCTGACCTCTATGCTCCTCCATCGCCGAAGAAGGTTGCCCAGTGGCGGAGGCCAAACCCTCCCCCTTTGGTTTTGAAAGAAACGAAGCATAAAGAGGAACCCTAGTGGGGTTTTGAAATCTAAAAAAATGGAGAAATTACAAAGAAGCCTATAGAAGTTGTCAGAAATTACAAAGAAGCCCCTGCTCTAAATTGAAGGTCACGTGCACCGTACATGCTACCTAGGTAATTTGCGATAGATCCTTGACTTTTATTTATTTTTATATTCAGTCCAGAACTTTCAATAATTGCATTTAAGTCCATGTGCTTCCAGACAATGATATGCTTGCCCTCTCTTAATGAAATAAATGTTTTTCTTATTTTAAAATTTCTAAAAATTTTTATGTTTACTCATGATGTAGTTTTTTATTGTATAAAATTTTCATTGCATTTTCTTTTCATTTAAAATTTTAAAAAATAAAAAACAAGGATGTTTTTCCTGCCCGGAATTAGAAAATTCATAAAATTTGAAAACTCGCATAAAAATTCCAAAAAAAAATTGTAGGTGTATTTTGGTGTCTTTTAATTTCTATCCAATTTACGTGCATAGATCATTTCTAAAACTCCAAAAAAATGTGAAAAGCTAAAAATCTTAAAAAAATGTAGAAAATTCTAGAAAAATTCAAAAATTGTGATTCAAGTCTCTGTTTGTAGATATTTAATTGTAGTTTAGAATAAAAATAGTTCTAGGAGTATTGGGTATTTAAGGTATTTTTACATTGCAAAATACTCTTGGTTATGCACTATTTTCTTTTTTTCTACTATTTGATTTTTATAAAATCACAAAAACATCAAAAAAATTGGAAAAAATTACCAAAATATTTTAAACCTTATAAAACACAAAAACATTTTCTTTGTAATTTTTTGAGCATTTTTTACTATTCTGAAAAATACAAAAGGTGTGTGGTGTGTGTATTTTATCCCTTGTGCTTTATTTGAAAACAAAAAAAAGATTCAAAATTCAAAAACCACTAAAAATTTTTTATTTTTGAAATTTGACTACATAGTTTCTCAATCGTGCTCCTTATGTTTGACCCTGAATGCTATACCAGGTTAATAGAATAGTAAACCGCTTACATTTGCTTGTCATTTTTTATTTATCTTTTATTAAGTGGTTAAAAATAAATTTTTCTCGTTGACCGATTCGAGTGGTTGAGAACAATGACAATTGTGATATTTTTCCCATCTTAACCGCACCGAAATTGGCGTCATCTGATGACACGCCAAGCAACTCGGGTAAAAGGTAATCAAAGGGTCGTTGCGACCCAAGTCACCTAGCGGTGTCGATCGAGAAAAAGAGACCACCAAAAGCGAATAAAATCAATTAATATCAAATAGCGGTCCTGCTATTATTTTAACTTGGTATAGCGACCAGGGTCGATCACAAGAGCACGTGATGGCCTTGCAGCCTACGAAGTAGTCAAAAAGAGAATAAAAATAAAAAGAAATAATTTTTGGTGGATTTTTAGTTTTTATAATTTTTTTTAGATTTTTAATTAATTAAGAAAATAATGAAAGCAAAGAAACAAGCCAACACAACTATTTATTTAATGCATCAAAAATCAATCAAAAATTCAAATAAAAATGTTTTTATGTATTTTATGATTTTTACTGTTTTTGGTTAATTTTTGGGATTTTTCTGATTTTTATTTAATTTTCTAAAAATAAAACAAGGTAAGAAACTGAAGGTGTTGTCCAGTCAGGAGTAAAAGGCCAATTTAAATTGCAAAAAGGGACTTAACTCCTGGAGGTAATTTTCTATAAACTAGAACGTTTAAGGAAAATTTGGGCACTGGGTTTATTTTTTTTGCGTTTTTAGATTAATTATTAGAATTTTTATAAGATTTTTAGTTTTTTGTAATTTTTAAAAGATTTATATAATGAAAAATGACCAAATTTGGTCAGAAAATCAAGCAAGCCAAAATACACAGTAGATAATTTTTTAATAATTTTTAGATGAGTTTTAATATTTTTTGTGATTTTCCAAGTTGAACAGTAAGGAAAAAGGTTGTTTTTGAATTTTTAAAAATAACAAATAAAACCAAAAATGTCTCCAAAAATTCTAGAAAATTTTACAACATGGCAGGAGCCATCTATCCAATTTTCATTGAATTTGGAGTGAGTTTGATATTTTATTTAAAATTAAAACCTAGATATAGTGCATAGGGACCTGTACGCAAATATCCAAAGCTCCAGGGGGTCCGGTGCAAAATTCTCAAGAAATCACGTGTGCGATGTGTGTCTGGGGCACACAAGGACCAATTTGCAAAGAAATAAAGTTTTTGGGCTAAATAATAACTCGTATTAAAAGCCCAGGAACCTCAGTGTAATTTACCCACTAATATAACGCACATGCGCATAAAAACTACTCACAGGGGCATATCTGCAATTTTCTAAAAATTTTCATTCATTTCATAACATTTCAGAACTACAGAGCTACATATGCAAATTACCCAACGAAGCATGTGTCGATGCGCGTGCTACACTACAAACAAGGGCATAGATGCAAATATAAAAACAGACAGGGTCCAGAGTGCAAATGTACCAAATAAAAACAACTAACTATAGTATTTACAGGACTAAACACGAAATAAAATAAAAAGAGGGGCCTAAGGGATAAATTACCCTTTTATTAATGAGGCCGTCGGATTGGCGCCACGTGTGTTGATGAACGACTGGGAATAGGTGGCGCCCAACGCTGAGTCCTCATCCTGATCGTGCGGCTGTGGCCTCGCCACGTGTAAGATCGGCGGCTGAGCTCGGGCGTGGTAAACCTCACTGATCGGACGGTGCAAATCACGCCTCCAAGGATCTGACGTTGCTGGTGGCTCCTCAGGTTAACGTCTGGGATGCGAACTGGAGGTCGAGGGGGATCCGACGGTAGCTGGAGGTCGAGGAAGAACTGATGGCCGGTGACCTTCGCCGGCCCACTGCGCGCGCTCCCGGCCTCCTCGCGAGGCCCTGATGATCGGAGATGAACCGCTGTGGCCTTCCGCGTCCAATGGTGATCTCCGATGGTCCGACGGAGCTCCGAGGAGCTCAGGCGGAGTAGGCGGAGGTGAAGCTGCTGGACCAGATGGTCCAAGCCCTCAGATGGGATCGGATGACCCTGCAAAGTGCACCAGCAAACTCGCGGGTCGAGGGCAAATTGCCTCGACCCCGTTAGGAGGGGTGACGGTGGTCGGTGAAGCTGGGCAGTCGAGCTCCGGCGAGGGGTAGACGGTGGAGCTTGAATCCCCAGCTCCTGTGCGAGCTGGGTCGAATGGAGGGGCGTAGAACGTGCGTGGGAGGAAGGCGAGTGTGATGGAAGGGTCCAATGATCGAATGGAGGGCGGATATGGCCGGAACCGATGATGGTCGGCGACGGCGGGATTTGGGGGTAAATCAAAATCAAAGAAAAAGAATAGAAACTACGGCTACCTGGGTGAAGGACTCGATTTTGGGCGAGCTAGGGGTGCTCTGGGTCGTCGCCTCACGGGTTGTCGTGGCCATAGGCTCAAGCTCCAACTCTGGGCGGAGCACGGCGGCGCTAGCTCGCCGGATCAGAGGTCCGACCACTCTCGCCTCTCTACGACACGGCCAACCTGGAGCTGTCACCTCGAGGGTGGCTGTGGAGGTCACGGGACGAATGAATGGGGAGCCAAAGATGCGAAAATTGTGGGCGGAGCTCGGAACTTATACTGCCAGGGGTCCGGCTAAAATCGATCGGGTAGGGCAGCATGGAGCGCGGACCCCGAGGCGGGCACGCTGGCGAGGGTATCGGATGTGTCGTGAGTGAAACGGACCCGGGGTTTGGGTGAGAAGCGATCGGGTCTGGTTGCTAAAAATTCGAGAACTCGGGTCGGGCATCCAGGACCCGTGTGAAGTGGTCCACAGGGGGAGTTGACCGGGCGGTCAACAATCCCCGTGGACCAATTTTTAAGCAGCCAGCTCATATTTATTTGGAAATTTGAAATAAAATAGAAAAAGGCTGAATTAATAAAATCTTCAAACATGAAGTATTTTTGTTTTAATTTTTCTATTTTTGGTTATTTTTAATTAATTTTTCAAAATAAAATAAGGTATTTACACTATATAGCTATATATAGGTATATATACAATATGCCTTTTTAATTTTTGATTTTTACTTTGTTATTATTGTGCATTTTTATTCCCATTTTATATTTTATTTATTTATAGTATAAAATTAGGAATAAAAGGGTATTTTTATTTTATTTTTATTATTTATATACAATAGTGAAATAAATAGGTATATACATCTATGTACATGGTATATTTACAATGTGATTTTTGGTTTTTAATTTTGTGCTTTTTATTTTGTTTTTGTTTAATGGCTTTTATTTTATTTATTTACAACATAAAAAAGTAGAATATAAAAATTTTATAAGTATTAATTTTATTTTTTATAAGGCTAAATAAATATAGATGTGTGGACTATATACATGGTGACTATGTACAAGTGTTCTATTTTTATTTTCTTTTTGATTTTTCTATTTTTGTTTTGATTTTTATAATAAATATATACACAATATATACAAGTCATTTTGTTCTATTTTTTTTCGAGGAAAATATTTTTATTTTATTTACAGGTATATTTACACACATGAGCCCCTATCTCCCTCTATTTTGGCTTTTATGCGGTCAGGCCCATGCTGAGCCCTCCCTTGGGTTAGGTTGCTCAATATTTATTCTAAATATTTCCTCTTTTTCTTTTTAATCTTTATTCTTTTATTTTTGCACAAAAACATGCTAATTAATACTTTTTACACCATGCATGATTTTGGTAATTATTTATATTTACAACTATATACATGCATTTGCAAAGGTTTTTGTAGCTAAAATATAAGAATAAAGAGTGATGAATGAGAATTCATCATCATCATAGACCAATCAGGTGGTTGAAGGATAGGAGCCTCAACAACTAATCCTTTGAGAGTTTCTAATGACGCTAGACATTTATCATCTACAATGAACTCGGTGTCTTTCGTCAGCAGATCAGTAAGCGGTTGGGCAATACGACTGAAATCCTGAATGAATCGTCGGTAGAAACTGACATGCCCCAGAAAAAAAAGCACCTATCACAGGTTGGACGGTGGATTGAGTTTCCTGATGATATCCACCTTGGTCGGATCAACCCCCATGCCCCTGTTTGATATGATATGGCCAAGCACCATCCCCTGAGTCACCATGAAGTGACTCTTCTCCAAAGATAATACGAGATGGACTTCGATACAGTGCTAAAGTACGCGGTCTAGGCAGTCAAGACAAGCATCAAACGCTTCGTCGTAGATCGAGAAATCATCAATGAAGACCTCTAAACAATCACCCACAATGTTGGAAAAAATGGATAATATGCACCTTTGGAATATAGTTGGGGCATTACATAAACCAAAGTGCATCCGTCTGAAAGCATGTGTCCCAAAAGGACAGGTGAATGTCATTTTCTCCTGGTCTTCGGGTGCTATGGCCACCAGGTTATAATCAGATTACTCATCAAAGAAAACAATAGTGACTCTTCCCAGCTAGCCTCTCGATAATTTGACCAATGAATGGCAGTGGGAAATGATCCTTCTTGATGGCCTGATTCAATCATCTATAGTCAACACAAACCCTCTAAGAAGTGGGTACTCAGGTAGTTATCTCCTCTCCAAACTCGCTCACAACTGTAGTGATGCCCGTCTTCTTGAGCATCACATGTAATGGACTAACCCACTTGGAGTCGGAGATGGGGTAGATAAAATCAGCGCTCCACCATTTTGATATCTCTTTCACACATCTCGAAGATTCGGGTTCAGCCGATGCTGGAACTCACGTGAGGGCATAGCGTCCTCTTCGAGATAAATATGGTGGGAGCATAGGTCTGGACATACCCCCTAGAGATCAACTACGCTCCATCCAATCACCTTGCAGTTTCTTTCAAGAACCTCCATCAAATGAGATCCTTGCTCGCCAGTTAAATCCACTGAGATAATGACCGGGTACATCTCTAGCTTACCCGCAAGGATTTTGTTTCATCGACTATGGCAAGGTCTTCAGCTCAGGACAACTGGGAGCTGAAAAATCTAGCTTCTGAAAAGTCTGAGTGAAGGCGACAAGATCTGCATGGGAGAACTCTCACTGTATGTGAATATCTGGTGCAGACGGCCTTGCTGGTATGTCTGTAATCTATGCTGGCTCTATCTCCACCCTAGTTGTCGGCTCTGAAGGAATCAGAAAAGGAAAATAGTCATCAAAATCATCCCAATCAACATCTAAATCCGAGGGATCTGAATCAGAATAACAAGAAATAAACTCTGCCTCGCTATCTTGCCCACGATCGTCAGCCTCAATTATGTCCTCTGCCAAGAGTGTGCTATTCGAACTCTCATCTGCTGGAATTTTTAACTCTGTAGCATCTGAAGGTGCAATGAGAGCTCATGATGTTGGATCATCCCAAACTGCTTCCTCATCTATAATCACAAAATCGTACTCCTGGTGGACTTCTCGCTCTGCATCTGTCATCTGCTCTGCATCGTTAGACTGCTCGGAGCAGGTTGAATCTCTAGATCCGGTCTCCTCAATCATCTCTATTTGTACACTTTCACCTTCGATGCGAAAGTATACCCTCCCCTATCATGGTCGGGCACTACCTTGGTTGTGGCCAAGAACAGGCGTCCTAGAATGATGTCGGTATCTGTCATAGATTCAGGGTTCTCCATGTCCAATACAACAAAGTCCACGGGGAATTTCAGGCCCTGAATTGTGACGGCCACGTCCTTCAACAACCCCTTCGACCTCTTAATAGATCTATCAACAAACTGAACGACTGTCCTGCTCTATCGAAGAGGGCCAAACTCGAATCGGTCGAGTAAGGCTGCTGGAAGAAGGTTGATGGAAGAGCCGCTATCTAATAGAGCATGATCGAACTACTGCTCATAGATGTGGCATCTGACATATGGAGCTCCTGCATCTGAACTTTTGGCTGGAAAACGGTTCTGAATGGTGAAGTAGGTGGCACGAGTGAGCACATGAGTCTCTGCATTGTGGTTCCTTCTCTTCCCACGGATGGTAGACTTCTCTCTCAAATTGTTCTGGAAGAGAGGGATGTGCTCTAATGCCTCCTGTAGAGTCAGCTAAATCTAAAATCTATCGATCATCTGTTGGATGAACTCTAACTGATGTCTCCTTTTTGGATTTTCTATTTTATTCCCCTTCGCTAAGTGGAGTGCCTGAGGGAAGGGGATAGCTGGACCCTCCTCAGATAGAGGGCTAGGAATAGGCTCCTGAGTCTGTGAAGGAATAGAATCCGTACCAATATCATCATGCAACACATATGGACTCGAATAAGATATAGAAACCTTTCCTTTATTCATATTTTTGGTCTTTTCCCTTTTTCTATTTTTTGGTTTTTTCTAACACTATCCTGAGATACAACAGAAGGTGACACAACTAGAGTAGAAATGGTGGCATCAACACCACCCACGACATATGTCTTCGCGGAATCAACACAACACTCTAACTCAACAACTGGAATAGAAATGGTGGCCTCAGTACCACCAACTGCATCTAGAATGGTGACGGCCTCAGTACTGTCGGTTGGATCATCATCTTTGGTGGCGTCAGCATCACCGTCATCGACAGCACAAACGGCATCAGCACCGATATCCTCCTCACCTGGTGCTCCTAAATCACCATATGGTTGTCACTCAGACGAGTCACCGCTGGCTGGAATCCTAATGCTCCTAAGTGTCACAAAATCAACATCAAATATGTAGGAAGAAATATCGCCAAAGGAATCACTAGGAGTAGTAGCCTCTGGAAATGTACCTGCTCAGACATCCTCTTGAGGTTGTTCGGGTTTGGTTCGATCTAAGCTGGTATGGCGGCCTTTCCCTTGATGATATCTCTCATCTCCTACCGGAACTCGTCCATCTCTCATCGGAAGGATGCCTGCTGATCTAAAAGGAGGCGGGCGAGGTCGTCAAGGGCTGGGTTCTCATATACGGGTCCATAAGAACCGAACGGGTTGTCTCATTGGAAATGAGGCTGACTCTACTGGTATAGGTGAGGGGGATGCTGGAAGTACTATTGGTGAGGCTATTGTTGCTGCCTCCACTGTTGTCCCTGGTATGAGGGACAAGGACCCTACAGATACTGCTAGTATGGCTGGGGGTCATGGGGCTACTAATGTTACTGTTGGCTGCTATGAACGCCATGAGCTGGAGGCTGTTGTTGGGACAAGGTGCCTCCAGTAGACCATCTGCATCCGAGATGATCACGATGGATCTCGGGCTGCTCTTAGTACATGTCATACCAAATCCTGTTGACTTCCATCAATGGCTCATGCTCGTAAGATGAAGGGGGAAGAACTGCCAAGAGTTGATCCGGCTGATAAACCACCAGCTGAGTGTCCTGAGAAGGTGGTGGTTGGAAGTAGTGCTGCTGCGGTTTAACCGGCTCTACCTGAATGTGATGCACTTGGAGATAGGTGGCAGAGGGTTGGGTGGAGCTGCTGCTACTGGGATCACCCCGTGACTTGAGAAGGGGCTGTGGAGCCGTCTGTGCCTCTTGGAGACACATTATATGAGTCTTCAGGTCACTAAGCATCTATGCCAATTGATCTATCTGCATGAGGCCCTGTCATTGCTTCTTCTCGATGATCTCGATGTGGTCCAGCTTTTCGCTGATGATCCCCATGTCAGCGACTGATGACTCTACCTGTGTTGTTGCTGCTGACAAAGTAGAAGGACCTGCATTGACATGTTATATCCTTTAATAGGACACGACCTATGAAAGGGTCTTCCCCAGTGTGTAGACCCGAGTCTGGGACATCACCGTGTAGTTCTCTATCATCTCCTCGTAGATGGCCCAGACTTTGTCCTCATCCTTGGCAAAATAGGACCCCCCACACGAGGCATTCACGAGCTCCTGCAGCTCTAGTATCAGCCCACAAAAGAAGCTCTGAACTAAGTTAGGATTTGTTATCTTGTTATGTGGACATTGGTCGATGATCTCTCTAAAATGATCCCAAGCCTCGTGGAACTGCTCATTCGAGATCATGGTGAAGTTGTTGATCATAGCTCTAGCTACGTTGGTCCAGCCGAGTGGATAGTACTTGTTCAAGTACTCGATGCGGAGCTACTCCCAGGTGGTGACATACCTCCCAAATGTTTCAGCCAGTAGGCTACTCTATCAACCAATGAGAACGGAAAGGTGATCATCTTGATCATGTCCTCATCCATGAATCTGTCGTGGACAGTACTGTAAATCATCTCAAACTCCTGGAGATGGAGGTGCGGCTCCTCGGTGGCTAGCTCATGGAACTTTGGCAGAAGCTGAATAGTCTAGGGGTGAAGCTCGAAATCGCCCAAGATCTTTGGGAGCTGAATCCAACGATGAGTGAGAGTTGCATTAGCATTGCGCAACTTCCTCATCGTGTGTGGTGGCCTCGGCTCCAGCTGATCATCTGGTCGTTCGTCTCCTCCTCTAGCTGCGGGTATCTCTCCACTGGCTGGTCTCTATGGCTCTCCTCTGTCAGCTCTCGTTGCACCTCTGCCATGAATGCTCCTTGGTCTCTGATCTATCGATGCATGGTCTCTAGGGAGGCTAGATGTTTGTTGTTGATGGCGCCCTGATTAAGTACATACGTAGAACCCTAGGGCTGCTCATCGGTGCATCCCTCTCTACTGGCCATCTCTTGTGTCTCTGCAAATGCAAAAGACCCTGACTCAAGTGCCGTCAAATGTACATAAATATATGCTGGCCTCTACTCTAGCACCTTTGGACTGGGAGAAGAAGGGTGGTTGAGGGGGGAACAAGGTTGTTGCAAACTCAGGTTTAAAGAGCTAGTCGGGGCTCTCTAAGAATGCTCTATATATGAATGGAAAGGAGTGCTCGAGAGTGGTGTTGTCAACGACAGCCTACTGGACCACCTTCCCATCATCGTAATGTAAGGATTTATAAATATGAGATCTGGAATGCAAACAGGATCAGAAATCAAACCTCCAATTCACCTACTCAAACTGGAGCTGATGACCATGAAAAATCAGTCGTTAATCTTGTCAATTTTTACTTAGGCAATCAATCAATCTATTAGAGCGATTAAGTGAGCTGTTGGGAACCCGATGCTGCCAGGAGACTAGCCCAATTCAACAGTTAGTTTTTCCCAGCCAGTATGGGTGCGGTCCTTTTACCAGCTACCCAATCTGCCAATCTGCTAAGGAAGTCCCGGACCGATTACGGGCTACTTGATGAAATCCTCACTGGATAACAACCAACCACAAAACCATTAGTCCGAAAGGAGTTTAGGTATGGCTCTATCTAGTGTGTGGGTCACTCTCTTGTTGTAGATAAATCAACTAATGAGGGGTTGACTCTCTCCAAAACAAAGATTTTTAGGTGAGGTGTATTTTAGGGTCCAGTTTGCGTTAGCAGTCTTGATCATAAATTTTTTTCACTTTTTATGTATTTTTCTGATAAAAACAATGCCTAACGAATTTTTCGATTCCCTGGGTTATTTTGAGTCCAATAAAATAGGGGGAGGAAGTCGAAAAAGCCAATGCATGATCAAACACTATGATGCATGCAGAGATAGAAATGTGTACCTGACTCCAGCACTCTACATGCAGGTTGATCCGCACATAAATTTAAAGACAAAAAATAAACTAACTAAACGATGCAACAAAGAAATTGGCCTTAGATGAGCAACTTCTATTGATCGTGAAGAACTGATAGCTAACTAATTAGAGAGAGATAGGGGTCTGAGTCCAGTCTCGAAGGTCGATCGATGTCCGCCACAACAGATCATGCACGCACTGTATACGACCTCTAGTGGTGCGTGGCCTCTCAATCGATTAAGTTAACTTTTTCTTATTAATTATTAGCAAGATCCAATTATGTTCTATAGGAATAGAATGAGCAATTAACTGTAGGTCCTTAGCTAATTACGCCACAATAAATAAAAGTCCTAAATCTGGAGTCCAAATCTTCGTGAATCAAAAGAAAATAAAGGCAATCAAAACAAAAATACGAAAATCCGGTGAGGTCCCCCGAGCACACCGGTGCTCTGCGAAAGAGACCCTGATGATTCTAAGTCCAAGAAAGTGTCCAAGTCCAAATATTACAATAAAAAGAGAGTTTTGCGAAAAATAAACTAGCTATCTGCTATTATTAATTCTTGCTCCTCTCTGCTCCTCCTCAATTACGGTCTCCTCCAAAGCATCCTCGGGCGGTTCCTCACGCAAAAATCAAAGCAGAAATGTATCAAAAAATAGTTATATCAAATAGAGACAAAAAGATGAAAAATGACTAATAAGTCATGCTCCCCGGCAATGCCACCATTCTGACGAACGACCCGCCAAGTAGGTTAAGTGATAATAAGGTCGTTGTGACCCCAATCGACGAGTCGGGCTCAATAAAGAAAAATAAACCACTCAAACTAAACCAAACAGTGAAGCATAAATGTAAGCGGTTTGGTTATTTATTTTTACCTGGTAAAGCAACCAGGGTCGAACACAAGGAGGACGAGAAAATCTATGAAGTTGTCAAATATCAGAAATGAACAACATATTTTTGGTGGTTTTTAATTTTGCATTTATTTAAAAAAAATTAATAAAGAAGCAAAAACAACAAATAAGAAAACAAGGCAACATACAAGTCTTTCTGTATTTTTTTTATAGCTAAAAATACTCAGAAAATTAAGCTAAAAATATTTTGGGGTTTTTAAGGTTTTGTAGTGTTTTTGATAATTTTCTAGGATTTTGCAAATATTTTTATAATTTTATAAAAATCAAACAGTGACTAAAAGGGCAAACAGTGCTTGGCAAGGATTATATTGCAAATTAAATATAACTAAAATGCCCTAAAATCTTGGTAGCCAATTTTATGACAAGATATATATAAAATGCTACAAACAGGAACTAAAATGAGACTTTTTTTATTTTTCTTGAATTTTATATGAATTTTATAAGTTTTAGGTCTTTTACAATTTTTAGGGATTTGATAAGGGGTTTTAAAACAAAATGGCTACATAGATAAAATATGCAAAAAAAACACAGTAGCATGAATTTTTGTAGAATTTTTAAGTAATTTTCGAATTTTTATGGATTTTTAAAAGATGACAGGACACTTTTTAAAGGTTTTTTTATTTTTCAAAAATAATAAATGAATCAAATCAACTTAACAAGATCACAGTAATTATTGCACATCAACAGGAGATAATGGTAATTTTTAGGTGATTTTTTAAATTATTTTGATATTTATTAGATCTGATAAAAGGCATGTAATTCATCGTAGTTCACAAGAACCTGAGTGTAAATACTTTAATTTTCTGGACCAATATCATAACATGCTTTAAAAGTCAAGGTCAATACTATTAAAATCCCAAATCAATCGTACACATGCATAAAATTAGAAGCACAGGGGCATAAATGTAAATATGAAAATCTTTCATTCATTCCATAATGTTATAATAGTTTGGGAAATACTACGTAAATATCCCAAAACTCACGTGGGATGGCATGTACTCAAACTGAAAGGGACTGAAATGCAAATACTAAAAATGTAGGGTCCAAACTGTAAATGTTTTAAACTACCACATTTATTTTCTAGACTAAAGGGAAATGCTAAAACAAGCAAGGGCTACAAGGAAATATACCCCTAGGGCACGTGCGAAGTGCGTGGGGATTGTGATTGTCCCCTGGAAAAGATCCGATGGTTCTGACATGGTCGGGGACGTGCGTATGTGATTCGATGCTACAGTACAGATCTGGCGGTTCTTAAGGTGGCATGGATGCACGGCAAAGATCTTTCCCAGACCCTGATCATACCGTTACGAATAGGGCATGCTATATGGTCTGGATCAGATCTGGGGGCGAATATCTTGATTGATGACGGAAAAGGATCCTGGATGAACTCGTTGAGGGTGAACTTCAACTAAGCGAGGATGGAGATCCAGCACTTCGATGAAGGCTCTAAGATGCCCTACAAGGTCATGGATGTGCTCCGCGTCTGGTGGTGTGCTCCGATGAAGGAGCCAGTAGTCGAATGAGCAAGACAAGGTTGCTTCAGCTGCACCTGCTCCGCATGAGTAGTTGAGGCTTCAGATGATTCTCCCTACACGCACGGTTACCTACAAAGGGTAGGGTGACTCGAAAGGGTCTCTCCGGTCAGGTTATTTCCTGGCAAAATACGGAGAAGCCTAGGGGAATGGAGTTCGACATCCGATTATCGTGAAGGGAGGAGGTCTCAGCCTTAATCTTGACTAGAAGGTCGAGTTTAAGAGGGGATAGGTTGCATAGGGGAATGGTTGGCGACACGTAGCATCGATTGAAGCGGTAGGATAAGTGAGGTGGAGCTCTGACTGGAAAGTCGGAGCAAAGATACCACGATGGAGGCAGAAATGAAAGATGGAAATGAACTAGGAAATGTAAAGGCTAAAGCGGATACCTGAAGGTTGGAACGCGTTCTTGAGCTTCAGGTGAAGATGGTCGTCAGGGTAATGGCCTCGACCGCGTTGCGGCGGATGGGGAGACTGCTTGCAGTGGAATTCCAGCCATGAAGGTCAAGCTGCATCGCTACTGCACCAAACCGAGCTCCAAAGGGCACTCCAGACAGTTGTCACTCAGCTGGAGGTGGCTAAGGGTCGAGATGGGAGCAAGGAACGAGCTGGTGTGCTAGGAGGCAGAAGAGAATATTATATAGGCAACTCAGGGGTCCAGAAAGATCAGCATGGAGCACGAAACCCTAAGGAGATTCGTATAATACTAGGGATCTGATAAGGCAAAAGAATCGAGTTTCGCGGCTTTATTTTAAGAAGAAAGTTGTCGGTTGTAGTCGAAAGCTGCGAAACAAAATTCGATCCTTAGAAACCTATCAAACAATTACGATTTTTTGAAGAAAACCGTTCACTAATATTTTACCAGGCAAGTGTTCCTGGGTCGAACTCAAGGAGGCAGAATAAATTCCCTAGATTTTTTTCCTCGTAATCTTATTTTTAATTCTTCTCTAAGTCAAAACACCTTTTTTATTGATTTTTATTTTTCTTATTTTAATTTGATTTTATTATTTTCAAATTTTTATTTAATTTTCAAAAAGGGATATTTTTCAAAAGATTTACTTATTATATAATAGGTGGATATGATATAGGTGATACTATATAGTAGGGTGATCGGGGATCGAGTCGCGAGCTCGAACTACACAAGAAAATAAAGCAAAACAAGACGGTTTTCGATAAAATCAAAACACATCGAAAACTCATCAAAAAGCCACGAAAATTTAATACTAGGTAGCTGGGGTAGTTGCGTAACTACCCTCAAGAAATCGTCGCAATCCGAGGTCACACGGAGAAGAAACAACCTCTACAGCCCAGGGGCATAAGCGCAAGAAAAACTATTTAAAAAGTTCGCAATTTGGTCCACAAGGACTGTTCTGAAGAAAAACTAAACAAATCTTTACATTTAGGTCCCCGAGGAGGGACCTAAATGCAAATATGGAAAACTGTGGAGGTGGGGTGAAATTCGGGAGACTTGGCTGGGTTTAAGTTGCAAATTCTCCACCGGTTCGCGTTTGACGGCCGAGATTAGAAGACGCGCGCTGCGATTGGACGCTTCAGACTCTACCACGTGTCGCAAGCCTGTACTTCCACTGTTCTTGAAGTTGTTGCAGCTGCTGGCGATGAACCTTCTTCTTCGATTTACTCCTGCCAATCTCCGATGACTTGGGCACTCCTGCGGGGCCAGAGGGGTGGCTCCTCCACCCCTCGAGCTCACCAGCTGAAGGGTTCCGGCGGAGGCTGCTTCGAGCAGCGGTGGCGGCGTGTCAAAGTGGGTGGTCTCGTCCACCTGGAGCTGATGCAGTTCTGAGGTCCATCTTTGGAATTGAATTTCTGGTGGCGATTGATGATTCCAGTGGCGAAGAAATGCTTAGCGACGAATATGGATCTGCAAACAAGAAGAGTGTATGCTCGATTCGTGTCGAATCGGCCGAGGATTAAGGATCTCAAGCTCCAAAGTTGGTAAAAAATCTTAAGTTTCCAGCCAAATATCCAGTTGCGTGAAGAAGATGATGATTTGAAATCGATTTGAGATGAATTTAAAACGAATCGAAAGGGAAATTCGAATGTGCGTCGAAGATAGGTGATTAAGCTACCTAAATCACGGATTAGCCACGCTAATCGTGGCACGTCTATCGAGAAGAAAATTGAAGAAAAGTGGAGGAAAAGGTCTAGGACATCAAGGTGTATTACCTGGAAAACGTGCTCGACGGTCGACCTTTGGCCGGAGCTGGACGCGCGCTGGGCTGCGATGCAAGGCGGCGGACCTCCTTGGAACCTCCTCCGTCGACTCCTCCTCCTCGCGAGCTCCTCCTTGGTGCTGTCACCGCCGTAGGTTGGCAGGAATAAGGCTAGGAAGTTGGGGGGTCGGAACACCTGGAGCTGGGCTCTTGGGTGGTTGGAGAGTTAGTTGGCTATGGCGACCTTGGAGCCTATTTATAGGAGAATTGGTGTGGGCTCCAAGTTTGATCCAAGGGTGGCGAGGTAGAGGGTAGTTAGGAGAAGAGGATGGAGGGTTTAGATGGGCCGGAAGCTTCTGGATGGCGACGGGAAAAAGGCTTGAAGATGGCTGGTTGAACAACCTGGGCGCAACTTCTTCTTGAGGAAGAAGACCCCAGCTGCTGACAAGTGTCAGCACCTGGTTGGTCCAGGAGCTTCAATACATTGTAAATTAAATATAAAATAGTAAATTACATTATTTTTAATAAGTGTAAATATAAGAAGTGTACATAAATTAATTTCCTAATTTATGAACTACTTTTAATAAATAATAAGTATTATTTAAAATATAAATATTATATTAATAAATATGTATTTATAAATAGGTTTTAGATTTTTAATTTAATAAATAAATAAGTGAAAATTAATTTTATATTTTCTTAATTATTAGGGTATTTAATAAGGTTTATACGAATTTTTATAGATTTTTATAAGTTAATTTACATATTTTAATAAATAGGGTTAGTATCTAAATAGGTCATCTATACCTATATTTATAGGGTTTTTTATTTTATTAAAATAATAAATAGTCTCCAAAAATTATGAAATAATTTATGGCGAAACTACAAGATCATGAAATAATTAAAAATTATAAAATTAAGAAAATGATAAATAATGTGTGTTACATAAAATAAATAGCCCAGAAACCCCTTTGTCTTTTGGTCCCAAAACCGACTTTTTGCAAACGGACTCCGAATTTGATGAAACCACCTTTATTAACTAGAGAATATTATTTTATGAACTTTAAAGGTGAGTAGAGTGAAATTGGAGTTCGTATGAGGAAGTTATGATGTTCGGAAGTTGAGATTTTGACAATTTGCAGGCTGGGTTTCTTGGCATATATATAGGGTAATATTTTTAACTTATTTTTATATTTTTATATACATTTTTAGGAATAATTAGAAGAAGAGTTTGGTGAAAAATATATTCATTTGAAATAATTAAAATTCTTTGAAGTTTTGTATTTATTTTATAAATAGTGAAAGATGTATATGTGTGTGTTAAATTATTTTTCTTTGGTTTTCTTTCCTTATCTCCCCCTACTTATTGGTTTGTCGACCAATCCATGCCGACTTGGTCTCGGGGGTTGGGCTATAAATATATCTTACAGCTATATTTATATTTTAAGTCATATTGTATATATATACATATATTCAATCTGCCTTTTTCTTTATTTTTCTGGTTCTTTATTTATTACATGATTTTAGTGGTTAAAAGTGAATATTTACACATGAATGGTGTTTTGTTAAAATATGAAAATTAATGGATATTTACATGTATTTGTTAAGGGTTTTAAGACAAAATGCGACAGAAAAGTTAATGAATCATGGATTGATCAACCCCCTATACTTAAACTTTGCTAGTCCCTTAGCAAACACTTATTTTGAAAAAGTAAGTGAAAAAGAAAGAAAGTTAGAATGAATTTGTTTTCCTAAACCAATTCATGAGAACAGACAAAGGACAGAGCTCGATCGGGCCTGAAACAAGCATTTTGTCGGAACCTTAACTAGGGTTAGGATTTTATCCTCAACAGTCTTCAAGTTCCATAATCCTTACTCAAGATCACTTCATCGGCTAGTTCAGACTCACTTATTCATATCGCGAACTCTATCATCATTGAAGTCAACTTGTACAGTGTGTGAATTGATTTAGCTCTTCCTGCTTAAAGAACCGAAGAAACCGTCAATCCCGGCTATACACTCCTATGGCTTCCTCATCCCGCTACTCTTTCCTCGGGGAGGGAGGTATTCCCTTCTGAGTTCAGTTCTGCTATGTCGACAATCGAATATAGGGAGAAGTTAGAAGAATGAGAAAAGAAGTGGAGTGCGACCAGTGTAGACGCATCTCCTTGTGAAGCCCAACCGGTGTAGCTGAGTCTCCACTAAGATGTGCAGGCATATTTGGTGGAAGCTTTGACCAGTTTGGTCTTATTTGGTGGCTTCTGTATTGCTTTGACTTTGTAATTTGCTTGCACTGCATTCATCTTTTGTGCCTCGACGGATATAGAATCTTTTTAGTCCGTCCATTTTTTTAGGTCTTAGAAAAATTGTGTCAGCAGATCCTTCCCTCATCCGAAGCAACTATCGCAACCTCAATCTCTCCCGTCTTTAGACGTCACTGCCGCAAAGATAAGGATAGGAACGCACTACCAAGGTGTACTGCCCTTCGAAACTCTATGCGAGTCGAGCTAAGTGTAGAGTATATGTGTTCAAGATTGGTTCACAGGTGTAGAGTTGTACGGATGACTCCAAATGGTCTACTTAAGCTCAGATGACTTGATTTCCCGAATATGGTCTTACAGAACCCAAAGATTTAAGTCACAAGACCTGAAGAGTCTAAACTCCAGATCCTAGTCAGGCTCCTTACAACGAGAGTTAAAGGCCGTAATCAAGCTCCATCCTTTAGACTAGACTCATTCCTTAGTTTCGGAAATCAAACTTATTCTGAAAAATGCGAATGCAAATGCAACCATGTTTTTGTGAAGTATATTTTCTGAATTTTACTCATTTTTATGGATTTTAAGGATTTTGTAATTTTTACGAATTTTAGGACTTTGTATTTTTTATGGATTTTATGATTTTTATAAACAAGGTTTTATACACAAATTTTACAAGATATATTTTATTCAAGTTAAGTGTCTAATGTATTTTACAAATTTTATCTACAAAGTATTTTACAAGGGTTGAATGGCTTTTATACATGTTTTAATAAATAGAATTTTAAATAAGTATTATACAAATTTTAAGGGCAAATTTTAAGTACAAATTTTTATTACAAGTTTTAAGCATATTTTACTTATTTACAAGGATTTTATAAATAAAAGAGTGGATTTTAAATTAACCCGTACCCACTATTTTATGGATTTTATAGATATAGAAAATACATAAAAGTACGAGTTATGGCCGAAAGTATATATACAATATATACGTACCCCCCTATACTTAGCTTGAGCTATGTCCTCATAGCGTCAAAAGAGAAAAAGGAGGACATAACTCGTGCTAAGTAAAAGTGGGTGAAAAAGGATATCGATTACAAGTCAGTCAACCCCCCATATACTTACGATCAGGTCATCGTAAGTATCACGGGAGAGCAAAAACATGATGACTGAATGAAAAGGATAATTAACGAAAGTTCAAATGGAAAAGAATACGAAATCATCGAAATCACTCGGTCCCCCCTATACTTAGGATAAGGCATCCTAAGTATAGAAAAGAGTGTAGCCAAAAATCGGGTACCAGTGATTCGTGAAAAAGAATGGCTATACAAAAGAATCAGTATAAAAAAATAAAACGTAAATCAGCGGGCAATCTGTCCTCCCTATACTTAGGATCTGGTATCCTAAGCATAGAAGACGAGCAAAAACGGGGACGATTGTGGTCTACGAAGAATATACAAGAGTTGTGAATCTCCAGAATGGCTCAAAAGAATTTGTACAGGAAGAAGTGAAGTAATGATCATGATTCCTGTACAAAATAAATCACTTCAGTACGGGCCAGATGATCAGTAGTCTCTATGAAGTGCTTCAGCATCTGCCCATTAACCACGACGGTTATCTAATCACTTCAACCAGGATCATACTGAATTTTCCGCTTCTTGTGTGCGTATTGATCGCTGGCTACAACAATAGAGCGTCCTCTGTAATTGAACTCTGTATACGGCATAGCTCTCTTTTCTGAAATATGCGTCTCTGGAGTCGGACTACAGAAGGTGTCTATATGTGTCAGCATTACACCATCCGACTCTCAACGCTGAATGGACTGTAGAATCTGTGCAATATATTCGATGGACTCTTGTGCTGTAATATGTGTTCTTTCAATCTGCGGCACAGAGATATCTACTGCAGGTGACTGCTCGTCTGAGTCTGATATGAACTCTATCTCTGTATGTGAACAATCATCTGAAAAATTAGGTACCAAGTGATCTACCCTATCCTCGTGCAGGATATCGTGGGTATCAAAATAAACACTCTCAAGATCAAGAGACTGTGTCTCATCTATGTTTTGGCAATCTTCCGCAAGACTGGTGTCCTCTGAAGTGAATGACAATACTGATCTAGGACTACTACATTCTCTCTCCATCTCAATGTGTATTTCTCCGTTCTCTGTTCCAAATGATACTCTCCCAGCATAATAATCGAAGAGTGCTCTTGCTGTCTGCAAAAAGGGTCTCCCGAGAATGATTGGAGCAAGGTGTAACTGTGTAGGGCATGTCATGTCTAGGACCGTAAAGTCCACGGGAAACTGCGAGCCCTGAACAGTCACGATAATGTTCCTTAGCACACCTCTAGGTCTCTTTATAGATCGATCTGCAAACTGAAGTATCGCTCGTGATTTATAGAGAGGACCTAGCTTGAGCTTATCAAGCAAAGAGGATGGAAGTAAATTGATCGAGGAACCATTATCTAAGAGAGTTCGATGGAATGTAGTGTCTTCAATCTGACAGTTGACATAGTGAGTTCCCAAATCTTTCTTCTTCTTCGGTACCTTGTTTCAAATTGCACACGAAGTTGCCTTGATCAAAATATGCTTTTCAACTCGTGATCTCTTTTTCCTACGGGTGGTGCATCGGTTCCTCAATTGATTCTGGAGCGTAGGAAAATGATCCAAGGCACCGTGCAGTGGAATCTTCAGAAATATGTGATCTTTCAGTAAGCGTTCTGCTTCTGGAGTGACAACATTATTTTTTGTCTTTTTCTTTCCTTTTCCGAACAAAGCATCGGGAAAAGGAATAAAGTCAGGAGTCAGAAAATCAGAAGTTTTATTCAACTCAGAATCAGCATTTACATCGAGAGTCTCAGAATTATTTACAAAACTCTCTAAAACAGGGGAAGAAATGTTTTTGTCCGGGCTCTCTGCCTGATCTGGCGTGATATCATCGTTTGAGTTGCCAGTATCCATATCTGATGAGTTGGCATTACTCCCGTCTCTTGATTCTACGTCCTCATCCTCTTGCGGTTTCTCCTCCTCGGCATTAGGATCATGCTTGTGCTCTTCTGGTGCCCTCTCCTCTTCTCCAGCAGGTGTTTGCGGTGATCTACTGCTCCTGAGACGAATGAAGTTAGACAAAAATTCAGGAAACGAGATCTTACCTGTAGGATCTACCTGACCTGGATGCCTCCTCTTGTTGTTCAGATTCATCTGAGGCTGGGCTGGGAGTGTGGTCTTCGGTACAGTTAACTCATCCAGACGACGGTTAACCTGCTCCATCTCTATCTTGTGCGCAATCTGGAGCGTACTGAGCATATCCATGATCTGATTGAGTGTCTGGGCCTGTGAAGACATCTCCGGTTCGGTGTGGTGGCCCTGGCTTGCTCCTCTCTCCTGCCTTGGTGTGAAATGCTGAGAGGTGGAAGGCTGGGAGTAGCTCTGAGGTGTGGAGGAAGACTGCTGCAGCTGCTGAAAAGAATAGTTTGGTGAAAACTGGGCAGGGTGCTGATATGAATGCTGCGGTCTCTGATGGTAGACATTCGGATGAGACTGCTGTGGCGTGAAGCTCTAGCGGTGCTGGAATTGCGGACGTCCATGATGCGGATGACCGTACGGCTGCTGCTGCTGCTGATTTGGTATACTCGACTGCTGCACCGGAGTATACAAAATCCCGTTGATCTCGAGAGTGGATTGCGGCTCCACTTCCATCTCGGCAGTGGTGATGATCTGGCCGGAATTGACATGAGACTGATCCTCATGCCAATCAATCTGTGGAATCTCGGGCTCGTTCTGAACGTAGTGTATCTGACAGGTGGGTGGAGCGGGTGCGATCCTCCGTGTTGATTGTGCGTTCGAAGAAGTCTGGTTCTGTTGGTACTGGATCTGGAGATCAGCGACCTTCTTCGATAGATCACTCAGTTGTTGAGGTAGAGATGAGAGTTTCTCCAACTCTCGCAGCGGGTGTAGGTCTTGGACTTGCTTGTGAATCACATCCACCAACGTCAATTTGTCGCTAATGAAGCCCATGTTGGTGTTGGATTCAGAGTCCGAGATGTTCGCCACCTTGTGATGTTCTCGGTGATGTGGTGGCTGTGGGGCTTTCTGAAATGCCCGAGTAGAGTCTACAACTCTTGAGTTCTCGGCCATCCCTTCGAAGATGGCCCAGACTGACTCGGCATCCTTGTTCAAGTAGCTGCCGCCACAAGCGGCATTAACTAGCCCCTGTACTTCCGACTGGAGTCCTCCGAAATAATTCTGTACTAGCACCTTCATCGGGATCTCATGATGCGGGCATCTCTCCGTCAGGTCCTTGAATCGATCCCATGACTCATGGAATGATTCGTACGGCAGTTGCGTAAAATTGGAGATCTGACTCCTCATCATGTTCGTCCTTCCTAGAGGAAAATACTTACGCAGGAAGGTGGACTTCAGGTCATCCCAAGTGGAGATTTCTCTTCCCAGATGGCTCAGCCAATAAAGGGCCTTATCGGCTAAGGCAAAGAGGAAGGCTTTGAGGCGCACGGCTTCCTGCGTCACTCCTGGATAACAAGCCGTTCTGCAAATCATCTCAAACTGCTGCAAAAACGTGAACGGCTCCTCTGCGGCATTCCCATAGTACTTGGGAAGCAAGGAAATGAAGGACGGTCGGAGTTCGTATGGCCCTTGATTCGGCGGTAGCCGAATCCAGTGATGGAGCGTTCGAGCGCCCGGGTCATTCTCGTCCCGTAAAGTTGCGGGAACCGCAGGCGGTAAAGGGTTCCAGGCCCCTGCTCTCAGTGCGGCTATTTCAGCCTGCAGTTCAGTCTGAATTCTATACTGTTCTCGAATCTATAGATTCATCTGCTGAAGTGTATCGAGAATGCCGGTCGTAACATCTACGTTCAACTCCGATCTTCCCTCCTGATGTTCCCCAGCTGGTGGCCTCTCGTCTGCTGCTGGTACTTTCCCGCGAGCCATCTGATCATCTGTAAAGCGAAAACTCTCGTAAGAACTCAGCGAAAAATACTCAGGAGATCTAGATGATGTATTGAGGCAAGGGTCTGCCTCAATGATCTGGCCAGGAGGCGAGGGAGTCTGGGTCTGACTCACCTCGAGATCGGATGGGACCGGCTCAGGAAGAGGGTCATCCTGAGCCTGTGAAGACATACGCTCGACGGTGGACAGTCGAAAGCTCACAGAGTCTGAGCCGAAAAGCCGTCGAGACGTCATCTTCGATGTCAAGAGGAAGTCGGAAGAGCACGTGTACGATTCAAATGAGGGAGAAATGCGAAAGCCGCGGAAAACTCACGCCCCGCAAACAAACACAAAGCAAACCCCGTTTTCACCAACTCAACCCTGATGAAGACCGAAAGAGTTCGGTCTTTTTATCTTTTCGGTTTTATGGTTTTTATTAGCAAACGTTTTGATTACGCGGGCTGAGCAAGCCAATAGGTGCCCGATAGTTTTTCCGAAACACTGGCCCGAATCCTTACGCGAGACCACTCGCACTCATCTAGTATGGGAGTAAGTACGGACCGTTTCCGGCTACCCGTGTTACTTGAGGACGAAGCCTTGTGCAGTGTCCTCTAAACCTCCCACTCTGCTAAGTAAACCCGGACCGTTTCCGGCTACCTGAGCTTACCCACTGAGGAACAGTGATCAGGTGTATGGACCCAGTAGTATCCCGCGAGAAATACGGGGTTTTGTCTCTATCTTTAAGTGTCGGCTCTCAAGCTCGCGCACTCTGAGAAATGTGCGGAGGTTACTCTCCCCAAATCACTTGAATTGATTTACGGCTTTTGATCAGATATTTTTAGCAGTCCCTATTTTAATTTTGCAATTTTTATGGTTTTTTCAATCAACGTCTATATATTTTTTTCTTTTTTGTTTAAAAACCCTAAAGCAAGCACTTAGGTTGCAAGTCCTAAAACTAGCTATGCGGCACAAGCAGATAGAGAAAAAAATCTAAACAAACATCTAGAAAACCGCGGAAAACCGATGAGCGATGAAAAGCCGCGGTGAGTGCCCTGATCCTCGGATACACGGTATCCGGTGAATCAGGCTGCGAAGAAAATTGGGGGGGGGTTTGTTTATTGTCTATTACAACTCTCTCCCTTTCTTTCTCTTTTACAAAAAATACCCTAACTACTTTGCTCCTCTGCAGCCGACTCGTGAAGAAGAAGCCGACCTCTGCTCTTTCAACTGGCTCGGCTTCCGAAGAAGACGGTTGATCCTGCAGGCCCTGCAAAGATGGTTAGCAAAGAAAAGCCGATCGAGAAAGCCGCGAAAACTGCGAAATCGAGAAAGCCGTAAGAAAACAAAAGAGAAACTCGAAAAATAGAACACGAAAAAGCCGTACGAAAAATCGTACGAGAAACGAAACAAAGAGAAGAGAAAAAAATAAAATCACGAAAAATGAAAAATCAAAGGAATCTAACGCCTCCCCGGCAACGGCGCCATTTTGATAAGGCAAAAGAATCGAGTTTCGCGGCTTTCTTTTAAGAAGAAAGTTATTGGTTGTAGTCGAAAGTCGTGAAACAAAATTCGATCCTTAAAAACCTATCAAATAATTACGGTTTTTCGAAGAAAACCGTTCACTAATATTTTACCAGGCAAGTGTCCCTGGGTCGAACTCAAGGAGGCAGAATAAATTCCCTAGATTTTTGTCCTCGTAATATTATTTTTAATTCTTCTCTAAGTCAAAACACCTTTTTTAGTTATTTTTATTTTTCTTATTTTTATTTGATTTTATTATTTTCAAATTTTTATTTAATTTTCTAAAAGGGATATTTTTCAAAAGATTTACTTATTATATAATAGGTGGATATGATATAGGTGATACTATATAGTAGGGTGATCGGGGTTCGAGCCGCGAGCTAGAACTACACAAGAAAACAAAGCAAAACAAGACAGTTTTCGATAAAATCAAAATACGTCGAAAACTCGTCAAAAAGCCACGAAAATTTAATACTAGGTAGATGGCGTAGTTGTGTAACTACCCTCAAGAAATCGTCACAATCCGAGGTCACACGGAGAAGAAACAACCCCTACGGCCCAGGGGCATAAGCGCAAGAAAAACTATTTAAAAAGTTCGCAATTTGGTCCACAAGGACTGTTCTGAAGAAAAACTAAACAAATCTTTACATTTAGGTCCCCGAGGAGGGGCCTAAATGCAAATATGGAAAACTGTAGAGGTGGGGTGAAATTCTGGAGACCTGGCTGGGTTTAAGTTGCAAATTCTCCACCGGTTCGCGTTTAACGGCCGAGATTAGAAGACGCGCGCTGCGATCGGACGCTTCAGACTCTGCCACGTGTCGCAAGCCTGTACTTCTGTTGTTCATGAAGTTGTTGCAGCTGCTGGCGATGAACCTTCTTCTCCGATTTACTCCTGCCGATCTCCGATGACTTGGGCACTCCTGCGGGGCCAGAGGGGTGGCTCCTCCACCCCTCGAGCTCGCCCGCTGAAGGGTTCCGGCTGAGGCTGCTTCGAGAAGCGGTGGCGGCGTGTCAAAGTGGGTGGTCTCGTCCACCTGGAGCTAATGCAGTTCTGAGGTCCATCTTTGGATTTGAATTTCTGGTGGCGATTGATGATTCCAGTGTCGAAGAAATGCCTAGCGACGAATATGGATCTGCAAACAAGAAGAGTGTATGCTCGATTCGTGTCGAATTGGCCGAGGATTAAGGATCTCAAGCTCCAAATTTGGTAAAAAATCTTAAGTTTCAAGCCAAATATCCAGTTGCATGAAGAAGATGATGATTTGAAATCGATTTGAGATGAATTTAAAACGAATCAAAAGGGAAATTCGAATGTGCGTCGAAGATAGGTGATTAAACTACCTAAATCACGGATTAGCCACGCTAATCGTGGCACGTCTATCGAGAAGAAAATTGAAGAAAAGTGGAGGAAAAGGTCTAGAACATCAAGGTGTATTACCTGGAAAACGTGCTCGACGGTCTACCTTTGGCCGGAGCTGGACGCGCGCTGGGCTGCGATGCAAGGCAGCGGACCTCCTTGGAACCTCCTCCGTCGACTCCTCCTCCTCGCGAGCTCCTCCTTGGTGCTGTCACCGCCGTAGGTTGGCCGGAATAAGGCTAGGAAGTTGGGGGGTCGGAACACCTGGAGCTGGGCTCTTGGGTGGTTGGAGAGTTAGTTGGCTATGGCGACCTTGGAGCCTATTTATAGGAGAATTGGCGTGGGCTCCAAGTTTGATCCAAGGGTGGCGAGGTAGAGGGTAGTTAGGAGAAGAGGATGGAGGGTTTAGATGGGTCGGAAGCTTCTGGATGGCGACGGGAAAAAGGCTTGAAGATGGCTGGTTGAACAACCTGGGCGCAACTTCTTCTTGAGGAAGAAGACCCCAGCTGCTGACAAGTGTCAGCACCTAGTTGGTCCAGGAGCTTAAATACATTGTAAATTAAATATAAAATAGTAAATTACATTATTTTAAATAAGTGCAAATACAAGAAGTGTAGATAAATTAATTTCCTAATTTATGAACTAATTACTTTTAATAAATAATAAGTATTATTTAAAATATAAATATTATATTAATAAATATATATTTATAAATAGGTTTTAGATTAAATTAATTTTATATTTTCTTAATTATTAGGGTATTAAATAAGGTTTATACGAATTTTTATAGATTTTTATAAATTAATTTACATATTTTAATAAATAGGGTTAGTATCTAAATAGGTCATTTATACCTATATTTTAGGGTTTTTGATTTTATTAAAATAATAAATAGTCTCCAAAAATTATGAAATAATTTATGGCGAAACTACAAGATCATGAAATAATTTAAAAATTATAAAATTAAGAAAATGATAAATAATGTGTGTTACATAAAATAAATAGCCCAGAAACCCCTTTGTCTTTTGGTCCCAAAACCGACTTTTTGCAAACGGACTCCGAATTCGATGAAACCACCTTTATTAATTAGAGAATATTATTTTATGAACTTTAAAGGTGAGTAGAGTGAAATTGGAGTTCGTATGAGGAAGTTATGATGTTCGGAAGTTGAGATTTTGACAATTTGCAGGCTGGGTTTCTTGGCATATATATAGGGTAATATTTTTAACTTATTTTTATATTTTTATATACATTTTTAGGAATAATTAAAAGAAGAGTTTGGTGAAAAATATGTTCATTTGAAATAATTAAAATTCTTTGAAGTTTTGTATTTATTTTATAAATAGCGAAAGATGTATATGTGCGTGTTAAATTATTTTTCTTTGGTTTTCTTACCTTATCTCCCCCTACTTATTGGTTTGTCGACCAATCCATGCTGACTTGGTCTCGGGGGTTGGGCTATAAATATATCTTACAGCTATATTTATATTTTAAGTCATATTGTATATATATATATACATATATTCAATCTGCCTTTTTCTTTATTTTTCTGGTTCTTTATTTATTTACATGATTTTAGTGGTTAAAAGTGGATATTTACACATGAATGGTGTTTTGTTAAAATATGAAAACTAATGGATATTTACATGTATTTGTTAAGGGTTTTAAGACAAAATGCGACAGAAAAGTTAATGAATCATGGATTCATCAGGATCCGTGAGGATCATGGAGGTCCGAGGAATCACGAGTCCAAGAGCCGAGGCATGCGGTGATCAGAGTCGGGTGGGAAAATGGGGAGAACAAGCTCCATCGAGAAGGAATCGGGTGACCTAGATGGAAGGAGGCATTGACCGAAGGTCAACAAAGCCTCTGGACCAATCAGAAAAAATATATAAAATAATTAAAAAATTCAATAAAAATAATAAATGAATTCAAAATAAAAATTGTATAAAATAAAATTTTCTATTATTTTTCAAACTATTTTCTTTGATTTTTAATTATTTTTATGAAAAATAATTTAACGTATATACAATGCATAATATTATGTACAGGTATGGTATACCTATGTATTTTGTACAAATAATTTTATTATTTTATTTTTATATAAAAACCCTTATTTTATATTTTTACAACATATTTTAAGGAGTGTAAAATCTTTTTTATTTTATTTTTACAAATTGTTTAAATATATATAATAAATATGGAATGTGACATATACAAGTGTATTTTACACAATGCATGAATGATTTTATTCTTATTTTTATTTAATTTTTCTGATATTTGTTTTATTTTAATATTATTTTTAGAAATATATACAAGGGAGTAAAAATAAAAATTTTATTTTATTTTGTCAAAAATAGTTATATAAATCATATGTACAAGTATAGGTAATATACACCATACCAAGTGAACCCTATCTCTCTCTACTTATTTTATTTTGCGATCAGGTCTAGGCTTGACTTTCTCTTGGGGTTTGGGTCACTCTATTTTTATTCTAAATACCTCATTCCTTTTTTTGTTCCTTTAGTCTTTTATTTTTACAGAAATACATGATAATTATGCAATATTAAAACAAGCATGCAAATTGCTAAGTTATAATATTTACAAGTATTCACATGATGTTTTGCCAAGAAAAAGAGCTAAAATAAAAGAATAAAGAGTGAGAATCAGGAATTCATCAGTCTCCATGGGCAATACAACAAAATCAATAGTGTAGCTCATGCCCTGAATCCAAATGACAACGTTCTCTATAATACCCTTCGGCCTCTTTATAGATCTATCAGCAAATTGAACGATCATCCTGGTTTTCTTTAGAACCCCTAAGTAAAGAGATTGTATCAAAGAGAAGGGTATAATGCTAATTGAAGCACCATCGTCAAGGAGAGTGTCATCACAAGAAAAGTCAGAAATAACGCATCTAATGAATGGTGTGTCAGTGTCCCTTTCTTAGAGAATAGACAGTGGGCGATGGCGTGTTTAGTAACAACGGTCAAGAGATGATGCTCAGATGTGCTCCTTCGCTTTCTCTGCTTGGTTTGAGGAACAAATAAATGGGTCATGGCCTGGTGAAATCGGGGCAATAATGATATCATGAATAACGACCACCACTTCGACTTCAGTCAACATTTTTTTGAATTTTTGGATCTCCTCCAAACAAGGGAGGAGATCGAAATCAGCATATACACAAGGATGACTAAGAGTAGTCTATACAGTGTCGTCCTTTGGTCAAATGTGGGACAAGAGGTGAGTGAATGTGTAGTTAAATGATCTGGCAGATGATCTCTCTCCTCAAAAAATGAATCACCAAAGTGTCTCCCAAAATCTTGTTGTGTTTTTAAAATTTTCTCATTTTTTTTTGTATTTTGAACGATTGCATCAATACCCCATCTCATATGCTCCATCATATGGTTCAAGTGCTCTAGGGTGGACTCCATGAGAGGTGACTCCAACAGATCAGGATCGAGTGAGTGGAACGAAGGTCGTGGGTGTGGGCAAAAATCACATTTCGGATCAAGACATTCTTGGAAAAGTGGATTGTTGAAATGTGAATGTGAAGGTGGAAAATCAAAATTTTATTCCTGAAATAATGGGTTAGGAGGATATGTACAAAAATCAGGAGCAAAGTCCTCCTAGAAAAATAGAGGTGGACCGGCTGGAGGGTACGAAGGATCCACAATGTCCGGATAAAAATCACTACAGTCAGCCATATCGAAACAAAAGGTGGTGGGGATCATAAAAGTGTGTTCTTTTATCTTATCGATTTTGACTTAGGTGAGAATCACAAAATTGTACAAACAATTAGGAAGTTTGATGGGATTTGGGCACTAATCCTTAGTGTGTACATGAACAATGTAAAATGAATACAATGAGGGCTTACTCGTCCCAAGATAAGATTTTTCCTTTTTTATCAGCTTTAGGGTTAAGTAATTTTAGCAGTCCCAATTTTATTTCCTACACTTTTTTTATATTTTTAATAGAAATGCATGTATCTAATGAGGAGTTAATTCCTTTACCAACCTAGGTGATCAAAATCATAGGGAAAGAGTCGGAAAAGTAATGTGAAGCAAAATCAATGATGCATGCCAAAGCGTAATGCTCACCTTGCCTCCAGCTCTCTACATGCAAGGATGCTAAGCAAAAATGAAACCTATCTATATGCAAATGCAAGCCGAAGAAATCACCCTAAGTACGAGAATTGCTATTAGCGTGAAGCACAAATGTTACTCACTCGAAAATGGAATCCAAAAGTCCGATCTTGGGGAACTTTTTGGTGCTTACCACAGTGAGTCCTGCAAGCACTATGTAGAGTCCCTCTTGGAGCTTGATTCCAATTCTAAATGAAAAGTAATTTAATATTTGACTAAGTTCAAACGAGACTATAAGTGCTTGCAATGGTAATTAGATGTTTGGCCTTAGTCTATCGTCAAGTAAATCCTAATGCTAGGGCCCAATCACATAAAATAAAGAATACCGAAAATCGGAAAACAAATGAAAAAAGGTGGAAAATGCGACAAAACCGACAAGGCCTCCAAGGGAACAATCCCTCAGGCACTGAACCTCGTGAAGTGTAAAAAGTCCTAGAGAGTCCTCAATATTACAAATAATAGTCTCTCTCTCACTTAAATTACAAAATAAATACAACATGATGAAAGTGTCCTTGCCTTCAAAAATTCTCTAAGTCTCCTTTGGTGCTCGGTTAGACACTAGGGTTGTCTTCACGTGGGTGCACAGATGCTCCTTAGAGGCCTTCCCTCAATCTACAGTACCTCGTAGCAAAGTCAACAAAGAGAGTGGTTAGACAGCTCAACAATAATATTAAATAAATTGGAAAATAAATAAAGAAAAAATGTAGACAAATAAATCACAATCAGGTAAAAACCAATCTATGTGCAGTTGCTCCCCGGTAATGGTGCCACTTGTCAATCCACAAGGCGGATCAACAATCGTCGTGGCGACCTCTTCAGAAAATCATTAAATTCAACAATCAACACACACTAATAATCAAACAATGAAAATAATGTGTGGATTTAAAATATATTATAACTCTACAACAAGGATGTGTATATGTGCAAGTATGTGTAGAGGTTAAACACGGAGAGCAGAATGGATAGATCGGGCAATAAAATGCACAAAACTGATTGTGTGATTCTTTGTCTATTTTTATGCGGGTTTTCATTTTATATTTATTTTATTTTTTACTTTTTATTTTTTATTTTTATATTTTCTTTTTAATCTTATATTTATATTATATTTTTACATATTTTTTAGATGTTTAATTATTTTTTTTTATAAAAGTTATATGATAATATATACTAATAAAAAGACTCAAATACATGAAATAAAATCTTTTGGGATTTTAAATGTTTTTACAATTTCTTTAAGTTTTTAAGGATTTTTGCGTATTTTTAAGGATTTTTCAAATTTTTATATATTTTTAAAGTCAAAAATACCCTAAATCAAGTATTAAATAGATAGCCGAAATTGAAATGAAGAAGAAAATAACAAATAGAGTTTAAAATTCTTCAAATGATCTTTAATAGGTAGATAAAAATATAAAGAAAATTACTTTATAGAAAAATATTTTTTGGAATATTTGCTCTTTTTATACTCGATTCTAGAGCTTTTTGATTTTTATATATTTTCTTTTTCTATTTTTAGGGTTTTATTTTATGGAGTTATGTAATAAATAAATAAACATAAAATATATTTTTTGGAAAATTTCAAAAACATTTTATATTTTTTAGTATTTTCTAAGTCAAACAGTAACTTTTTGTGCTCTTTTTGATTTTTTTATAAATGTTAAATGTCTTAAATTGTAAAAATAAATATATAACGTGAAAATGTATACGATAAGAAATCTGTATGTATTTTTTGATGATTTTTGGAGCACAATAGTTATATTAAATAAATAGAGAAAACAAAAAGAACTACAATCTAGCAAGGGTATATATGCAATTAAAAACAAGGTAGGGGCCTAGTTGTAATTTTCACAAAATATTGGAAATAAAAAAAAGATTCAGGACCAAATCGAAATACATAACATAGAGAGGGACTTCCTGCAAAATGCCCACCTCACGTGGGAGGCCACGTGCGGTAAGCGGGGGAGGAATTATTTGTAAATATATATAGTTTAGGGGACTTATTGCAATTTTCACAAAGATAAATAAAGGTAGATGAATGTTTCTTGTCTGGTTATTAAATACAAAAAAGGGTTGGGAAAAAGTGCAAAATACCAACCTAATGGGAAGTGGCGGACGATTGATCGTTCACTTATGCCGCGTATCACGTCTGCATCACACGATACCGCTTCGCACACTAACGGAGGAGATTAGATCCAAGATGCGGATCCTACGGTTGGGGGCTCTTCAATCTTACGACGATTGCTTTGCTGGATGAACTGGGCTGATCCAACGGTAGTGAGGTACAGAGTAAGAGCACCTGATGAACTTGCCGAGGGAGAGTTTGAAAGCGATGATGATCGCTACTTCGTTGGTTTCTCCGATTGCTGATGCTCCCAAAAGGCCGACGGTGTCCTCTCGCACTGGTAGAAGGTCTCAAAATGACACAGTAGGATCTGGATCGATTTGGCGGAGCAATTCTACCTGGGGATCACTTCTTGCCTCGATGAGCTGCGACAAGGATCTTCTTTTAGGGTCTTTCATGAAGGAACTAGATAGGAACAAAAAGTGACTCTTAGGGGAGCATCAGAAGGGAGAATGAGAAAGGGAGGTGGTCGGGTGGAGCCATCTGACGTAAGGTAGAGGGTTGAGAGCGGATCTCCCGATCTTGGGCTTGATCGGGGTGAATGAACTGGCTAGGAATGATCGGGGGATGGATAGGTATGAAATGGAGGTGGTAGCACGATGGAAAATGGTGGAGGTGTACTATGAAAGGTTCGTCGGAGCTGACCTCCGACGAACTACGAAATGGCTGATCAACACTAAATCCTTGATTAAAATTTAATCTAGATGCTGTAAAGAAATGTTGGAAATAACAGCTACCTAAAGACAATAAAAGGAGTACCTAAGTGGCTGGAAGACCATGAAGCTAGAGACCTCGATGGCGGTAATGGTCGGATATGGTTGAACCAGCCTCCTCACTCCTCTACTTGCTAAACGACAGGTCGAGTGAGTTTCCACCTCGCTCGAGCCTAGGTGCACACTTAGAAGGAGAGAAACAGGGATAAAGAGATTAAAAAAATTGAAGAAAGATATGAGGAGCCTATGTACAACGTGATGAAGCGGCTCCAAATAACAAGATGGAACAGTCGGGGCAATGATCCAATCCTCGAAGTGACGCCTGGGCGTGAATCACCATGGATCAAGGATGAATAGATGCTAAGAAACCATTCCACATCGATGCATCGATGGGAGAAAAAGTGGGAAGATGCGACAAACAATAGAGTGTCAGACCTAGGACGAAGAGCAAGCAGTTGACTAGAGTCAACAAGCACCGCAACCTGGTTGGTCCACGTGGACCAACCAGAAAAAATCATCCTAAAATTATTATAAATTTGATAAAATTATTAAATAATTTTATTAATTTTAAGTAATAAAAAAGAAGTTTCTTATTTTCTATATTGTTTTATTATGATTTTTATTTATTTTTTTGAGGTAGTTGATTACACTTTAATTTTTAGGGTTTCCTTTATAGGTATATTTACCTATGTTTTAAGTATTTTATTTTATTTCGTATTTTTTTATTTTTTTTATTTTTTTTTCCTTTTTAAAAAAATTATAACTTATTTTTATATACATAAATATATTTTTATTGTTTTTTATATATTAAGTACACTTAAATAAATAGGTATATTAAATATATTAGTATAAGTATAGGTGTTTCATCTATGTATTATATAAATTAATTTTATTTCAATGTTTTATTAGTTATTTTATTATAGTTTTAATATTTATATATATATATATTATAAATACTATTTCAAAATTATAAAAATATAAATTATTAAAATAATAAAGAATAAATAAAATGAATATTTTGTTCGGGTATATTGTACAATAGGGGTCCAAAACATAAATATGAAACCACCTCCATTAAATAGCTTATTAAAAGTAATAAATAATTGAAGGTGATTTCGATGTATTTTGATTTTTATTTGAGAGATATGGGTATGGGAAGTAGAGATTTTGGCTTTTTGTTTAGAGTATAACTTTTAACTATATATTATTTTTGCCTGAAATCAATTTTATATTTGTATATACATTATCATCTACAACTTTCATGTACAAAGTTTCTTTATTTGAGGTATGGAAAGTAGAAAATAAAATGGATCCCAAAAATGAACAAATAATGAATAAATAAATGAGAATTTTGTTGTATTATTGGCCCTTATCTCCCCCTACTTTATTCCTTGTCGACCTAGTCATCAAGATGCCAAGGTTTCTGGGTTTAGGGTCATAAAATACCTTTGACATTTTATTCTTTTTCTTTTCTTTTATTTCCTTTATTTTTTAATTTTGGCATTAAAAATAGTATTTTATAAATAATTTATATACAACAGAAAGAATGTTAATTTGTACAAATTAGGGTTATTTACATGCATCAGCTAGGATTTTTAAGGCCAAAATGATAGAATAAAGGTGATGAAACGGAGACTAATCACTTATATAGGGTTTTGAGAGTCCATGGATCTCAATCCATGGACAACACAAAATCAGTGGATGAGATTGATTTGTGTTTCTTTTAATGGCCATGATTTTGTTGTAAAAATGCAACAATAATTAATTTAATTTAATATATATTGAAAAATCAATATAATTAATTTCGACTAAAATCAACTAACCTTGGAGATAAGGGGGGAGATTGCCCGCATCCCTAAAAAGCTGGGGACGGCTACCCACTCCTAATGGAAATTGGTGGGCGTCCACCCTCTTAGGATGGAAGGTGGCAATCTCCTTATTATCTCATGAGATTACATTATCTCATGAAATCTCCTAGATTTACTACAAAAGTTGTTGTAAATTATCTCACAAAAATTCATAATTATCTTGTGAATATTGCAATCAAGCCATTGGAAATATATGAATCACATTCATACTTTAAAATAAAATATAAATTATATTTTCAATTAATTATCCAGTGTAAATCCAATTCACATTAATAATTAATCAACAAATATAAATTACAATAGTCTCTCTATAATACATTATAAATCACATTTATAATATATATGAATAATTGGATAGTGGTATCCATTTTATTCATATCCATAATAATTAAATCACATTTAATTATATTGGATCATCATTCTCATGCATTCAAATAATATGAGTCAAATTCACATTATTCATGATAATTAAATCATATTTAATTATCCATTTCTCAATTCTTAGATATAATTCAAACATGGAATTATTCTTGAACTCTTTCAAGAATATTGTGCTTTCTCTACAGATACTTGGAGATAAGGACAAGGTGATTGTATTATTCCGGATATAGTGACTTGGATATTGAGATCATATCTCAAATCGAGATCTTACGGACCTCTCGTAGATGCTTGATTAAATTAAGACAACAAATCTAATCTTCTCATTGTATCTGAATCACATTCAGATCAAGGTCCAACATTTGGACTAAGATCCGATTACTTATCTATGAGAGGAGTCACTAAAATCTAGACTTGTTTCATCACTCCCTAGGAATGGAAGCGTCATGGTTATACAATCGTTTATGATCACATCACCCTTAATATTCCTAATACATGTACATCCTGCATACTGGAAGACCCAGAATAAACCCGAAGTATTAGATCAATTTTACATTGTCTCCTTTAGGTTTTTATCATTAAGTTTCTCATTTGACTATTGGGAGTTGGTATCGATCATATACTTTCTAAAAGCATATATCATACCCAGGTGTTGATCATATACTTTCCAAAGGTATATATCAAACCTACAAACAATTGAATCAATAGTTGTATGATCATTAAGATGGCCATGGTACATAACCCTAATTGTACAAAGGGGCCTATTATGCAAATTAATTATTCTTCAATTCAAATCAGGGAATGATAATTGCAATAACATTTATTGCATAATGGCTCATTGTGGGTTAGCATGTCTAACAATCTCCCACTAACCCAAAGAGCCATTAATGGGCTAATCTTTAAACCCTCACTCATGTGACAATCATAGGATATTTAGAAAAATAGCTAGCTAAGCCGATTAGTCACTCTATTCCCAAGAGGCTACGCCAAGTCCTTTTATGGCACTTGCATATCTCCTAGTAATAGTGCTCCCATCCAATGCGGATGTTGCATCTTATGCAACCAATACTCAATATTGTCAGTTATAGTGTCCTTTGACACTACAGCTCAATAATTATTATAATCAATGTTTCCATTATCCTTATCAGAATACTCTTATTCTAGGATATCTCTATCTTCTAAGGTATCGAAATTAAGACCTTTTTAGATCTCCATCTATAAAGTCTTAATTTCTTGAAGATAAGACTTAGAGATAACTATCTCTAAAGTCTTGTCATCTTTAAAAATATTGTTATTATTGCAATCAAGTGTTTTATCTCCATACTAGGATTAGTAAATGTTTACTACTCCAACTGCATGGCAGATATCTGGCTTTTGTACACATCTTGCATACACACGGCTTTTCATAACTGATGCACAAGGGCAGCAGTTTTAGCATTCACTTGCATAACTCTTTGAGGTGTTATCCCTTTAGATATGTCAATACCATACCTTAAGGGAAGGAAGCCTTTGTTGGGATTTTTCCCAAAAATAAGACATGTCCAAGGTGTACCATTAATGTGACAGTCCCAATACCCTCTTTTCATTGCTTCTGAACATCTTTAGAACTAAGATCCATAAGGTATCCTTGAGATCATATCTCAAGGTATGGAATAGCAGATTATGAAATACTTATTAACATCCTTATATCATCCCAAATGATTAGGATATTATCTACATTTATGATGAACACAATGGCACTCCCGCTAAGCTTCACACAGTTCATCAGGATTCTATCTGAAATCATAACATTTATAATTTCATCAAATCTAATGTTCCAACTACAAGAAGCTCATTTGATTCCATAGATGGAGTTCATCATATTGCACATCTTGCTTTCCTCAACCATGAAGCCCTGGGGATACTTCATATGACTAACCTCAGAGAGATATTCATAGGGGAATGCAATCTTGACTCACATCTTGAAGATGTCGAAGTCAAGTTGTGTAGCTATAGTTAGCAATATTCTGATGGGTTTAAGCATGGCCACTAGAAAGCAAGTCTCATCGCAAGCGATGTCTTCTTTCTTCGTGTGTATCTTGTGGATACGAGCCTTGCTTTGAAGGTCTCTACCTTCTCATCAGGTCCCCTCTTTCTCTTGAAGATCCATTTACACCTAACAGGTTTTACTTTTATAGGTGGATCCTCGAGGGTCCATATACAACGCTTGTATATGAAGTCTACTTTAGACATTATTGCTAACATCCATCTTTCCATGTCATGATCTTCAGAAGCTTCATCACATGAAGTAAGATCAGTGTCAGGCTTAACTAACACATGGAATTCATCCTCAAACTCATTTAAATAGATATGAGTGTTTCATATTTAATTGTTCTTATTTGGGTAAGACTCATGCTTCCACTATGCTCCCTTCATATATAAACAACCATTGCTTAAGACAAATGATCTGTTATGTTGGACTCAAAAATTTTCAATATAGGAGTATTCCAACATTTACACATGCTTCATTCAATTCATATAATATGGATATTATGAGGCTTCATGAAGGACTAGAGTTCAGATAGTAGATTGATGACACTCCTCATATCTACATCCATCTAAACTCTAAAAGACTTTGATTCAGGTAGGTACTCAAACATTTCGAATACATCATCTCTTATAGAGCCATCATTCTGCATGATGTAGTGAACCACGTCATTCAAGATTAAATGTCGAGAGCACATATGTATGCCAGAACATCTTTAGATTTTGTAAGGATAAATTGATAATTACAATCATCATCGACATGCCACTTCTAAAGTACATTTGATGAGAAATCAAGATTATATAGACATACAAACCCTAGGATTGTTGTACTATTATATATTTAATTATCATTCCTCATTATTATGAGGAAACTTGCACATTGCAACTACATGCATTATGTTTCCAACTGTAAGTATAATATCTTGATCATGGATCCAATCCATGACAATTTACTAGTTGTTATTGATTATAGTATTGAGTGAGTTTAATGAAGGATTATCTGAAATAAGAAATTTGCATATATATATATATATACTTTTTATTTAGGATTTTTTAATCAAAGTTGTCTTGCCTTGTCAACACTGAAAGTTCATTCCCTTAATCTCTTTCAATGTAAGAGATATACTTACCATTATATCTCAAGCAAGATCTGGGGTCTCCTTTCTTATCTTTGTCACATCCCAATAATATAAGAACCTGTAACTCGGATAAAAAGAAGCGAGAACACATTCTGCCTTGCTAGTTTAACTTGCATTCCCAATTCAGTTTTTAACATCAGGGCCCACTACACCTAAGATGATGTTGACCCGTCATTAATTGAACCAACCGTCAACATTATTAGAACTCGCTATGCGCAATGCAATATTGCCCCAATAATATGAGGATCTGATATTGGGGTCACTATGTATAAGGCCTTACTCTTTAGGGAAGCAAAGATCCCGATCAAGATGCGCTTGTATGCAGGAGCTGTCACTTCGAACAGGCATCTCCTACATACAATCCCTGACGACGAAATCCTTCACCTTTACGGGAGACCAAGGATGTCACTTATGTGATCCTCCATAACATATTCAAATGTTAATTAATTATTATGAATCATATTCACATAATTAATTGTTCCAAGAGAAATGACAACTCTATTCATAATAGAGTATTTCAATTTTATTTGGATTCCAATTAATCTAATCATATTAAATTAATAATCCAATTAATATCCAATAAACATCCTCTATTATTACTTGAAATATGGTATTATCTCAAATACATATTATTCAATTTTAATAATTAGAAAAATATCATGATCCCTTTCTTACCTATTGTCATGGCCAGTTCCGACGGGAGTGGGACAGACCGCTCACGGAGCAACCAGCTACCCCAACGCTCCCCGACTAGACACCATATCTGCCTCAGATCAGGATAATGCCAATTTATCACTTTGTACTTGAGATGATAATCGGTCTTTCACAGAAGGTATACCATATAATAATAATCAAAACATTTTCTATTAACATTATAAGGAGATTTGCTAAACAAATCTCCAATCCTATTCAAGCATCAATGTTTGTTGGAAGGTTCATGTAACCAATTGTGATCTAGACCACATCTAATCAAGTTTTGATTATGGTCAATGCCATTCTAGGAAATAATCATCATCTTTAAATATTTCACAAATATTCATCAATGATTATTTCAAGAAATTAACTATTAATTCCATTAATATAACTTAATGACAATCATAAGGTTCATGATCAAATATGTAGTTTCCAGCAGTGACCCCTACTTATTAAAATTAGCATATATCAATAAATTTAAATCCAAATCAAGCAAACTAAATTTATTTTTTTTCAATTCGATTTATAACAGAACACAAGTGATATTCACACATTTTTAGGTGTTTTAAAAGTATAATTAACTCTTTAATTACATCAAGATTCGCTATCCTCGAAACAGTGGATACATGTTCATTAAGATGATCATAACTTGAACAATCAAATTGCAAATCACACAAACTCAACTCCCACGATTTCCCTATTTAATGGATAAGATTATCCAATTGATAGTTTTGTGTTCAAACACTTTAAAGAGGAGAAAATATAAACTAAACATGGTTGCGTGAATGAAATACGATGAAAAATCACACAACTAAAAAATGCCCAAGTTATCTTTAGAATAAGGATCATATCCTAAACCTCTAACCTATGGCTCTGATACCACTTGAAAGATATGAGAAAATCCTTAAGCGCATCATGGAAGCGTGAGGATCACATCATATGCGATCGGGACTGACTAGTTGAACTAGTCGCTTGAGGCAGCGGAATTTAAAAAAAATAAATGATAAAATCACATGATCCAAGAACACTTCTCGGATCTTTTCATCTAAAATAAAAACTTTAGGTCTACCTCTTGAAGCGTGGTTGCGATCGAGTCTCTAAGCAACGAGACCTCTTATCTCAAGTCTGATCCATCGGTGGAAACGCTTGCGAGCGCAGAGATGAGTCGTGTGCTTCTCGCAATCCAATTCGTTGATCTAGGCAATGGATCTCCTGATCTCATCTTATGATATCGATCGTCTTCTTCACGAGCAAGGCGCACCAAAGAAGACGGAGATCTAAAAGTTGTCAAAGTGGCAGCACAACAGCAATGCGACGATTACGGTGACCTTCTCTCTAGCGATGGAGTGGATGGCCACAGAAGAAGAAGAGAGAGAGAGAGAGAGAGAGAGAGAGAGAGAGAGAGAGATAGAGTGAGAGAGAGAGAGGTTGGCATGAGAATGAGAGGGAGAGAGATATATTGAAGTTGTTGTTGTAACTTTGAAGAGCAAGGGGTGTCTTTTCTTATATAGGATTTTGGGAGTCCATGGATCTCAATCTATGGACAACACAAAACCAATGGATGAGATTGATTTGTGTTTCTTTCAAAGGTCATGAATTTGTTTTAATAACACAACAATAATTAGTTTAATTTAATGCAATATATATTGATAAATAAATATAATTAATTCTAAATTAAATCAACTAACTTTGGAGATAAAGGGGGAAAGGGGAGACGAACACCCGCTCTTAATGGAAGTTGGTGGACGTCCAACCTCTTAGGATGGAAGGTGGCAATCTCCTTATTATCTCATGAGATTACATTATCTCATGAAATATCCAAGATTTACAACAACACTTGCTGTAAATTATCTCACTAAGATAATTCATAATTATCTTGTGAATATTGCAATCATGCCATTGGAAATATGTCAATCACAGTCACACCCCCAAAAAATATTAATTATATTTTCAATTATTTATCCAATGTGAATCCAAATCACATTAATAATTAGTCAACAAATATAAATTACAATAATCTCTATCTAATACATTATAAATCACATTTGTAATATATATGAATAATAGTATAGAAATCAGATCATTAAGAACCTCAATGAGCCTCTCAATAAGAACCTTGGCAATAATCAGATACATAACATTAGAGAGGGTGATGGGACGGAAATCCTCAACATGATCGAACGCCTCCTTTTTTTAAGAAGAAAAAGCATAGCTTTGTTAATTCTGTTGAAACCAGGCCATTGCTAAACTCCTCCAAAACTACGAACACGTCCTCACCCACCAACTCCAAGAACTAGATGTAAAAGAAAACTGGAAAACCATCCGGTCCAGGCGCTCCCTTGCCATTCAAAGAAGAAATAGCCCACTTTAACTCCTCCTTCATGAAAGGTCTAATCAACTGCTAACTCTGCTCGGACAGGAGTCTGGTCGCCCCCGTTCTTGCCCACCTACATGGTCTCGGCATCACCATTCCCGAAATACGATGAAAATAATTCGTTTGTGCTTTTCCAATCTCCTTATCTCCCACCAGTCTCGACTCCCCTACAACCATTGCCTAGATCAGATTTCTTCTCCTCCTTCCTCTGGCCATCATGTAAAAAAATTTGTATTTGCATCACCATCCTTGATCCATCTCTGCCTTTATGTTTGCTTATATTCCACCACCCTCTTCCTATACTCTAGAGCAATCGTCCTCATATAGTTTATCCTTTCCTTCGGCTCTTCATCCATCAGATCTTCGGAGTCCTCCTCCCTATCCAGCCTAGCAATCCCCTCCTATGCCACCGTTTTGTTTGCCCTCCTGGTTTCCTTCACCTCCTGCTGGAACACACTCAATCTCTTCCTCAGGCTTATGATTTTCTCTGATAAACAGGAGGCAGTTGAACCCTCTCCCTCCACCAATCGCCAATGATCTGCTACCAACTCACGGAATCCATCTTCAAGCAGCCACACCCTCTTAAATCTGATGAAAGAGCATGGGGCATCCCCCTTACCATTGTCCCACAAGAGAGGAAAATGGTCCGATCTGGATCTCAGACGAGAGGAGACACCTCTCATGGGGAACAACAGCAACACCTCGGGAGAAACCAGGAAACGATCTAATCTCGAGCAAGACCCGGCGTTTCTTCAGGTGTACCTAATGTCAACAACATCCTGACCATCCAATTGCAAATCTCCAACTAACACCACAAAACCTTCTGAGCAAGGATCATGTCCCCCCTAGCCTTGGTCTATTAGTAGAGAACAAAGTGACATTGAAATCACCGGCCACGATCCAAGCTACATCAAGGAACACCTCTCTCATAGCCAGCAACTCTAACAAGAGGTTTCCATGAAGCGAGTGATCCATTGGTCCATAAACACAAGAAATCACTAGTTTGGAGCCAAAATGTTTCATGAGAAGCTCAATCATTAGTACGAACATGTATCTTCTTTCTGGTAGAATATTGAACATATCATCATTCCAAGTAACAACAACACCAACGCTTTGGTTTTTTTTAATATGTAATTGCACTTTGGTGTTTTTTTTTACTTTTTTAATATTTTTATTTATATTTTTATGAACTAATTCAATTGGAATTAATACGTGGCCTATTGAAATATCAACAAAGTTTTCTACTTATTCACTATTTATATTGGTCTTATGTTCATGTACAATAGAAGCCCTATTTTGTTTTTTTATTGAATTTTCTTCTAGGGACTTATTTTAATAATAATGAAGTTCAAGTAGCTATCCCATTTTTATTTGTCCAATATTTTATACACATTTATTTTTTAAGGATTTTAGCTTCGAATCCTTTAAACTTTGTAAATTACCTTCTCGACCTTTGAAACAACGTAGTTCCCCTTCGATCTCGTAAACTTGCTAACTCTTACCCCATGAACCATACAGTTAATCTGTTTGAAGCTCTTGGAGGTTCTTGAAGTAATTTACAGGGTTGATGAGGTAATTACATTGTGTAAAAGGTCGTAGAGGTAATTTAATGAGTTTCTAAGGTTCGTGAGGTAAAAATCTCTTCTTTTTAATGTGTTTTGTTTTTGCATATTTTTAGGAATTTAGACAAACTTTGAGTATAATGTAGATGACACATTGAATTTAAGACTTCATTCACTCAACCAACTCTTATGTCCATGGCTATATAAGAACCTGTGTTCCCTCGTCATAGGCATCAATCTGAAGAGAAAAATAGAGAACAAAGAGAGAAGCAATTTCTCATTGCTCCATTTGGTGCAGTGGCATTTGATCAAAGATCGAAGCGCATTCATGTTTCTAAATTTGGAACATTTACAACTTCACTGTGTTAATCTGTTGGTGATCTCGATGATAAGTTTGCCTTGCATTATCTTTTTTTTATATAACTAATGTCATTGTAGAGATGTTTTCCTTTGTGTAAGCATCCAAGTTAGAACATTTTATTGCAGTGCTTGAGCTTGATTTTGAGTTGCAATCAATCCCAGATCGTCTTGTACCATCTCATTGGGATTTTTCCATAAAATTATCCATGCACTAGACTGCATTTTTCACTAGTTGGACTTTTTATTTGCAGTTTTAATAGTCTTGGTATGACATGTCGATTTTCTGACGAATTCACGCCATCTGTTACAACTGATTTCGTAACATGTTGCATGAACCTATTAGGAGAAGCAATCTTTTCCTAACATATAGTATGGATTCTGTAGAATTTGCCTTTTGTTGTTGCACTATGGCTGACTGAACCTCCTAACTGTTATTCAATAGCCCCCTCACGACTCTGAATTGGGGAGCATATCGTATTTGGCTGAAATTTAGCTCAAATTTGGTAGACTCTTGACCATTAAGATTAAGTATCCACAAATATTGGATTTCGCTGAAATTTGGTAGGTGTGTAGAACATTATAATATATTGCATACATGCGGATGGATTTGGAAATGGAATTTGCAAATAAAATTTAAGGTTACGTATTATTTACTGCAGCAGATTATTTACTGCAGCAGAGAATCTGCTCTCTCTGAATTGTTAGGAAAACTAAGTATGTTGTAGTATTATTTTTCTTTCAGAGGATCTGCTCTCTCTCTCTCTGAATTGTTAGGAAAACTATGTTGTAGTGTTATTTTTCTTTCTGTCCAATAAAAAGATATAAAAAAGGGCCTGACAAAACAAATTATTCAGAAGGTTACCTATTTTAGGAAGAGTGTGGTGTTGCATATTGGTTGGAGATTTATATGATATGGACAACGATGTACAATGGTATGTTTCAGAATTTCTTTGTTACATTATAATTTTAGAAAACAAGCATAATCATCACAAAGAAAGAGAGGATGATTTATGCGGAAAACTCTGCAATAAGGGAAAAACCACGGGGCACACACAATCCCTAATCTCCCTTACACGAGATTAGGGCTCTCTTCACTATTTCCTTTTTCAATGAAGTGGGATGAGATACTATACAAAATCGATGGGTAAAATGGCCCCTCACCCCCAAGATCCATTTAGCCATTTAAAGAACAACTCAACATCCCCTCTCAAGTTGGGCATACATGTTTGTCATGACCAACTTGCTTAAATTCATCTCAAATTGCACAGCAGGCAACCCCTTTGTGAAAAGATCAGCAACCTGATCAGTAGACTTCACGTACGGAAGGCACAACATTCTAGCATAATATTCTCGTGGATGAAATGCCTATCTATCTCCACATGCTTCATTCTATCATTCATTACAGGAGTGTTGGCCAAGTTTATTGCAGCTTTGGTATCACAAAATATCTTCATCGGCATACTCACTTTGATGTCCAAGTCATTTAATAGAATTTGTAGCCATAGAAATTCAGTGATACCATTTGCCAGAGCACAAAATTCAGCTTCAGCACTCGATCTTGAAACCACATTCTGCTTTTTATTTCTCCAAATAACCAAATTCCCACACAAATATATCGCATAGTCTGAAGTGGATCGTCTGTCATTCACAGAACCAACACAGTCAGCATTAGTATATCCTTCAATTGTAGCTTCGGGATTTTTCTTGAGCATAAGCCCTTTTCCTGATGATCCTTTTATGCATCTTAGAATACTATTCAACATATTAGCATGAGAGGTAGTGGGAGCATGCACGAATTGACTCGCCATATTTACCGTGTAGGTAATATCTAGTCTTATGAGAGTAAGATAAATCGACTTTCACATCAATCTTTGATATATTCCTTTTCCTATATCATCAAGGATCTCACCATCTTCTTTAGCAAGTTTATGATTTACCTCAATAGGGATAGTAGTAGATTTACATCCCAACATGCCACAATCCTTTAGCAAATCAAGAGCATATTTTCTTTGACTTAGACGCATACCTCCTGGAGATGAAGCCATCTCAATACCTAGAATACTTTAGCTTTCCCGAGTCTTTCAGTTCAAATTCAGTTCCAAGTGTGTTCTTTATCTTAAGAAGTCCTATTTCGTCATCACCTGTAAGAATCATGTCATCCACATACACTAAAAGAATACACCTTTATCATCGTTCCTTTTTATAAACAGAGTGTGGTCTCCATTCACTTGGGTATATCCATTCCTAATCATGACCACGTGTAGACATTCAAACCAAGCTTGTGGAGATGTTTTAGTCCATATAAAGATTTCTCTAGTTTACAACACTTCCCATCATTCTCGAACTCAGGCAGTATTTTTATATATACTTCTTCTTTAAGGTCACTGTTCAAAAAATATTTTTCACATCTAATTGTTGTATTTTCTATGAAAAATGAACTGCTACGAAAATAACAACCCTAAATATATTCATCTTAGCAACAGGAGCAAATGTTTCAAGGTAGTCAATCCCATATTTCTGACTGTAACCTCTAGCCACAAGACGAGCCTTGAATCTGTCAACATTCCCATCAGCATCATATTTGATTGTATATATCTATTTAGATCCAACAAGCTGAGCACGCCTAGGGGCATCAACAATATCCCAAGTATCATTCTTTACCAAGGCTTCTATTTCTTCCCTCATTTTATTGACCCATTTCTGATCATTTTTGGCCTCATTAATATTTTCAAGGACATGATGAGCATCTAGAGAGGTTAAAAGATATTTGTATCTTGGACTCATCTTGGTGTATGCAACAAAGTCTTCCAGAGGATAACGAGCAGAGGCACGAACAGTTCTAACAACATTTCTCACAGCAATTGGGCGATCATCCATTAAAGTCTTAGAATTGTCAACGGGAATATCAGGAGTGAGAGGAATACTTACAAAGTGTTCATGTCCCAAATCATTTGAGGAGAGATTGAAATCAGGGCTTTGTATAATAATTTCTTCAGTCTCTACCATGGAGAAATCATGGCTTTGTATCATTTCTTCTTCAGTCTCCACCATCATATCCACTTCCTTTCATCTGCTATAAGTTTGACAGAATCGACCTCTATCCTCGTTATCTTCTTTTCTATCTTGTTCACAGTCATTCGTTACATGGATATTCTCCTGTATATCATCAAGAAAATAAACTGCCTTCTCATTTTTCTCAAGATCTATATTGACATACTCCCACTGAGAAAAATTATTAGAAAAGTAGGACTCATCTTCAAAGAAAGTGGCATCCTTACTCACATGAATGCGACGGTCACAGGATCATAACATTTGTATCCTTTTTGTGTTCCAGAATAACTAAGAAAGGTGCATTTCATAGCCCGTAGATCTAACTTTCGCACACCTGGTCCAGAGTTAAGAAGAAAGAAGACACATCCAAAGACCCGAGGGTCCAAACTGAAAGGAGAGTTATTGGGATGAATAATAGAGTAGGGAGTTTTCTTTGCTATCACATTAGAAGGTGTCTTGTTTACCACATAGCAGCAGTTAAGACAGCCTCTCTCCAAAACATCTTTGATATATTTCGTTGAAGTAAGAATACTCTGGTTACATTCAACAAGTGACGATTTTTTCTTTCAGCTACTCCATTCTGTTGTGGTATATAATTGCACAAGATTTCATGAATGATGTCCCTCTCATCAAGAAAAGTAGATAGAGATCCTTCTAAGTATTTCCTCTTTCCTGAGCCTTCTTCGAATATATCAAAAAGCTCGTCGACATCACTCTTGTCAAAGACCTTTCTGACGCTCTACTCCTGACATTATCCGTCATCAACTTCTTAATTTCAACTCTATACTGAGTGATAACCATATTTATGAAACTTTTGATTGCTTTAGAAATTTCACTCCTACTTTTCAAAAGGTATAAGAAGGTACTCCGAGAGAAATCATCAATAAAAGTAATATAGTGGAGATGACCAGCAACACACCTTATATTTGAAGGTCCCCACACATCAGAATGAACAAGCTCAAAAGCATGAGCAGATTTACTGGTAGAAATAGGATAGGTGTTGCAAGTTTGCTTTGCAAATTGGCAGACATCACATTGCAAATCCCCTTCAGATAATCTTGAAGAAATATCGGGCATCAACTCTTGCAAAGAAGAGAAATTGATATGACCAAGATGCTCATGCCATCGTTTCACTGTCATCGAGCAATCCTTCTCAAGTCGAACCTTCATTGCAGAAGTAAGACTATTACCAACCTAAGCAGGAAGACGATATAATCCATTTTCAACTCGATCAATTCCAATCTTCTTTCATGTCTCCAAGTCTTCTAAAACGCACAATCTTTGGTCAAAAATTAACTTGCAGTTCAATTCTTTCATGATCTTGCTAACAGACAAAACATTTATTGGAAAATCAGGCACATGAAGAGCATCATGAAGTAGGAAACGGTCTATAATAGATATGATCCCTTTCCCAGTGATGGTAGCAGGATATCTATCTGCAACAGTAACTTTCTCTCTTCTTGAGGATAATTTGTAGTCATGAAACATTCGCAGATCACCTGTCATATGATCAGAATCCTCACTATTAATGATCCACTCAGTAATGTTTGTATTATTCTTATCAATTCGCCTCGTAATCAAGCATAATCATCACAAAGGAAGAGACGATGATTTGTACTCATCTCAAGATCTATTTACCTATTTAAAGAACAACTCAATAGTAACTTTTACTAAATTTGTTTTTTGGATAAAAGATTCTTTTGTTTCTGTAATAACAGTTTAGACCAGTACTCCAGCATGATCATTGAGTTCTTATATAATATATTCATCTTCATTTGTAATGTTTGACGAAAGCTACAAAAGCTAACAATACCCAACTCATTTTAGTTCAAGCTAAATAGCACCGTTTTAGTAATTTCCACTTTAATTTTATAAAAAAAATTAATTGTTTAATGATTGAGCTGTTGTCATCGATCCGACCGATCAAATGTTTCTATAAATTTTCTTGAAAAAGAGTCGCATGAAGCAAACCACTGAACTGCTTGTTTCTGATGATTAGATCACAAATCTTTATTCCAGATCCAAATCATCATCCCTAATCTCATACTGCAACTATATACTCGGGATACTGCTAACCATATTGCATAATACCTGTCATATTAGCGAGTAGCAAAATGAGAGCCGAAAAAGCTTTCGCGACATGATAGTTGAATGATTAAGTTTTGCTACAAATAGAAGAGGAAAATGCGCACAAATATGATCAATAATGCAAGCATGAAGGCACACATATTTACAAGGTTCACATGTAACTGGACTACGTCCGTGCTTGGCAGAGACTATTTTTCACTATATAGAGAAGAAGAACATACTAGTGATGCAGAGAGACCTAACTTTAAGGAGTTTATATACCACTCATGTACAAATGGACCCATATTTAAACGGATCCGAATACCCACATAGAACAAATTTGGAGACGAGGATGCTGCCCACTGCAAACCATGAAAGGGGACAACATCATGAGTCCCTTCTTCAACTGAGTTCAGCAGAACTGACAAGGCATATCCACAAATTTAAGTACTGCCAATATGATTAGAACTTGACAACATCAATCAAAGTGAAAATAAGACGAGGGATTGTCATTTGACGACGCGCATATGAGGTGTATGGCAGCTTCCAAAGTATCTATGTGAATGTGATTTGGTGGTCCTTAGGATTTGTTTTGGATCCATCTCCTTTAAGGGGTCTCGAATTTCCAGAGATCTTCTCTGGACCACAGGCCAACTTGTATCCATAAATCAGAGCTTGCGATCTCTTGATATTATCCAGTAAGGCTGGTATCTTCATGGCCAGTTTTTACTGTCCAACTCTCTCAACTATTCAGAAAAATCGCAGTCATGTTTATGCTCCCGTATCTAGTTTGCTCCAGCGTAGTTTTACGTCAATTCAAGAGCATTGCACTCCACAAGATCCAGTCCTCCACGAGTTGTTGTCTCATTTATTTCAGATAGGATGCTAAAACCTAATCTTGCTCTAGTTCCATGCGTGACTGTGGAAAAGGGGGGACGGATCCTTGATGAATCTGTAATTCATCACTCTAAAAGTTGAAAATAGAGCTTTGTTCTCGAGTAAATAGCTGCATATTTCCACTTATATTTCATAAGTAGCATTCATGGATGCATTGATAACATCTGCAGTTTAGCATTCATATTTGCATAAAATAAGAAGCCAAATTCACTTGTAAATATTCACCTGTATATTAGATAAAACACCTTATTTGTATATATTTTATACTAACTCCAAATCCAATAAAACCAACTCCATAGGGTATATATGACTACACTAATAAAGAAAAAAATATCAAAAAAATACTAACTTGTAAAATTGACCAATAAAACCCCAATCCAAGTTTGAAACTAGGAGCCTTAAAATGTGTATATCTCTCTCATACAACCTCCGAATTAGGTCTACTCACTTTTAAAGTAATATACATTCAGAGACCTTCGAAACAGGACCAATTTCATCAAAATCGGAGCTTGTATGCAAAACTTGAGTTTTGGGCCCCTTTTGTATATTGTGCATAATGACCGTTTTACCCCTGTATTTTATCTTTTCATTTTCCTAATTATTAAAAATAAAAAAATAGATTAAGTTGTAAATATTCTCCTCATATTTTTTCTATTTTTATTTTGATTTTTCTCTCTTTTAAAAATGACAAAAAAATTGTAAAAGATAAAATGCAATATTTTATACCTATAAGGTACCGCCCAAAAATATGCTTTTGTACAGATGATCTCGTTTGATTTTCGGACCTTCACAAAAGTTGTAGATCTCATCGAGATGAGTAACTTTCGTATTGACTACTTTTTGATTTAAACCCTTTTGTTATGTCTTTTTGATTTTTCTTTCTATTTAGCTTTGGATTTTTCTGAGAGCGACACGTGGTGGCTACGGAAACCGCCACGTGTCAATCCCTTGGGTTTTGGCTACTAATTAAATAAATGCCACATGGCCGCACCCTAGCGCGCCAAGTGGCATCATCTCTCTCCTCTCTATCCATTCCTCCCCACTCTCCCTTAACTTAAGGGAGAGGCCTCTTCGACACCTCCCATCTCATCCCATCTTCTCCACTCCTTCCATCTCTCCCACTCTCTCCATGCCCTCTCCAACCTCCACCTTCTCCTCTTTATAATCACTTCCACTCCTTCATTCATCCGCATCCGCCATTCTAGAGAAGTATAGGCCCAGCTCGCTCCTCCCCCTTGGTGACAGCTCCGGGTGTGAATCTTGAGTCGACGACGACCTTTGCGCTTTAGGCGAGATCCAAGGGATCTTCCCTTGCCACAGCTCCTTCTCGAGTTGCTCAAGCTCTTCATCGCCGCTGCATCGAGCGAAGACAGGAGCTCATCATTGAGCTCCTTCACAGGCATCCGACTTCATACTCCAGGTAATCTTCTTCTTCCTCTTCAACACCTATTCTCTCTCTCCTCTATTTCATCATCTTCCTCCCACCGAATCACAAAACCAATCGCACTTCAACGGATAAATCACACTTTGCGTACGCAACGGTGATTTTTATTTATTTTTCCGACGAACTTTCATCAATCGATTAATCCTTTATTTAAACCACTTAAACAAATGAATGAACATCAGAGGAGGTGGTGACACCCCCCTGTGTCTTCTTCCTCCACCACCACGACCGAGCCCTCCGCTCGAGCTCTTCTCCTTCATTGTAGGTATTCAGCTCCACCGCCGCACAACCCAGCAGGGGGGGCCAGCTCCTCCAGGCTCGCCAGCCCCCTCCCACGTCCATCCTCACCGGCGCGCTCCTCCAGCCGCACTGTCCAGCAGCACCGGCCACTCCTCCATCGCCAGGCCGTCACCACGCAAATCGCCTCCGCCAACGCGTGTGGCCGTGCGTCTTCCTTAGCAGCGGCCTACGGCCTCCAGCCGTCCTCCTCCACGCAACAGCCATCAGGTCGTCACTGCACCACCGCTCCGCGCGGTCTGAGCACCTCGCGTCCACCGCACCTCCGTAGCTCCATCGCCGGCCGCCCTCCACCGATCTCAAACGTTGGCCTCCATCAACCACCAAGCTCCACTTCCCTCCTCCCCTGTTCAAGCCAAGAAACAGAGGAGTTTCATCGGACAATAAACAAATGGTGATTTGTAAAGGGGACACTTGACACCCCTTGCAAGTTATCAAAGAAATTTCAAGTTTTACCTAATTGCATGTAAGTCCCTGTTCTCATTTCAGCTCATGTTTCCTTTCTCTGTATTACATATACACCCCTGTGTTTGCATGCATCCCTAGGTTGCATTTTACATCATTTTTAAATTCCAAAAGTTGCGTTTTGTTGAGAAACTTGTCCTCTATCTATTGTGCCACGTGTCATGTTTTTGTAATTACAGTAGATTTTTAAATGAATTAATTGTTTGATTTGTGGAATATTTTGCCCAATGACACCTTTTAATTTCTAGTTATTTTCTGTGATTCCAAAAATCCTCAAAAATTCACAGTAGCTCTAGGACAGTGAACTTAACATTGCATAAAATTTTCATGTTATTTGCACACATATCGAGGCCAGAATAAATTGTTGAGTGATTTTGTTACTTTAATTTTAATAAATTCATTTCACATTGAAATTAAGATTTGACATTTTTTCTGGATTCCTTATCATTAGAGCTATCTAGGATAATTTTATCTCCTGAAAAAAAAATCATTTGACGACCCGCAAAATCGGCCCTTTAAGAGTGCTAAATTAAAACTTGGAGTTGTCGTAGCAGTCGGGCCGATTCGGGCTCATCAAAAGATCATCTCATTTAAATATATGTCAATAATAGATCAAAATGAGATGATCGTGAAATTTTTTTACTTGGTAAGATACCAAGGTCGAACTCAGGAACACGAGCCTCTCTCGTATTAATCGGATTTCTATTTATTTAGCTAAGTGTTGAGTTAAAGGCATATAGGTCAAATCATGCATACATGACACAATAAGGCAAAGCGTTATAAATAAACATGCAATTTTTTTATCAATTTTTATCGTGCAAATAAATGAACATGCAAAGCGAATGATATGCCCAAAATGATAGTCACTTGAGTCATAAAAAAATTGCGAGTCAAACCGAGATAAAATAAAGAAGCACTCTACATTTATAAAGCAAGTAGGCATGACAAACGAAGAAATCAGGACACTTAGATAATAAATTAATACACTATGGATTATAGTGTCAAATCTAAAATTAAAGCATGCCATAATAAATATGACGAGAAGAGCTTCAAAATGAAACTGAAATCAACTCGATTGGAGATATGTAGCTCAAGATATGCAATAAGGAAGCTAAGGGCATAACTGAAATAAAACATGAAATAAAATTGCATACAGGTCCCCGGGAGGGACTAAAATGTAAATAAACAAAAGAGCGGGACCTTCCCTGTAATTTTCCCACACGCACAGGGACCATTCTTCAAATATTAAAACCCGTGAGGGTTTCGGTGTAAATATCCCCCTGCGCGCATGGGCAGCACGTGACGCTGGACCTTTTTGCAATATTGAAGAAGTCGCGGGTCGTCTCTGCAAATTGCCCAGATACGTACGTGCCAGGCACGTGCGATCTAGGCTCGGAGGAAGTTCGGGTTCGGCAGAGGCTAGGCGGAGCTTCGGCTAGGCTCGGGCGTTGCTGCAGGCTCGGATTGGGTTCGGGAGCTTCCAAGCCTAGAGGCTCGGACGCTAGGCTCGGTGACGCTCTAATGTCGACGCGTGGCTAGCTCGGGGCCATGGGATCATGCAAATCCAACGGCATCTGGGGACGAAGCTTCTGGATGACGTGGGCTCGCCTGCGCCGTTGGATGTGCTCCGGAGAGGGGCAATCCAACGGTAGCTGCTTCTTCTCCTCCATCTTCGGCTGGCGGCGATTTTGGAGCTCCGGCAAAGGAGCTCCTCCTCCGCCGCTCCATTTTGGGCACGGTGAACCTCCCCCGAGCTCAAGGAGATATCGTCGATGAAGCTCGAAACTCGGGGAAGGTCCAGGAGCTGCTGGCGTCGAGCATCGGAGCTCTAAGGTCGATGGCGACTGTGATGAAATGTGCTCCGGCGAGGCTCCGACCGTTGCACGAGTTAGCGACCTGCAATGTTAATCACATAGCCGAAGCAAAAGATGTGCGTGCATGAATGGAGTGGGAGCTCGACGAGCGGAGAAGGCAAGAGCTCGGAGCTCCTCCGCCGTGGGTGGCGGAGGAGATGGGTCGGCAGGTGACAAGGTCTGGAGGAGCGGGGAAGGTGATCGAGAAGGGTGCGCGTGAAAGATGGAAACGTGGCGGAGCTCGGGATATGGATTGTGAAGGTTGAAGGTGGATGAAGAGGCCTAATTAATTAATGGAAATTAAGGAAAAATACAGAGGAAGAAGAAGAAGCTTACCTGACGTCGGGCGGGCGATGTGGCCTGTGCTTGAGCTCCGAGAGGAGCTCGGGGTCTTCGCACGTGCTAGGCGGCCGTCCCAGCGAGCTCGGGCGGTCGCTAAGCGCCGCAACTCCGCCGTGTATGGCGGAGGGTCTCACCGGAGGCGCGCGTCGTCTTCACGCTCCATCCGACCTCCTCGCTGTCACCGAGGGGTGGAGGAATGCTGGGCGTGGCCCCGCGTACAAGTGGACAAGGTGTAACGGTAAGGGAGGCGGCGTATTTGAAGGGACGAGTGGCGGAGCTGGCTGGGACGGCCGCCCAGCACGTGCGAAGACCCCGAGCTCCTCTCGGAGCTCAAGCACAGGCCACATCGCCCGCCCAACGTCAGGTAAGCTTCTTCTTCTTCCTTTGTATTTTTCCTTAATTTCCATTAATTAATTAGGCCTCTTCATCCACCTTCGACCTTCACAATCCATATCTCGAGCTCCGCCACGTTTCCATCTTTCACGCGCACCCTTCTCGATCACCTTCCCTGCTCCTCCAGACCTCGTCACCTGCCGACCCATCTCCTCCGCCACCCACGGCGGAGGAGCTCCGAGCTCTCGCCTTCTCCGCTCGTCGAGCTCCCACTCCATTCACGCATGCACATCTTTTGCTTCGGCTATGTGATTAACATTACAGGTCGCTAACTCGTGCAACGGTCGGAGCCTCGCCAGAGCACATTTCGTCACAGTCGCCATCGACCTTAGAGCTCCGATGCTCGACGCCAGCAGCTCCTAGACCTTCCCCAAGTTTCGAGCTTCATCGACGATATCTCCTTGAGCTCGAGGGAGGTTCACCGTGCCCAGAATGGAGCGGCGGAGGAGGAGCTCTTTCGCCGGAGCTCCAAAATCGCCGCCAGCCGAAGATGGAGGAGAAGAAGCAGCTACCGTTGGATTGCCCCTCTCCGGAGCACATCCAACGGCGCAGGAGAGCCCACGTCGTCCAGAAGCTTCGTCCCCAGATGCCGTTGGATTTGCATGATCCCATGGCCCCGAGCTAGCCACGCGTCGACATTAGAGCGTCACTGAGCCTAGCGTCCGAGCCTCTAGGCTTGGAAGCTCCCGAACCCAATCCGAGCCTGCAGCAACGCCCGAGCCTAGCCGAAGCTCCGCCTAGCCTCTGCCGAACCCGAACCTCCTCCGAGCCTAGATCGCACGTGCCTGGCACGTGCGTATCTGGGCAATTTGCAGAGACGACCCGCGACTTCTTCAATATTGCAAAAAGGTCCAGCATCACGTGCTGCCCATGCGCGCAGGGGGGTATTTACACTGAAACCCTTGCGGGTTTTAATATTTGCAGAATGGTCCATGTACGTGTGGGAAAATTACAGGGAAGGTCCCTCTCTTTTGTTTATTTACATTTTAGTCCCTCCCGGGGACCTGTGTGCAATTTTATTTCATGTTTTATTTTAGTTATGCCCTTAGCTTACTTATTGCATATCTTGAGCTACATATCTCCCATCGAGTTGATTTCAGTTTCATTTTGAAGCTCTTCTCGTCATCTTTATTATGGCATGCTTTAATTTTAGATTTGACACTATGATCCGTAGTGTATTAATTTATTATCTAAGTGTCTTGATTTCATCGTTTGTCATGCCTACTTGCTTTATAAATGTAGAGTGCTTCTTTATTTCATCTCAGTTTGACTCGCAATTTTTTTTATGACTCAAGTGACTATCATTTTGGGCATATCATTCGCTTTGCATGTTCATTTATTTGCATGATAAAAATTGATAAAAAAAATTGCATGTTTATTTATAACGCTTTGCCTTGTTGTGTCGTGTATGCATGATTTGACCTATATGCCTTTAACTCATCACTTAGCTAAATAAATAGAAATCCGATTAATACGAGAGAGGCTCGTGTCCCTGAGTTCGACCTTGGTATCTTACCAAGTAAAAAAATTTCACGATCATCTCATTTTGATCTATTAATGACATATATTTAAATGAGATGATCTTTTGATGAGCCCGACTTGGCCCGACTGCTACGACAACTCCAAGTGCTAATTTAGCACTCTTAAAGGGCAGATTTTGCGGGTCGTCAAATGGCGCCGTTACCGGGGAGGTACGGCTTAGGTTAATTTTTAGTCAAATTCCGTGTGTTTGATTTTCTTTCCCCGGGTAGTCTGACCTCCGGTTTTCTTGTAGTTATTTTTTCACTCCTTTATTTCTTTGCATTATTTAATTTTTGTGTCACTCTCTGACCTCAACTTGTTTTTGTGCGAGGAACGCGAGGAGTCGACGACGCTTCGAGGATATAGCATTTAAATTTTCTGAGTGAAAGAGAGGCTCTGTAATTTTCATTTTTTATTTTTATTTTTATTTTTCGCATTTTTTCCAGCGGTTCCCATTTGGGATCTCGCGCGTGTAAGTATAGTGGAACTGTGTCCCCGTGTGCTGTGTGGATGAAAGTAACTTAGCTTGCACTAGCGGCTCCTCGAGCCAATCTAGGAATTGCTTGTGCTCGTAATCATTAGGACTACACAACTCACTTAAAAGACGTACTTAGACCGTAGGAATTAGCCAAAATAACCTATTCTTCACGCTAATAGAACTGCTTGTCTAGGAGCGGCTTTCATCGCCTGCATTTGCATTTAGATAAAGTTTTCAATTCTGTTTTGCATCCTGCATAAAAAAGCGAAGGGATCACTGTAAGTCTCCTGAACTCAGCATAACATCATTATTTTAACTTGCATCAACTTTTCTCAATTTCTCCCTCTGATTTTATCACATTTAATTAAATGGAAATTAGGACTGTCCGATAGGCGTGCTGTGTGGTTGGACTTAATCAGTGAAAACCTAACTTAAAACCGGGACTGCTAAACATTATTGACGAAAAAAAGGGGGAATAAAACTTGAAAATTGTTTGCAGGAGATTAATCCCCGACCTTGTTTTCAGGTTGAGTGAGGGTACTTGAGTGTGTGTAAACACCTTAAGGCAGAGCCCAAATCCCCGCCTTCCATATCACGTTCTGACTGATCCTAGCAAATATCACAAGTCGAATAATTTCAGATTCATTGACTAGTACCAAGTAGCCTCCGCCTGTCTCAGGTAGATAGGGGCGAAATTGCGGTACTTTGCGACAAGCTGCCAGTAACCCCCCGAGGTGAAGTTCCGGCCTTGTCAGCCTCCGCCTGCTTACAGGTAAATAGGGGTGTGGTCTTTGAATCCATCGACTTGGGATAGGAGCGAAGAAAGGAAGGACCGGCGGTATCTTAGGCGATAGGTTAAACAAGGAAGACGCATCCGGCTCTGAGCCGACTTCCCTATAGGCCGCGTAATCCTTGCTATCTTGCTTGAAAATCACACTTAAAATCTACAAGATTAATTGGACTCGGTTTCGGGTCCTTCATCGTGTTGAGTGTGAACTCGGGGTTTTCTCTTGCATTTGTCTTTGAGTCTGCCTGTGTGTGTTATCCCGTGTAATTACACTTTTTCTACCTCCATCTGCTTATAATCATCATTTCCTCTTCAAAGATGTCGGGATATTGGTCCCCATACCCTGTGACCTCTGGTCAATCCTCATCGACCATATACCATTCTTCTCCACCTTCTCATTCTTTCATGTATCCTCCGCCACTCATGGGAGACCCTTACCCGTGGTCGGCTCCTCCTCAACCCGATCATGAAGTCAGAACTCCGACTGACTTCTCCACTTCTTCGCATTTCTCACCTACTCCATATTCTGACATTCCGGATCCACTTCCATCTTGGGCTGACTGTCCTTATTCTAGAGAGCTTGCATGAATCAAAGAATCAAATGAAGAGCGAGCCACTGCTGAGATAGATGATTGGCAAGATTATATACCCCCTGCATACTTTATTCTCACCTCAACTAGGGACCAGACAAGAGATCACATATATACATCCTGACTTGACCTTAGGGCATAACATGGTCGATCGAACAACCCGAATGGAGAGGCCTGCACATCATGATTTTCCAGACTTGATTGACTTTAGTGATCAAGCCTCCATTAACCAGCCTTCATTCGAAGAGCCTATATATTTACAAGATTGGACTCATGAGCTAGACTTATCAGTCCCCGTTTCATCATATGAGGCTCCGACCAATATTTGCCAGTTGGATAGTCCATACTCGACCCAGCATTACATGCCAGAGTCTAGGTATGTTGAGTATGAGACCTCAACATCTCAGCAGTCTCCTCTAATTGAGCAGAACTCTCCCATGATTTGTCATGAGAACATTTTGGAGGATGACATTTCCAGACTTATTGAGAAAAATGAATCATTTGGTAATGAGTTGAGAGATGTCATGGACATATTGCACTCAATTTCTTCCAGCTTGGGAATGATAGTGGAAAAGGGAGTAAGCAGATCTAATGTTGAAAACCAAGCAAGTATTAGGGAACCCACACCTTTTGTACAACTGGAGTCCATTCTACCTCCCTCTTCTACTAACCACTTACCCTCCAATCCAGAGTATGATCATGCATCCACCAAAAATACCAAAAAAATTGAAAAACCAAAAACTCACATAAAAATTGAAAATGAAAATGATTTAAAAAAGTTGGATCCTACCTTAAGGGAAGCACTCGATGAAGAATTGATTTTCAAACTTCCCTTAATAAAGACCATAGATCACTTCCCCGATCTCAAACGATTTGTGAGAAGTAAATTGATGCCCAAGAGGTCGGGCAATAAGAGGACAAGGACTGAAAGACACATAGTGTCTATGGCCACCTCCTTGGTGATGGGGAGAAAGACCAAAAGCCGCAGAGTGAAGCGGTTGCCCCGAGTTGAATGTGAAATCAAAGACACCATATTTACCCATGCAAGAATCGATGATGACTCGCCGATAAATATCCTCCCGACCTCTGTGTTTGACAAGCTCAAACTCAGGCCAATCATAAAGTCAATAGAGATCGTTCAGCTGGTTGATCGATCCATCAAACGATCGAGAGGAAACATTTCAGTCATCGTTACTTTCCAAGGTGCTCTACTCCAGGTGGACTTCACGATCATTGACATCGAGCACTAAGGAGAGTTTTCCCAGTCTCTGATTATTCTCGGGAAGCCGTTCTTAGACTTGGCTAAGGCGACTATACATTGCGAGACTCAGGAAATCGATTTTTCAGCATTAGGAGCACTCCGACCTCACCCGATCTTTGACACACTTTACTCTCAGGTGACCCGCACATCCGCTGGAAGTCGTGACTATCGAGAGGTTGATGAGTCCCACCTTTCTGCTACACATGAGAGACCGATTGTCCGGACGACTGTTGGTTCAGAGACTCCCCACACCTCCTCAACTACTTGCACCACCACCGTGACAGCTTCTAAGGAGGACTCACGACCAGAAGCTGACATTGAGTCGGACATGATTTTTGCTGATTGTCTTGACCATTTTGATGATCCGACACAAGAGCCCAATGATGTCAATCCAACTGAGATCACTAGCACCTTTCCGAAACGCGTGCTAACCCTTCAAGAATATTCTAATCTATATGGTGACTCATCTGATGAAAAACCATGGTCAACACCACTCCTGGACCGTTAAAGGAAACAACCAAGACTGAATTGACTCCACTTAAAAACACGGTTGCTCCCTCTTCTAGTCGGCTATCTAGTAAGAGGAAGTCGAGAATTGATTCCTCAAGGTGTTCCCCCGAACCTCTCAAGGCGTGTCTCTCTCCACTCCCTCTCAATGATTCAGGTTCTAGAAAATCGACTAAGAAAATTTCCTTCAACATACCGGAGAAGGAATTTTCGAAAGAGTCCTCATCTGGTCCAGATAAGGTGATTTATATGAGTGATCTCAGTTCGACTGTTCTTAAGCCTTATCTAAGCAAGCAGCCATGTGTCGACCCACGTTGGACGATCCCTACACCTCACTATTATTCATCTGAGGATGATTCCGACAGCGACACATATGTATACTATCCACCTCCTCGCGTCCGCAAGAAGGTTCGTCACAAACCTTCTTAATCCTTGTATATTCTCAATTCTCCTTGTATATATATATATATATATATATTCTCCCTCTCCAGTGATTCGAATCACTCGCCCCGGCTCCATATCATTTCATTTTATGGCTATACTTAGGATGATCAGATCCTAAGTATAGGGGGGAGAGTGACCCGAGTCTCTTCACTGTTCATTGTACATCCTCCAGATCACATCGATCCTCGTACTCACTCTTGTCCTATACTTAGGCTGACCAGAGCCTAAGTATAGGGGGGACCGATGCCTGTCGTGTATATATTCATCCATTTCCCCTCTTTTCCTCGTCCGCCCCATTTCTGATCTTCTTGTACACTTAGGCTGCCAGAGCCTAAGTATAGGGGGGCGGGATGACTTCTATACTTTTTGTTATTTTAGCTCTCCTACGCTTAGCACGAGCTATGTCTTTTTAGTCGCTTTCGTGCTCTGAGAACATAGCACACGAAAAGTATAGGGGGTGTGTATATATTACATATATACTTACCCATAGCTCGTACTTTCGCGTATTTTTGTATATATTTTGCAATAATTAATGGTGGGTAAAAATCGAAAAAAAATGTGTATATACTTGTATAATACTCTTGTGTAAAAAAAATGAATTAAAAAAATTAAAATAGGCTTCTTATTTACTCTTTCATATCATCCTTGAAAAAAAAAAGAAGAAGAGTCTTGCATTTTATCTACATAGCATGACATCTGCATCTCATCTGCATATCTTGCATATGCAAGGTGAAAAGTTAGTGGGTTCTGAACCAAGTTATGAGTAGAAATTGAGGATGGACTTGATTTGACCTTAATCCACCTAATTTCAGAGGAGCCTTATAGGAACTGGAGTTAAGATTTCTCAGGTCAAGTGACTTAATTCTTTAAAGTCCGCAAGTCTATGTTCACATGTCATCTTGATTAGTCTAAGTAGAATATCTCGTGCACACGCATGATTCTTTTAGATAATGACCTAACTTGGACAAGCACAATGCACATAGCTCTTCATTGATGAGGTGGTGAGGAGGTAGAATCCTTTAACTTGGAGTAGCACACGGGTGGAAACATTCGTCCTCCTCTAGGGAGGGTAGTGCATCTCAACCTAGTCTGGTGGTGTTCGCATCTAAGGACAAGATGCTGTGGGTTGTAATAATGCTTCAAAAGAGGGATAGTCTACTGGCTCAAGAGGAAAAACTCCTGATGTACATGCTGCACCTTGTATATAGTTCCCAAAAAAAGAAAAAGAAAAAAAAAGAGAGAAAAAAATGCAAGAACTCCAAAAAATCAGACAGGTCCAAGAAAAAAAATAATACCTGTCGGAGTATGTATATTAGCAAGAAGTCTGTAGTTGGATGACTTGGCTACACTGGTCAGGCATCCCGGGATAGGTAGCTACACTGGCTACCGTCCATTCTTTTCTCCACCCCCTCCTCTTGAGCTGGTCGCACTTGAACTTAGAAGGGAATACCCCGCTCCTCGAGGAAAGAGTCACTGGACCGGGTTATTGAGTTACCTTGTTAGAGGAGGCTGTTTCTGAGCCATTTCTGATGTGGAGAGTTACATTTTACTTACAGTACAAGTAAGAATCATAGTCATCAGAAATTTGCGTTTGAGGATTTGTTCTGACATGACTATTGAGGCGTCTTGAATAGAAGACTTGTGGAACTTGAAGCCTGTTAGGTCTTAAGTTCAGATCCCAATAAGGTTCCACCACACAATTAATCCAAAGGTCGAGTCAAGCTCTATTTTCAACTTTTGTTCATGACCTTGATATGGAACCCAAAATCATTTCACTCTTGCATTTCATTTAGTTGCTCGGGGACGAGCAAGGTTTAAGTATAGGGGGTTGATGAATCTGTGATTCATCACTCTAAAAGTTGAAAATAGAGCTTTGTTCTCGAGTAAATAGCTGCATATTTCCACTTATATTTCATAAGTAGCATTCATGCATGCATTGATAACATCTGCAGTTTAGCATTCATATTTGCATAAAATAAGAAGCCAAATTCACTTGTAAATATTCACCTGTATATTAGATAAAACACCTTATTTGTATATATTTTATACTAACTCCAAATACAATAAAACTAACTCCATAGGGTATATATGACTACACTAATAAAGAAAAAAATATCAAAAAAATACTAACTTGTAAAATTGACCAATAAAACCCCAATCCAAGTTTGAAACTAGGAGCCTTAAAATGTGTATATCTCTCTCATACAACCTCCGAATTAGGTCTACTCACTTTTAAAGTAATATACATTCAGAGACCTTCGAAACAAGACCAATTTCATCAAAATCGGAGCTCGTATGCAAAACTTGGGTTTTGGGCCCCTTTTGTATATTGTGCATAATGACCGTTTTACCCCTGTATTTTATCTTTTCATTTTCCTAATTATTAAAAATAAAAAAATAGATTAAGTTGTAAATATTCTCCTCATATTTTCTCTATTTTTATTTTGATTTTTCTCTCTTTTAAAAATGACAAAAAATTGTAAAAGATAAAATGCAGTATTTTATACCTATAAGGTATCGCCCAAAAATATGCTTTTGTACAGATGATCTCGTTTGATTTTCGGACCTTCACAAAAGTTGCAGATCTTGTTGAGATGAGTAACTTTTGTATTGACCACTTTTTGATTTAACCCCTTTTATTATGTCTTTTTGATTTTTCTTTCTATTTAGCTTTGGATTTTTCTGAGAGCGACACGTGGTGGCCCCGGAAGCCGCCATGTGTCAATCCCTTGGGTTTTGGCTACTAATTAAATAAATACCACATGGTTGCACCGTAGCATGCCAAGTGGCATCATCTCTCTCCTCTCTACCCATTCCTCCCCACTCTCCCTTAACTTAAGGGAGAGGCCTCTTCGATACCTCCCATCCCATCCCATCTTCTCCACTCCTTCTTCCATCTCTCGCACTCTCTCCACGCCCTCTCCAACCTCCACCTTCTCCTCTTTATAATCACTTCCACTCCTTCATTCATCCGCTTCCGCCATTCTAGAGAAGTATAGGCCCAGCTCGCTCCTCCCCCTTGGTGACAGCTCCGGGTGTGGAGCTTGAGTCGACGACGACCTTTGCGCTTTAGGCGAGATCCAAGGGATCTTCCCTTGCCGCAGCTCCTTCTCGAGTTTCTCAAGCTCTGCATCGCCGCTGCATCGAGCGAAGACAGGATCTCATCATCGAGCTCCTTCACAGGCATCCGACTTCATACTCCAGGTAATCTTCTTCTTCTTCTCTTCTTCTTCCTCTTCAACACCTATTCCCTCTCTCCTCTATTTCATCATCTTCCTCCCTCCGAATCACAAAACCAATCGCACTTCAACGAATAAATCACACGTTGCGTACGCTACAGTGATTTTTATTTATTTTTCCGACGAACTTTCATCAATCGATTAATCCTTTATTTAAACCACTTAAACAAATGCATGAACATCAGAGGAGGTGGTGACACCCCCCTGTGTCTTCTTCCTCCTCCACCACGGCCGAGCCCTCCGCTCGAGCTCTTCTCCTTCATTGCAGGTATTCCGCTCCACCGCCGCACAACCCAGCAGGGGGGGTCAGCTCCTCCAGGCTCGCCAGCCCCCTCCCACGTCCATCCTCACCGGCGCGCTCCTCCAGCCACACTGTCCAGCAGCGCCGACCACTCCTCCATCGCCAGGCCGTCACCACGCAAATCGCCTCTGCCAACGCGCATGGCCGCGCGTCTTCCTTAGCAGTGGCCTACGGCCTCCAGCCGCCCTCCTCCACGCAACAGCCATTAGGCCGTCACTGCGCCACCGCTCCGCGCGGTCTGAGCACCTCGCATCCACCGCACCTCCGTAGCTCCATCGCCGGCCGCCCTCCGCCGATCTCAAACGTTGGCCTCCATCAACCACCAAGCTCTACCTCCCTCCTCCCCTGTTCAAGCCAAGAAACAGAGGAGTTTCATCGGACAATAAACAAATGGTGATTTGCAAACGGGGCACTTGACACCCCTTGCAAGTTATCAAAGAAATTTCAAGTTTTATCTAATTGCATGTAAGTCCCTGTTCTCATTTCAGCTCATATTTCTTTTCTATGTATTGCATTCACACCCTTGCATTTGCACGTTTATTTTATCATCATTTTGTCATCCATTTTTAATTTCGAAAGTTGCATTGTGTGGCATAACTCTTGTACTGCCATTTTAGCACTTATTTGTATTTTTCAGATTTGCAGATTATTTATGAAAATTGATTTGGGAAGAAATTGCAACATTTTACCCATTTTGATTGATTAATTTATTGTGCATTGTCTGCTTATCGAAAAATTCTCTGAAAAATTATCATTGGTAGATCTATCTCTGTGCTACAACATATCCAAACACCATCTCATTTGCACGTATCATTTGCCTTAGAAAAATCATTTAGTGAAAACTTTAATCGATTTTTAGTTAATCAACCGTGAAGCGTTTTAAAGAAATTCAAGTTGATTTAGATAGCTCTTGCTTAGACCTATTTGGATTAATTTTATTTCTGAGAAATATAATCGTTTAATAATTATTAAAATTGGTTTAGTCATTTTCACTAAAGCCTACATATTTTATTACATCAGCAAATTCTAAAAAAATTAAGGTAGCTTAAGTTCATTCCATTTCATAATCTGGCCAAGTGTCATAATTTTTGGAATTAATTTGATCATATTTCTGATTTAACTCATAATTGGCTTGATTTTCGCATGTGTATGCATAGAAAATAGAAAAAGACCAAAAAAATAATAATTCCCCGAAAATCTAAAACCTAGACTTTGCTAAAATTCACCTAAGGAGACAGATGTCTCCCTGAGTTCGACCTTGGACTTCACCAAGTAAAAAATATGCCGCTTGAAATTAACTCGAATATAATTGAAAGTGGTTTTTGATATTCCCTCTCGTATCCGACTGCAACGAATACTTTAAATTAATTTGGACATTAATCTGACCGAATTAACATAGGGTGCGGGGCGGCTATCAATCCTCTGCTGTAATACAGCAAGTATTGTAACGCAGGGATCCGTCCGATGATGATCGGGCGACCCTCATTGGAGGTTCGGAATGGCCGACCCCTGATGAGGGTCGTCCGATCTTCAACGGACCGATCCCTGTGTTACAACACCTATTGTATTATAGCAGAGGATCCATCTTGGTGGAAATGGTGGTTACATCTAAGGTGCGGTGCCAATGGACCTCGAGGCAGGCACGACTCGTCGCCTACAAAATGCCTCCCTTGTGAAAGGATAGATCACTCTATAAACCAACTCGTATCATACATTTATAATTAACTGCGAGGGTAAGGGTAAAAACAAGACCTAAGGCAACAAATAATAGGAATATTCGTTGCTATATCTTTCGATGTTAAAGATATAATGATGAATATTATTCATTGTAAAATCATTTTTTGTACTAGTAGTTAGCAACAAATGTCATATACACTGTTAAAGGTTCATATAATGATGATTTTTTGTTGAATTTTTCGTTAAAATTAACACTAATCATTGCCAAATTTAGCAACGATTAGAAGAAAAAGTCAATGAATAATCGTTGTTATATGATTCGTTGTGAGGAATATATCAACAAATACCATTATTCGTTGCTAATTTAAAGAAGTAAGGAACAAGTAATATTCGTTATTATATATTAACTACGAAAGATATGATAACAAATAGTAAATTATTCATTACCTTAGGTCACTTTTCTTTTAGTGAAAATCCGGATTTCAAGTGAATCGCTTGATCTTGATTGAGCGGCTCCATCGGTACAGTAGACTCCGTTGTATAGCAAAGTAGCCGGTCTCCTGGTATGAAGGCATGTGTTTCGTTGCGTTTGTATTTTTTTAAAAGAAAATAATAAATTATGTGATTTGGACCCCAAAAAAACATTGTATTTAGTATCAATCATATTCAATATTACATTTTGATGACTAAATTATCCCACGACAAAATTGAGCTATAGTGATGTCTTTTTCACAATTTGTCCCTAAATTAGCAGTTGTTAAATATATAACGACGAGGAGATTTGGAGTGGGATCGGTCGAATGAAGTATACACCTTTTGTTTGAGACCCTGAGGTGGGGAGTCAGAGCCCCGACTGGGTTGACGAAAGATTATCGGACCACTCCTGTGGTTTTCGACCCGCAGCCCAATAGATAATTGCCAGGGCTTCCACCTGCTGATTGGCAAGTCTCTCGCCAACCCCTTTCTGTCCCCTTTCCTCTCCCTTCTCGGGAGGCTTTGGTCTAGCTGTCCCGGGGACTCATTCTGACTGAAACAAGGGGTGGGTCTTTACCAACTTCGACAATTCGACAACTCCTGGTTCTATCAAACCAGACACTTCAGCTACGTAGCTGGAAGCCTCAGAGTGGAAGGGCTCGCTCATTCTCGCAGGCACCTCGTCGGTTCCTGACTACTACTCTAAGCCTAGCGAGGGCTGCAGCTGAGGCCGACAGGACTGCCCGGCTATATAGTAGTGGAGCGAGATGCATGTTTAGTCGGAAGGGAGGATTAGGGAAATCCTATTGATTGCCACTTTCTCCAGACCCTCAGGAAAAGCATGAAAGCCTCCTCATGAAAGAAAGTGGGGAAGCAGAGAATGGGAGAAGCCCATCAAATGACGGGCTCTTCGCTAACTCCAGACATTCTTCGGGAGTATACCCTTCTGACCTAGCCTCAAGGTTTTCTCAAGGAGTATCGCGATTATATTGATATTTATTCGTTGCGAAAATGATTTTTTATACTCGAAATTAGCAACCAATATCATATCTGTCGTTATATCATTAACAACGATTCACATAACGACGCTTATCCGTTGCTATTTTTCAAAATTTAGCAACGATTAAAAGTTTGTAAAATAGCAACGGATAAGCGTCGCTAGTGGATTGTTGCTAATGATATAACGACATATATGATATTCGTCGCTAATTTTGAGTACGAAAAATCATTTCACAACGAATAATATCGTCGTTATATATTTAACAACGGCTAATTTAGTGACGGATTTTGAAAAAACCGTTACTATAGCTCAATTTTGTTGTAGTCAATCCACTTTCAATTGAGATTATTGAATAACGATATGAATTTAGATCTATATGTTAATCTCTCTCTAAAATCATTATAATCCTTGTGGTTCTCTTATCTGCTCCGTTGCTAGGGTGTTTGCTATTCCATGTTCATACATAACAGAAGTTTAAAATTTTCATGTAAAAAGTTAATGAAGAAGGTGATATGTACATAAGCAAGCTCACATGCATATACATACATATTATGACCCAGAATGAAAGTAAAATTTGTGCTATACACATATTATTACGATCCAAAAGTTTACACAAACACATGTACATACGTATTATATGGATGCATACGCACAAAATGGAAGTAAATTTTGGCGTTATGCAATTTTGATCCAAATGTTGTTCTTAATCAAGTGGAGTATCCAAATGTTGTTCTTAATCAAGTGGAGATCGTTAAACGCAATAAATTGATCTCTTTTTATAACTTCTCTAAACTAAATTTCATAAAAACTTAAAATTCATGTAGAAAATCATATGATTTGTGTTTTTTAAATTTTATTTTTTTTCTAAGATTTTTGAAGTCTAACGTTAGAAATCAAAATTGTTTTATAATAGTTGAAGATAAATTATGTTAATAAAATATACATTGAGCCTTATTTTTAGAGATTTTTATACCAAGAACCCTAGAATATCTCTCAATTACCCGCTCGACCATGTAAACACCGTAATTATTCCAGAAACTGCATAAACTTGCTCTGTTCAATACCATCAAACTTGTCGTCAATTTACCTCATCATGAATTAATTTGCTCGAGTCGAGGTTGAGTTAATCAAACCACAACAAAAACCAACGGTAGATTTCCCTCCTCTCTCATTCTGATTTTCATTTTTTTCTTCCTCCAGCCCAAGTATGACACCACCTTCACGAGTGACATAACCACCTCTTCTACCCACGAGCAATGCCATGGTTGTTATCTTCGCTGCAGAGGCAAGGGAAAGCGGTTCGGGGCGACATTAGAGGGGGTTGGATGTCAAGGCGAAGAGGGAAAGGTAGGCCAGTGCTCCTTGGAGGAGGTCACAGATCTCGACAGCACTGGGCTTCAACCTCCAATAATAGAGGGAGGTTGTGCCGATGCGGTGGAGGGGGGAGGTCGGCAATTAGGTGAAGGGGGCATTGTGGTGGGGAGGGTAATGCTCTTGGGGGAGGGAGGGTGATGATCCTGGGAGGAGGTCGAAGATCTTGGCAACGCTAGGCTTCAACCCTATCATAGGGAGGTTGCGACAATGTAGTGGAAGGGGAAGGAGCGTGGATGGCGTGGTGGAGGGGTCAGAAAGGTGGGTGGATGTCAGTGTTGGGTGGGAAGGGGAGGTGAGGAGGATGAGGAGGGAGAAAGGAAGATGGCATTATTTGTAATTTTGATAAATAAAATGGGTAATATGCTAAAAAACGGAGTCGAGATAGTTTTAATGGACAAATAGATGGGAGTTGACCACAAGGTCATTGGTGTAAGAGTTAACAAGTTTGCGAGGTTGAAGGGATACTTATGATGTTTATAAGGTCGAGCGGGTAATTGACAAAGATTTTAGGGTTCGTGGTGTAGAAATAGCTTATTTTTGTCATTTAATAGAAAGAATGAAATTAATTTAGAATCATATACAAATATTTACTTAAACATTTAATGAAAATGCATTATATTTTCCTAATATATCTAAGAAAATATTTATAATAAAATGAATGGGTATGTAAAACAAATATGATATGTATTTCCACTTTTATTCATCTTATATGAACAGTAAAATATTAATCTATTTATAAAATTATAATAAACATATAAAGTTGACTTTCTATTTAAACAAGAAAAATAAAAAATTGGTTCAAAACAAATATTTGCTACCAATTAGTTATCATTATAAAGAAATTAATAGGCACATATTTAATTACATATATATACATGACATATATATGTGTGTGAGAAAAACTTCAACTGAGATGGGGTCTTTTCTAGTAACATAATGATTTTCAGAACATACTCTAAATATCTCTAATAATGAGGAATCCGGAATAATTTTAAAATACTTAAAATACTAAGTTATAAATCAATAAAAATCATTTACTCAGATCACGAAGCAATTTATTTCAAACAAACCATGCATGCAAATGAGATCATTTTTTGGCACAAATTAGAACACAATTAATTCTACCTAATGTGAATTTTCAGGAAGTTTTAGAACATGTATTGATTTATTACAAATTTCAAAGCAGACAAGGTAAAATATTACAATTTTCTCCACAATAAATATTAATAAATCAAGCCATGCTCGTAAAAATACACTAATCATCAATAATAAAGAATTAATGGGCTTACAAAGTGAAATTTTTAAAATAAAATATGATGATAAACGATGGTTCTAATTAGACACAAACACAGGGGTATAAATGTAAATTACATAATCAAATAAAATAAATGTTGAATTAAAGGACTAAAATGCCATTACCTAGACCCACTGGGGTATTGTTGCAATTTTTCCACATGTGCACGTGCCTTGCACGTGCTTCTGGAGGTGGGACCTTAGCATTATTTGCTAGAAGTTGGGGTCTTAGATGCAATTTCTGCCCCTGCGCATGCATCTCAGGTGTTGAAGGAGACTCGTGTGGTGGCTAGGCACTGAGGCTAAGGTCGGGAGCTCGAGGTGCCATGTGGTAGGCTCTTGTGGTTTGGGCCCACCCGATCCTCAAGGTGTGTGCTTAAAGTTCGGGGTGGCTGATGGATCTCCATTTCATCACCTTTATTCTTTCATTTTGGTCTTTAAACCCTGGCTAAATGCATGTATATATCATTATTTTGCATAAATTAACATATATTATTTATGGCATAAATAATGTGTAAAATATTGGATTTAAAGCTCAAAAAAAAGATCAAAGAAAATAAAAATAAATAAAATACCAAAGGTATTTTATGACCCTAAACTCCGAAACCTAGGCATCATGATGATTAGGTCGACAAGGAATAAAGTAAGGGGAGATAAGGGCCAAAAACATAATAAACCCCCTCATTTTTACTCTTCAGTAATTCACTTTTGGGACCTATTTTATTCTATACTATTTATACATCAAATTAATAAACATTGTACATGAAAGTCGTAGATAAAATTAGATAGAAAAATACAAATTGATTTTACAAAAATATAATATACATAGGACATTCTACACTCAGAATAAAATCCTAAAACCCAAACTTCCCAGACATGTATCTTCTCCATATGAACTCAAAATTCATCAAAATTACTTTAATTGTATATACTTTTTATTAGCTACTTAATGAAGGTAGTTTCATTTAATTTGGATTTAAGATGCAAAAGTTATGTTTCGGGCCCTATTGTATTATATACTTGAATAAAATATTCGTTTTATTTATTCCTTATACATTTCATTATTTTATATTTTTACAATTTTGTAAATATTTTTTATAGTATATGTACATAATTAGATTAAAATAGTATGATTAAAATATACTAAAATAAATAATTGTATAAAATACATAGATGAATTACTTATATATATACATATATAATAAATACATCTATTGATAAGTATGCAAGAAACTTCAAAAAATACAATAAAATAATATTTAAGTATATTAAAATAAGTTATAAATATATAAAATAAGTATATAAAATAATAAAATCGAAAATTCTAAATAAAAATAAAATACATATTATAGGTAAATATACTTATATTTATACTTGTAAAAGCAAACTATGATAAATTAACTCATAAAAATAAAAATCATAATAAAATACTACATAAAATAACAAAATTTTTTATTTTTAATTAAAAATAACATAAAACAATTACATTTTTTGAACTATTTTTAATTTTTAGTTGTTGACTTGTCTTTTTGCGGGTGGCGAGGCCCAATCAGGGCCCATCCTTCGTTGACCTGAGTCAACTCTTCTGACCTCAGGTCTAGCCATGTCATGACGCATTTGACCGATCTTCCTCATTTTTTGCATGAGATTCTTTCACTATTTTGAGTCAATTTCTTCTTGACATTTCTTCCTTGATCCAAGCACTTACACATCGTGATCCAACATCGATCCGAGGACTACTGAATCGAGCGCTCTGTCCGAAGAAAGATCGCCTTGTATAAAATATTGCCTCTGACTTCCTTCACCCCTTGATCCCTCTTCTCCCACACAAACCCAAATCTCAACCCAGATTGAAGAACCTAGTGATAGCAGGCTCCTCTCTTGAGATTCATCGAGCAAGGAAGGGGTCGAATCGAGGTAGATCCGAGCTCTACCATCTCCTCCCTCACGAGCTCTGCTCCCGGCCACACCAGGTCTGGTGAGCCTTTTTTTCTTGTCATTTTCATCCTAGGAGTAGCAGTAGCATAGGTAAGTATTTAATTCCTTTAATTTGTTGAATCATCAGAAAATCCAAATATTTAAGTTTGTCGGAGCTCCTACTCTGGCCCTTGTTCTGCCATCCTCTGCTTGTCTTCCAACCCTCATTTCACCACCATCACCTTCCCCTCCTCTTCTTCTACGCGGACCCACATCACTCACCATGATTCTTTCTGGAGTTGAGAGATTAGGTGTCTGTCCACTGCCTTCCTCTGGAGACCATCGCACCACCTCATCGCACATTCATCTCGTCCGATAACGGGTCGAGGCAGTTTTCCCTCGATCCTCTTTTCTTCATGTGCAGGACTTGAAGCCCCATTTCAAACCAAGGGTGATCTTGGAGCCGGGGCAGGTACCAAGGTCCCTTGAACTCCTCTGGCCTCCGTAGACTGCTCCGGTGGCCTGTGGAGATTTTTAAGCATTCCAGCCATTGAAGGATGCCTCCAGGAAGCTCTTGCCGCCATTTGGAACACATGATATCATTAGAATGAGAAGATCTCAACTAAGGAACCTCGCCCAGGTGAGGCTTCTTCCATGTTCTTCCAACCTTCGCCTTAGTCATTGGATCAGGCATCTCCTCCAGTTCGCACAGTTACCATTGGATGCAACGCTTCGCAACCATCAGTTCATCATCTAGGATCGAATCCCAGCCATCCTGGTCGAAGAATCATCCATCGTTCGCGTAACGACACGTGGATTAGTGAAGCAAATCAACTCACGTGTCAAGGGGGTAATTTTGCAGTTTACCCCTTAGTTTTTATCTTTTTTTGTTTAGTTCAGATTTTTCCATCTGCAGTTCAAACAGTTTTGTAATAATTATACTTTGGATCCTAAACTTTTCTGTATTTACATATATGTCCCTTGCCCCATTACCTCACGTGCTTGTGCGCATGAGATGAGGGGCTTTTGTAGTGGGGCCCCAATAAGTTTGCATTGTATCAATCCATATTTTTGAATTATAAGTGCAATATTATCTAGAAATTTTTCATTTAGGCCTTGAACTTTGTAATAATTCCATAAATACCCCTCCAGGTATTTTTTATTGGATATATCTCTGAAAATTGCATTTTTGGCCCTAGTCTTCTCTGTAGTGTTCGGGCTTAATATAAAAAATTAAATATCTACATAAATGTCCCTATGATATTGTATTTCTTTTTTCAAAATTTTATTTTGTTAAAAATAGTTCATGTGCCCTAAAAATTGTTGAAAATTAGGATAAATACCTCATATATTATTCTTCCACATATAATTTTATTAAGGTATTTTATCTTATATTCATATTTATTAAAAATGAAAAACATAGCTATTTTTTCTTATCTAGCTTATATAAATACAAAAAATATGAAAAATTTTTGAAAAATTCCAAAAAAAATATATTTTAATTATTATCCTATTTTCCAAAACACAGATAAAAAATCCCAAAAAATAGAAAAAGAAAAACACTAAAAATAAATAGCTCCAATATCCTCATAAAATTATACAAAAACTAAAAAATTCAAAAATATTCATTTTTTCTGAATTTTATCTACTATATTTATTATATATTAAAAATAGTTTTGGAAAATTTTGAGCGTTTAGCTATATTTTTAAATTCTAAAATAATTCGGCCTATTTATCTTAGTTACTATATTACCTTATTAATTCAATTAAAAAAATAGTAAAAATTCTAAGAAAATGCCAAAAAAGACAAAAATAAAAAAGACAAAAATATTTTTTTTGGAGATTTTTTAGTATTTATATCATATTTATAAATATAAAAGCTCTCTATCTTCATATATCTATATATACTTATAATATTGTTATTAATTATTATAAAAAAATAAGAATCAAAAAATATAAAAATAAAATAAAAAACTACAATTAAAAATCTAAAAATATAAAAATAAAATTCCAAAAAAATAAAAAAGACCCACCAAAAATCCAAAAATCCCTAAAAACCAAAAACATTTAGTATCTTTCTTTAGTCAATTGTTGTTGTCTATCCCTTGTTCTCCCTATGTTCAACCCTTACCATACCTGTCACTATATGCATTTTGTTGTAGGGTATAATAAATTTTGATTCTCACTTTCTTGCATTGTTTCATCTTTACATTGCATGGGTTGATTGTTCATGGACCATGTGATCTTTTGAGTAGCCGCCTCAGCGACATCTTTTCTTCGCTTTTTAGTGAGGATAAATTTTAGACCACTGCGAGATATGCGTCATCGAATGGTGTCTTTGACGGGGAGCAACCCATAGGATAGAATTTTGGGTCCATTTTTCTTTAATTTTTTCTCTCTTTATTTATTTTCTCTTTTATTTGATATAATTATTTATTGTGCTAACATTTGTCTCTTCTATTTTTCTTGTGAGGGACTTCGATACGACGATGACTGTATAGGAGGTTGAGGCACCCAAGTTGAGGAGACTTGGTCCTTCTACTTGTTGACCAAGAGGAGAGAGCAAGAGAGAGATAGAGAAGAATTTCACATAGGCTTTTCTTTTATCTTTGTAAGAGAGAGTATCATTTTTTGCTCTATTTAATTTGTAATAATACATGTACTTGGACTTAGACATGCGGGCCTAATTTTCAACTGTTTGTTCTCCCGGGGGCTCACCGATTTTTGTCGTGATTTTTTCGTTTTTATTTTCTTTGTTTTCTGTGTTTTGTGCTTTCCACCTTATTTTTATTTATTTTGTGGAATGAGCCCTTAACATTTTAGGAATTTCTTGATCGAGTAAATTAAGGCCAAACACCTAATATCTTGCATGCACTTATAGTCTCTACATTTAGGCTTAATTTAAATTAATTTTTGGATAATTAAACTTGAAAACGTGTGCTGCGAGAGGTCTCCATACACTACTTGCAGGACCCGCTATGGTAGGCACCGAGGAGCCTCCAAGACCGGACTCTAGGTTTCTTTCTATGTATTTAGCATTTGGTTCTTCATGAAATTAGCAATTGCCTACTTAGGATGATTCTCACTTACATCCTACGCATATAATATAGGTTTAAAAATTTATATCGTGCATCTCGCATGGAGAGTGTTGGGAAGCATTGTAAGTCTTCTAACTGAGCATTCATCATTTAGGGACTAAGGTGAGATTTCCATCTTAGTGTCACCTTGCATTGCTTTTTGTTGTCCTCTCCCTCCGATTTTGAGAACCTAAGGCAAAAAGAAAATAAAAAATGTTAGGTGTTTGTCATTGAATAAATACTCAAAAAAAGTGGAAATAAAAATTAAAACAAATGGGATTGCTAACTGAACTTTAACCCTAATTAAAATTCGTAATGAACATCATTGTTTGAAGTTCACAAAGCCCTAATTGATTCAGGTACATTCCAAACAAGATGAGGCACGACCCTTAAGGAATAGATCCTAAACCCGATATGTGGCTGCCTCAACAATCACCTAGGACTAGTGAAGTATTGGTGTTTTTATCGTATGTGATCGAGTAGGGTCATGTCGACGATAGTGCTCCCACCTTGTGTGGAGTATCCGACTTGGTATGAAGTACTAAGCCTAGGCCACACCCTCACGGGTGTGTTTCATCGTTTGCATCCAAGTACCTTGCTTGCAAGGAATAGCGATTTTTCCTGTCAACTTCCTCTCTCTTTTATTTGGCTGAGTTAGGCACCTAGGCACGAGGTTGAGAACCTTAAAGAGCGTAGATCACATTATACAAGGGAGGTGGAACAAGTATGGGGAGACTTTTCTTGGCAGTACACGCTCTCCTCTAGAGCTAGCCTCTTAAGGACTCATGATAGCTTTTGGCCTGAATCTATAACCCTAAAATTGAAAAGATAAAAATGGCCTAACTCTTACAGCTTCACATTTGGTTGAGTTGGTGAATCAATTTTGTTTGGTGTTTGTATGTTTAGATTAGGATCAAAGACCAAAGTCTCGTGCACCCTAGCATTTTCTCTATTCTTTTCCCACTTTATGTTTCTCATTCATCATCGTATCCTTCTTCCAACTCGATCTTCTCTATTGTCTCAAGATGACGACTCAAGGACGACTTAGTTAGGACTCCACCGACACCCACGTCAACTCCTCGAGCCCGACATATCTAATAATTCAGGATGATTTCCATGAACCACCCTCAGGATTCCTCGCTTCTTCTTCCTCACCCAGACCAAGAAAACTCTCTTCTTGAGTTCTACCCTTTTTTGATGGAGATGGATTTCTCTCCATACTCTTCTCCATCCCTAATAAGATGTAGAATTGACCCTAATTCTAAATCTCATTTTCTCCATCTGGTGCTTTTATACAAACTTATCGGGTGTATTTCCCATTTCAGATCTTGACCTCGATCTTGAGCACGAGAATTCATAGACAACATCAGATATTGCCCCAACAACAAGGGGAAAGGGACCTCAACATCAAAATACTGAGCAACATACAGAGCAGGGCAGTGGGTCCAATCAGAATGAAGTCAGCAGTCAGCTATTGGCTCCATTCGGGCCATCCAACAAAAGCTCATTGACTAAGCTCTAGCTCAGGTCGCTTTCCAAGATATGTTGAACGATCTGAGGAGGAGATCCAAAAAGAGGGAAACACCTCGAGGAGGAGGTGATGATGAGGAGAGAGATGATCGCTCTGTAGATGGACCTCGTGGAGGAGGGGATGATGGAGGGAGAGGCCAACTCAAGCAAGCATACAACCTAGGGGCCAGCCTCATCAATGAGTGGATCCAGATCCCACTGATCCACATACATTTTGAACTGAAGTCGCAACTCCTTTCGCTCCTCCCTAGATTCCATGTGAATTCAAATGAGGGGCCATATACCCATCTACTGCAGTTCGGCCACATCTATAACACAACTCACTACCCCAACATCCCATTAGGCATTGTCAAGATGGTCGCCTTTCCATTTATCCTTCAAGGAAAAGCATTGTACTGGATCAACCATCTGGGGAAGGTGGTGACGACTTGGGAGGAATTGAAGTCAGTTCCTTCACAAATACTATCCTCTCAGACGTCTCAATCTCATGCAGTCGAAGATCACTAGTATCTCTCAGGGACCTGATGAATCCCTAATTCTCATGCTTTATTCTTTTATATTAGCTATTTATCTTAGCAAAGGATCGTGTACATACTTGTAAATACAATAACTTAGCATTCTGCATGCATCTATTAATAATGCATATTAGCATGTTTTTGTGCAAAAATAAAAGAATAAAGGAAAAGAAAAAGAAAGAAGAAATTTATAATAAATACAGAGTGACCCGAATCCCAAGAGAATGTCTAGCCTTGACCTGATCGCAAGATAAAATAAGTAAAGAGATATAAGGTCTACTTTGTGTTGTCCATGTACCCATATGTGTAATTAATTATTTTTTATAAAATAAAACTAAATTATTATTTTCATTCCCTTGTATATATTTCTAGTAACAATATAAAAACAAAATAAAAATCAAAAAAATAAAATAAAAATAAAAGTCTCAATTGTACATATACCCATGTGTATATATATTACACTCTCTATTTATTATGCATCATTCAATAATTTATAAAAATAAAATTAAAAATATTTTGTACTCCTAAAAATATGTTGTAAATAAATAAAATACAAAATAAGGGTATTTTTGTAAATAATAATAATACTTGTACATAATACATAGGTATAATATACATGTATATAACACTATATATTATATACACACTAATTTATTTTTCATAAAAAAATAAAAATCACATTAAAATACTTTGAAAAATAATAAACATTTTTTATTTTATACACTTTTTAATTTAAATTCATTTATTATTTCTAATTTAATTTTCTTTATTTTTTCTATGTTTTGTCCTGTAGTGGTTTTTGTCTTTATTCCCTACCACTTCTGATTGGGCCAGCGTAGATTCGTTCACCTCGGTCAACTGGTCTACGCCAACCCTTTCTCGCCCAAATCGGGTTTTCGCCCTACTTTGCCCATTTCTTCCGACCACCTTTTCCCCTGAACTTTTGCTCTGATTAGAGAGCGTGAATCCTTAATCCATGCCCAATGGCAGTTCTTGGGATCCGTACCTCGGTTCGCGGGACACACCCCCACCTTTTAGTACATGGAAGCCTATATGGCATGCACCTCCTCTCCCCATTTTCTCCACCTTTGTTGCGCCACCACTTCCGTTGCGCCTCCCTTTTCTTTTCAGAGTGACAATACGAGGGGGAAGGGTTGAGGGTAGCATTTGGAGCAAGGAAGCACCCAGGTCCGGTGAGATTTCTTCTCAACGCCGTTGTGAGGAGCATAGCCTCTAAAAGCGCTGACCATCAAGGCCATTACCTCGTGGGCCTTGTTCAAGACTCCCAGGCGTCCTCCTTCATCTGTAAGTATTCCATTTCCCCTTTGTTTTCCAGTTGAATCGATCATCTGTCGCTGAACAGAGTATCTCCGACGACCAACTCCATCCCCTGTCGTGCTTCACTCTGACTCTTACACGCCCCCATTCGACCTCCCTTCGCTTCTCTATATGCTCTACAACCCTTCTCTAGACTCCAATCGTCGGATTGGAGTCAAGCCATAGGTCGATTCCCTCATCCTGCACGCGACCTGGCCCGTCCACCATCCACCCTCTATTCTCGATAATAGTAGTGCTCTAACCCTCACCGGAGCCACTTCTTATAGCACCATCTTTTTCCTACAAAGTAGAAGTAATACCATTCCTCATATGGAGTTCTAGAGCATACAACTGACTAGCTCCAAGCACCCACGATGCCCCAGGACCCTCTCCTTGATCTTGGGCCTTTCTGAGCTCACCATCTGCTGCGAACCACCATCGCCGACATTTCCTCCATTCCAGCAACTCCGGGAGATGCCGGACCAGCATTCCATCACCGATTTCTAGCTGGAGGTGAGTTCATCCTAGTTCGTCCAGATGCCCTCTTAGCTGTTTGAACCGGTGCTTCCCCCAGTTCTGATTCATCACCGTCCACCATCGGGGAGCTCCTGACCGTTAGATCCATCTGAGGATTCATCAGTCGTCGTCCATCGCCAAAGGGGTACTAGCGCATCTCAATCATTCATTCATAAGTGACCGCTCTCAGCCATTGGATCGTGCCTTAATAAGTGGTAAACTTCACTTAGGTCGCTCTATGTTTTGTGTTTTCTAGTAAGTCTTGTAAATATTTGTGATAGTTTAAAATACTTTGGATATTTTGCAGTTGAACCCTTGTTCTTTTTAGTATTTGCACTTTAGTCCAGTCTGTGTGAACTCAAGGGTGGTCTCATGAGCTTTTCTGGTATATTTGCGTTTTATGCCCTGGACTTTATGTATGTTATGATTTGAATGAAAAGATTCTGAGATTTGCATTTATACCCCTATGCGTGGTTTGTTGAGCATGTGTGTATTTTCTCTTGACATTTTGCATTTTCGGCCCTATGTTTTTCAGGTGTGTTACTGTTTGGCTAGAAGGTTTACGTTAATTGCAATTGGGTCCCTATGAACTATATGGCTTGTTTTTAATTAAATAAATATCAAATTGACCCCAAAAATCCTATAAAAATTATTGTTAGCTCCTGCTAAACGTAATATTTATGATAATTTTCATGGATTAATTTAATGTCATTTGATATTTTCTAAAAATAAAAAAAACCTAAAAAAGTGTATTGTCTGTTTTGGAAAATACATAAAAATTTGAAAAACTTCCCCCAAAATTCTACAAAAATTCTTGGATGTTTGTTTTTGTGTGTTTTGCTTTCAATATCAATTTTGTTTGAAAAACTCATATAAAACCCTAATAATTGAAAAATACCTAAAAAATTATAAAAATCATATAAAATTTTAAACAAATAAAAAAAATACCATTTCAGTTCCGGTTTGTAGCATTCACCGTCTAGTTTATCACAAAGTTGCTCATAGGATTTTAGGGAACTTTAGTTCATTTTAATTTACAATTTAATCCTTGTTGTGTACTGTTTACAATTTTAGCTCTTTTTGATTTTTATAAAATCACAAAAACATCAAAAAATTCCTAAAAAATTTCCAAAAACAATTTAAAACTAGAAAATCCTAAAAATATTTTTATCTGTATTTTTGAGCATTTTTAGTCTTAAATAAAAATTAAAAAGTATTGGTGTGTTCCTTATTTTCTTTTTACTTTATTTCACTCTTTTATTTAAAAAATAAAAAATGCAAAATTAACAACTACAAAAATATTTTTTTCTTTTTTTGAATTGAATTTTGACTACTTCGTAGGTTTACTCGTGCTCCTTGTGTTCGACTCTAGTTGCTATATCAGGTTAAAATAAATAGCGGAGACCGATTACATTGTTTTATGTGCTTAATTGACTTATCCTTTGATTGTGTGGTTCTCTCTCTTTTTCTTGATTGAGCTTGGCCTACTAATTGGGGTCGCAATGACCCTTGATTATCAAATTCCCTAACCCTAGTTGGTGGGGCTGCTCATCAGAATGGCACCGTTGTCGTGGAGCACGGCTTAGTAGTCGCTTTTCATCTTTTTGCTTATTTCTCACCTTCCAGCTTTTTAGTTTTTTTTATCTCTATTTGATATAATTTTTTTCTGACCTATCTCTATTTCACTTTTTGGGCGAAGAACCTCCCAAGGAGGAGTGGGAGAAGAGCAGGAATTAGTTATATTAGATAGAGTAGATTATTTAGTTTACTTTTCAGCAGAACATTTGTTATTGTAATAATTTTGGACTGCTTGGACACTTGTTGGACACCTGACTCATCTTGATGTTTGTTTCATCGAGCACCGGTGTGCTCGGGGGATCTCACCGTGGTTTTCATCGAGTTTTGATTTTATTGCATTTTTCTTTCAATTTGGTCTCGAAGTTTTGACCCCTAGACTTAGGATTTCTGATTGATTGTGATGTAATTAGCTAGCGCCCAATCCCCTAATTGTTTGCATTCACCTATAGATCGTAATTGGACCTAGCTAAAAATAATTAATAAAAAGCTATCTTGATCGATTGAGAGGTCACGTGCTGCTAGAGTTTGTATACAGCATGTGCAAGATCCGTTGTGGCGGATATCGATCGACATCCGAGACCAAACTTCGATCTCTCTCTCTCTCTCTGATCAGTTAGCTATTATTCTTCACGATCATTAGAAATTGCTCATCTAAGACGATTTCTTCATGCATCATATAGTTAGTTTACTTTCATTCTTTTAATATGCGCGGATCACACTTCATGTAGAGTGATGGCGACAGTTACGTGTCTCTACCTTTGCAAGCATCATAGTATTTGATCGTGCATCGGCTTTTTCGACGTCTCCCCCTGGTTTTGGACTTAAAATAACCCAAGAGATCGAAAAATTCATTAGGCATTGCTTTCATTTAAAAAATACCTAAAAAGAGAACATCATAAAATTGGGACTGCTGATGCAAACTTGTCCCTAAAAGTCACCTCATCTAAAAATATTTGTTTTGGGAGAATCACCCCCTCATTGGTTGGTTTTTATGTTGCGAGAGAGTGACCCGCACACTAGGCTAGAGCCATACCTGAACTTACTTCATACTACTGGTCTTGTGGTTAGTCGTTCTCCAGTGAGGATTTCTCCGGGTAGTCGGTAAGCAGTTCGGGATCTCCTTAGCAGATTAGATAGATCGGGTAGCCGATAATGGTCCGCAATCCATACTGGCTGGAAAAGATCTAATTGTGGGATTGGGCCAGTCTCCTGGGAGAATCGGGTTCCTACCAGCCCACTTAATCGCTCTTATAGATAGATTGATCACCTAAAATAAAATTGATAAGACTAATGACCGAACCTTCGTGGTCATCAGCTCAGTGTTATGTAGGTTAATTGGGGGTTTGCCTTCTGATCTTGTTTGCATTCCAGATCTCATCTGCATTCATACCTATATCACGATGATGGGAAGGAGGTCCCTTAGGCTGTCCTTGACAGCATCGCTCTTGAGCACTCCTTTCCACTCATCTAGGGTAGTTTCGGAGAGCCCAGACCCGCTCTCCGAACCTTAGTTCGATACCACCCTGTTCTCACTCGACCATCATTCTCCCACCAGTCCTGAGGTGCCAGAGTAGAGACTAGCGCAACTATTTGTACATTTGACGACACCTGAGTTTTGGTCTTTTGCCTTTGCAGAGACCCGCGAGATGGCCAGCAGCGAAGGATGCACCAATAAGCAGCCCTAGGTTCTACTTACGTTCTGGATCAGGGAGCCATCAACAACACACTTCTAATCTCCTTGGAGATGATGTAGAGACAGATTAGAGATTGGGGAGCATTTATGGTAGAGGTGCGCAGAGAGTTAGCGTAGATGTGAGCCGACAAACGAGAGCTGCAGTGACCAGCCGGTGGAGAGATACCAGCAGCTGGAGGAGGAGCAGACGGTCGATCAGAGGATCCACATGAGCCAGCCAGACCCATACAGATGATGAGGCAGTTGCACAACCCTGGTGCAACCCTCACCCATCGCTGGATCTAGCTTCCGGATATTCTGGGCGACTGATGAAACTCGATTTCATTATCTTAATTTGCCTTTTTTAACCCCCTTGCTTAAACATGTGTCAATAAAAACCAGACAAAATCTTGTAAATACCAGAGTCATTGAATAAACTAAAAATACAAAAAAATAGTAAAACTAAAATCCGTGGTGTTTTTAGCCTTTAAAATATCCTCAAATATATTTTCTATCTTTGTTTGACCTCGTCTCAGTTTTTGGTAAACAAGAAACTTATTAATCCAACTCCTTCATTTTTTAGAGACTTTAAACGACAACATGACTGCCTAAACTCAAATGAGTAGATGCATCTGTGTTCAGCCAATATAGGTGTAAGTACAGGCCGAAGCCCGTTTCTTGAGGACAGAGCCTTACGCTATGTCCTCTAAACCACCTACTCTTCTAAGGGTGAACCCTCACTAAATGAGAGAGGCTCGTGTCCCTGAGTTCGACCTTGGGCTTGCCCAAGAAAAATATAAATACAACCATTCGATTCTATTGACCTAGCAATTAAATGGTTTTTGACAAACCGAATTTAGCGCGACTACAATGACCGCTGAATGTTAATTCTACACTATGAAAGGGCTGAATTTACGGATCGTTAGCGACTTCAAGCTTGTCCCCCGACAATCTAGTTACTGCTCAAGTTCCATGGGCTAGCCACCGAGGAGCTGCATCTGCACCTACAAGAATTTGAGATGATTTGCAGTACAGTCCACAACAGATTCGTAGACAAGGACACCATCAAGATGATGGCATTCCCTTCCTCCCTGGTCGACAGAGCAGTCTACTGGTTGAAGCATTTGGGGAGATATGCTACTATTTAGGAGCAGCTCCAGACCGAGTACCTGAACAAGTACTACCCACTCGGTCGAACCAATGCAGCTAGAGCCCTGATCAACAACTTCACCATGATCCCCAACGAGCAGTTTCATGAGGCATGGATCGATTTCGTGATCTCATCGACCAGTATCCACACCATGAGATATCCAAGCCCAATCTAGTTCAGAGTTTCTTTTATGGGCTAACACTGGAGCTGCAGGGCTTGTCAATGCCTCATGTAAGGGGTCTTATTTCACCAAGGATGAGGACCAGGTCTGGTCCATCTCTGAAGAGATGACAGAGAACTATATAGTGATGTCCCAGACTCATGTCTACACACAGGGGAAGCCCCTTCCACAGGCCTTGTCCTATCAGAGGATAGAACGGGTCGATGTAGGTCCATCCACTTCGTCAGCAATAGTGGCAAAGACGGAGTCTTTAGCAGCTGACAAGGGGATTATTAGTGAGAAGATCGACCGCATTGAGATCATAGAGAAGAAGCAGTGCCAGAGCATGACACAGATAGACTAGTTGGCACAGACTCTCAGTGACCTGAAGACCCAGATCATATGTCTCCAGGAGGTACAGACAGCTTCTCAGCCCATCTTAGGTCACGGGCTGATCAGAGCAGCATCATCTCTTCCCAGCCACCTGCCTAGTACCGCCGGGTCCATGATATTCAGGCAGAGCCGGTTCAGCCATTGCAGCATTACTCCCAGCCACCACCATCTCAGGACACTCAGATGGTGGTGTATCAACCGGATTAGCCCTGGCAGTTATTCCTCCTTCCCCTTACGAGCAGGAGCTGTTGATGCAAGTCAACGGGATTTGGTATGACTGGTAGTAACCCGAGATCTGTTGTGGTCATCCCAGATTCAGGTGGTCTACCGGAGGCACCTCATCCCAGCAACAGCCTCCAGCTCAAGGCGGATAGAGCAGCCAGCACCAGCAGCAGCCCCAGTACTCCCAGCCACAGCAACATTACCAGTCGGGTCCTCGTCCCTACCATCAGGGACAACAATGGAGGCAACAGCAGCCTCAACAGTTCACTCAGCCTCCCCCTCACCAGTACAAGAGCGAACCTCAGTTCCAGCGAGACAACTCATCCGGTTCTCATGGACTAGTCTATGAGAATCCAGCCCTTGACGATCTCTCCCGCCTACTCTCAGACCAGCAGGCATCTTTTTGTCAGGAGATGAACACGTTCAGGAAGGAGATGAGGGACATCATAAAGGGCAAGGTTGCCATACCCACTCAGATCGAGCCCAATCCGAATAATTTGAAGAGGAAATCTGAGTAGGTACAGTTCACAGATACCACCACTCCTAGTGATTCATTAGGTGATATTTCTTCCTACCTATTTAATGTTGATATGTGATACTTAGGAGTGGTAGGATGCTAGCCGACGGTGCCTCGTCTGAGCGACGACCACATGATGATCCAGGAGCGCCATATGAGGAGGATAGCGGTGCTGATGCCGTTGATGATGTTGATGACGGTGATGCTGACGCCACCAAGGACATTGATCCAACTGACGGTACTGAGGTTGTTGCTTCTCCAGATGTAGTCGATGGTACTGACACCACCATTTCACATGATGATGAGCCAGAGTACGGTGCTGATGTTGCAAAGACAGACGTCATGGGTGGTGTTGATGCCACTAGTTTTCATTCGGTTGTGTTTCCTTCTATTATTGTATCTCAGGACAGTGTTGAAAATACCAAAAAATGAATGAATGAAAGGTTTCTTTATCTTCTTCGAGCCCATATGCATTACATGATGATCTTGATATGGACTTCGTTCCCTTACAAGCACAGAAACCTCTTCCTAACCCTCTATATGAGGAGGGCCCAACCATCCCCTTCCCTCATGCACTCCGCTTGGCGAAGGGGAATAAAAAATAAAAACCAAAAAAGACACAACTGTTAGATTTCATCCAATAGATGATTGATAGATTCGATATCCAGCTGACTCTACAAGATGCACTTGAGCACATCCCTCTCTTCCAAAAGAACTTGAGAGAGAAGACTACCATCCATAGGGAGAGAAGGAACCATAATGCAGAGATCCATGTGCTCACTTGTGCTACATGCTTCGTGATTAAGAACTGTTTGCTAGCCAAGAGGCAATATGCAAGAGCTCTGTATGTCAGATGTCATATTCACGAGCTACAATTTGATCAGACTCTATTAGACAACGACTCTTCCATCAACCATCTTTCGGCAGCCTTACTCGACCGATTCATGTTTGGCCCTCTTCGACAGAGCAGGACATTCCTTCAGTTTGTTGATGGATCTATCAAGAGATCGAAGGGGTTGTTGAAGGATATGGTCGTCACAATTCAAGGCCTGAAATTCCCGTGGACTTTGTTGTATTGGATATGGAGATCCCTGAATCTATGATAGATACCCCCTTCATACTTGTACGTCCATTCTTGGCCACAGCCAAAGTAGTGTCCGACCATGATAGTGGAAAGGTATACTTTCACGTAGAGGGTGAAACTGTACAAATAGAGACGATCGACGAGACCCGAGCGCGAGACTCGGCTTACTCAGAACAGTTCAGTGATGCAGAGCAGATGACAGAGCGAGACATCTAACAGGAGTGTGACTTCGTGATCACAGATGATGAAGTAGTTTGGGCCGACCCAATCTCATGAACTCTTATCTCACCTTCAGACACTACAGATTCACAGCTTCCAGCAGATGAGAGTCAGGATAGCACACTCTTGGCCGAGGACACAGTTGAGGCTGACGATTGCAGTTCAGATAGTGAAGCAGATTTCATTTCTTGCTCTTCTAATTAAGATCCCTCGGATTCAAACATTGATTGGGCATAGTTTGATGAATTTTTTCCTTGTCTGATTCCCACAGAGCCGACAACTAGGGTGTAGATTGAGCCAGCACTGTCTACAGACACACCACCAGGGCCGTCTCACCAGATTTTCATGATCAGCGAGAGTTCTCCCATTCATATCAGGTTGCCTTCATGAAGACATTCCAGAATCTAGATATGTCAGCTCCCAGTTACCCAGAGTTGAAGCCCTTGCCACGGTCACTTAAATACAGATTCCTTGCAGGTGAGCATAAGATGTACCCAGTCATTATCTTAGCAGATCTGACTGGAGAGCAAGAATCTCATTTGATGGAGGTTCTTGAAAGGAACCGCAAGGCAATTGGATGGAGCATAGCTGATCTCTAGGGGATAAGTGTGGCCCTGTGTTCCCACCATATTTATCTCGAAGTGGACACTAAGTCCTCACGTGAGTTCCAGTGACGGCTGAACCCAAATCTTCGAGATATGGTCATGAAAGAGATATCAAAATGGTGGAGCGCCGATTTTATCTACCACATCTCTGACTCCAAGTGGGTTAGTCCATTACATGTGGTGCCCAAGAAGACGGGCATCACTACAGTTGTGAGTGAGTCTGGAGAGGAGATTGTTGCCCGTGTACCCACTTCTTGGAGGGTTTATGTGGACTACAGACGATTGAATCAGGCCACCAAGAAGGATCATTTCCCATTGCCTTTTATTGATCAGATTATTGAGAGGCTAGTTGGGAAGAGTCATCACTACTTCCTTGACAGGTACTCTGGTTACAATCAGGTGGCCATAGTGCATGAATACTAGGATAAAATGACATTCACATGTCTGTTTGGGACTTATGCCTTTAGATGGATGCCCTTTTGTCTATGTAACGCCCTAGTGACATTCCAAAGGTGCATGTTGTCCATTATCTTGGACATGGTGGGTGATTGCTTAGAGGTCTTCATGGATGATTTCTTGGTCTATGGCGATGGATTTGATGCCTGTCTTAACTTCCTAGACCGCGCACTTCAGCGTTGTATCGAGGTCCATCTTATTTTTATCTTGGGAGAAGAGTCACTTCATGATGAGTCAGGGGACAATGCTTGGTCATGTCATCTATAACAGGGTCGTAGAGGTTGATCCGGCCAAGTGGATATCATTAGGAACTCAATCCATCGTCCAACATGTAGCAGTTGCGGTCTTTTCTGAGGCATGTCGATTTCTATCGACGATTCATTCAGGATTTCAGCAGGATTGCCTGACCTCTTACTTATCTGATGACGAAAGACACCGAGTTCATTATAGATGATAAGTGTCCTACATTCTTCGAGACTCTCAAGGGATTAGTTGTTGAGGCTCATGTCCTTCAGCCGCCTGATTGGTCTCTCCCATTTAAGATCATGACGGATGCTTCTGACTTTGCCATAGGAGATGTTCTAGCACTGAGGAGTGATGGATTACCTTATGCCATTCACTATGCTAGCCGTACATTGGATGTCGCCCAACGGAACTATACGATCACAGATAAAGAGATGCTAGCTATAGTTTTTCCTTGGATAAATTCAGATCTTATATTCTTGGATCTAGAGTGACGATTTTCATTGATTATATCGCCATCAGGTACATCATGTCAAAGAAGAATGACAAAGCAATATTTAACACATGGATCCTTCTATTCCAGGAGTTTGATATTGAGATTAAGGATAAGCTTAGAGTCAAGAATCTGGTGGCAGATCATCTCTTCCGATTAGAAAATATTGAGGATTCTAGGCATATAGAACCTATTACAGAGACCTTCCTAGATGAGGTGATCTTTGCTATCGCCTTGCTCCCATGGTACGCCAACATTGTGAACCATCTTGTCACCAATAAAGTTCCACAAGGTTGGCCCAGGCAGTGACTTGAGACCTTCCTTGCGAAGACCAAGTCGTACCATTGGGAGGATCCCATCTTTTACCATGAAGAAGGGGATAGCGTCTGGCATCGGTGCATTCCTCAGGAGGAGCACCATAGAGTCCTCACATACTACCACAAGCTTGAGGTAGGAGGACATGATTCTGGGAGGAGAACAACAAAGAAAATGTCAAATACAGCCTATGGTGAACTACCCTCTTCAAGGATTATGATGAATTCGTGAAGAGGTGTATTGACTGTCAGAGGATGGGCACCTGTGGACAGCATGATATGATGTTGATGCAGCTCATTCACTTCTATGACATTGTTCATGCATGGGGCATCGATTTCATGGGTCCGTTCCCAAAGAGTCAGGGATTTGTGTACATTCTATTGGTTGTTGATTATGTGAGTCGTTGGGTTGAGGCCATTCCCGCCCGAACCACGGATGCTAAGACTGTTTGCCGATTTTTGAGGAAGAATATCATTTCACGGTTCAGGGTGCCTAGAGTTTTGATATCTGACGGAGGGTCTCATTTTATCAATGACAATGTAAAGGCCCTTGCTAACAAGTTCAGCATAGATCATTGAGTTGCCACTCCATATCACCCTCAGACAATTGGGCTTGTTGAAGTATCGAACAGGGAGATCAAGATGATACTGCAGAAGGTCGTCCGCCCAGATCGAAAGGATTTGTCACAGCTTTTGGACTCGTTCTTGTGAGCATATCAGACTTCCTTTAAGACACCTTTGGGTACGTCTCCCTTTTATCTCATTTATGGCAAGCCATCCCATTTACCAGTGGAGATAAAGCACAAGTCACTATGGGATGTCACTGAGATATTATTGGATCCAGAAAGTATAGGAGATCAGATAAAGGTAGAATTGGAAGCCCTGGAGGAGCTTAGATATCAACCTTCTCGAGTAGCCTACAGTATAAGGAGCGTGTGAAGATATGGCATGATTATCATATCTGCCATAAGTAGTTTGATTTGAACCAGAGAGTATGGTTATTCGATGCCAGACTGAGATTATTTTTAGGGAAGTTGCAGAGCAAGTGGAAGGGACTTACTTGGTCTGAAAGGTGCATGAAAATGGTAGTATATATCTGAGATGTCATCTGAGTCCACCTTTCAAGTTAACGGCAGCGCCTGAAGCCTTGTCTCGATCATGATCCGCTAATCGCTAACGTTGCCCCTATTCATTTTGCATGAGATGTGGTCTTTGACTCACATCATCTACATCTCATGCATGATTATCACCTTCTTCTGCAGCTGTATAGATCCAGATGTCCATATCACACATTCTTTTGTCTAACACCCCATATCCATCTTATGATTATGCTACACTTAGGGTGTACTTTACCCTAAATATAGGGGGTGTCAGACATGAGATTATCTGTTTGTTTCTTTTTACCTCTATTTTGTTGCCTATACTTAGGGTTATTTTAACCTAAGTATAGGGGAGGTAGACCTTGTACATTCTAACCCTTGGTTTTCCCCTTGTATACAGATGTTGTACTTAGGATTAGTTAATCCTAAGTATAGGAGAATCATCGACTTCTACTGATTTTATTCTTTCATTCCTCATTGTAGTATACCCTTTCTTTTCACTTACCAATACTTAGCACGAGTTATGTCTTCTTTATAGCTCTTTGATCACTCTAAGGACATCATTCAAGCTAAGTATAGGGGGTGCCGCATATATTGTATATATATACTTTAGTCATAACTCGTACTTTGTGTGAGTGTGTTAATAAATAAAATGGCTAAAAACCATAACCTAAAAATCACAAAATTTTTAAAATTTTTCTTTTATATAAAATTCTTTTTTGCACATACATGTTTGCAAATAGCTATTTGTAAAAACTATTTTAGTACAAATGTTTGTAAAAATACTTTGCTTGTAAAAACTTTGTAAATATTTTTGTATCAAAATTATGTATATAATGCAACATTTTTGAAAAATGATTGAATAATAAAAGTTTGTAAAAATCCGTTTATAAATGTTTGTAAATAGTTGCAAAACTTCTTCTTTCTTGCGTTCAAACATTTTTAAAAAATTTTGCATATTTTGAAAAATTGTATTAAAAAAGAGTTTTGTACATATTTTGCACATTCTTCTGAATCATAGTTGACATTTAAACTAGTCTGGAATTAAATTGGAAAATGGAGCGTGGTTAAGACCTTAATCCACCTAACTATCTGAGGAACCTTATACGATCTAGGGTTATGACTTTTCAGGTCCATTAGGGACTTAATTCTTTGAGTCCACTAGGCTATGTTCACATGTCATCTTGATGAGCCTAAGTAGAACACGTAACAACGCACGCATGACTCTCACAGACAATGACTTTACTTGGACCAGCACATTACACATAACTCCACAAGGATGAGGTGTTGAGGAGGCAAAATCCTTTGGCTTGGGGTAGCATACGAGGGTATTACTTCTAGGCAGAACCTCTCGTCGTCCTTTAGGGAGGGATGTGCATCTCAACTTGGTCTAGTAGCATTGACGTCTAAAGACTGGAGTTGTGGGTTGCAATAATGCTTTAAAAGAGAGATAGTATACTGGCTCAAGAAGAAAAATTCCTTATGTATATGCTACACCATGTAGATATGGTGTACATATGCACATAAAAAAATGTGCAAAATCAAGAAAAACTCCAAAAAAGTGGACAGGACAATTGAAAATAAAATGTATGACATAGTGTATATAGTCAAATAAAGCAAAGCTTATGTATTACACCTTCTCATCTCATGAAGCTTGCAGCGGGATACTTAGCTACACTAGTTGGGCTCCCAAGGATACGTGGCTACACTGGTCATGTCCATTCTCTTCTTTCCCCCTCTTCTTGAGCCGGTTGTACTTGAACTTAGAAGGGAATACCCCTATCCTCAAGGAAAGAGATGCTATACTGAGGAATTAGAGTTTCCTTATTGAGGGAGGTTGTTTCTTTATCATTTTTGAGGTAGGGAGCTACATATCACTTACACAGTACAAGGAAAGATATATAGTCATTAGATGTTGCATATGTGGACTTGTTCAGATCTGAATTATTGAGGAGTCTTGACCATAGAATGGTGGAACTTAGAGGTTGTTGAGTCTTATACCTAGATCCAAATAAGGTTCCGACAAACTAATAATCCAAAGGTCTGACTGAGCTCCATACTTCAATTTAATGAAGAATAATTTAATAACAACCTTGATTCTCCTTTTTCTTTTCTTTCCTTTTCACTTCTTTTTGAAATAAGTGTTTGCTAAGGGACTAGCAAAGGTAAACTATAGGGGGTGATGAATCCCAGATTCTCACGCTTTATTCTTCTATTTTAGCTATTTATCTTAGCAAAGCATCGTGTAAATACTTATAATTTCAATAACTTAGCATTCTGCATGCATCTATTAATACTGCATAGTTAGCATGTTTTATACAAAAATAAAGAATAAAGGAGAAGAAAAAGTAAGGAGGTATTTAGAATAAATATAGAGTGACCGAACCCCAAGAGAAGGTCAAGCCTTGACCTGATCACAAGATAAAATAAGTAGAGAGAGACTGGGTCTACTTTGTGTTGTACATGTTATCTATAGTAATTAATTATTTTTTATAAAATAAACTAAATTATTATTTTTATTCCCTTGTATATATTTCTAGAAATAATAGAAAAACAAAATAAAAATCAGAAAAATAAAAATAAAAATAAAATAAAAGTCTCAATTGCACAAATACCCATGTGTATATATATATCACACCCTCTATTTATTATATATCATTAAATAATTTATAAAAATAAAATAAAAATTATTTAGTACTCTTAAAAATATACTGTAAATAAATAAAATACAAAACAAGGGTATTTGTGTAAAAATAAAATAATAAAAATACTTGTACATAATACATAGGTATATTGTACCTGTATATAACATTATATATTATATAAACACTAATTTATTTTTCATAAAAATAATTAAAAATCACAGAAAAATACCTTAAAAATAATAAACATGATTATTATATACACTTTTAAATTTAAATTCATTTATTATTTCTAATTTAATTTTCTTTATTTTCTTCTCTCTTTTGTCATGTAGCGGTTTTTTGACTTTATTCCCCGCCGCTTCTGATTGGGCCAACGCGGATTCGTTGACCTCTGTCAACTAGTCCCTACCAGCCCTTTCTCGCCCAAATCGGGTTTTCATCCAACTTTGCCCATTTCTTCTAAGCTGATCCGACCACCTTTTCCCCCGAACTTTTGCTTCGATTAGAGAGCGCGGATCCTTAATCCACGCCCAATGGCAATTCTTGGGATTCATGCCTCGGTTTGCAGGCCACATCCCCACCTTCTCGGACCTGGAAGCCTATATAGCATGCACCTTTTCTCCCCTTTTTCTCCACCTTTGTTGCGTCACCACTTCCGTTGCGCCTCCCTTTTCTTTTCAGAGTGACAGCACGAGAGGGGAGGGTTGAGGGCAGCGTTTGGAGCAAGGAAGCACCCAGGTCCGGTGAGATTTCTTCTTAGCTCTGCCGTGAGGAGCATAGCCTCTAGAAGCGCTAACCATCGAGGCCATTACCCCAGTGGGCCTTGTCCACAAATCCCATGCATCCTCCTTCATCCATAAGTATTCCATTTCCCCTTTGTTTTCCAGTTGAATCGATCATCTAAAACCAAACAAAGTATCTCTGATGACCAACTCCATCCCGTATCGTGCTTCACTCTGACTCTCACATGCCCCCATTCAACCTCCCTTTGCTTCTATGTACACTCTACAACCCCGCTCTTAACTCCAATTGTCGGATTGGAGTCAAGCCACAGGTCGATTCCCACACCCCGCGCGTGAACTGGCCCGTCCACCATCTACCCTCTGTTCTTGATAATAATAGTGCTCTAACCCTCGCCGGAGCCACTTCTCTAAGCACCGCCTTTTTCCTACAGGGTAGAAGTATTACTAGGCCTCATCTGGAGATTTAGAGCACACGTCTGACTGATGAACGTGAAATTCGCCTCTATAATATTGTGGAATTATGCTGTAGTACATGAGACGAATTCGGTTCAGCAAAAATCACAGACTTTGAATGCTGTAGAATATTTATACTTGGCAAGTCTACCAAGGTCGAACACAGGGACACGACTGCCTAATTCAGCTATTGAATTTTAATTTTTTTAAAAAAATCAAAATTCAAAAATTAAGCAAAGCCGTATCCCTGGCAACGACGCCATTTGATGAACGTGATATTCGCCTCTATAATATTGTGGAATTATGCTGTAGTACAGGAGACAAATTCTGCGCTCATCAAATGGCGCCGTTGCCGGGGATACGGCTTTGCTTAATTTTTGAATTTTGATTTAAAAAAAATTAGGTCCTCATTTCATGCATCATTTCTTTGCATGTTATTTGCTGATTTAACTTCTCTGAGTTCTAACTTTTCTCTTTTGTGGCAGGTCCCATGAAAATCAGGGACGCCTGATCGTCATGGAGGCACGAAATTGGGAGCTTTCGCTAAAGAGGACGCAAAAGAAGCCGTGAAGAGATTCTAGGATTTTTATCAGTCAAATTGCATTGCATGTTGTAAAAAAAGAAAAAAAAAAGAAAAAGAAAAGAAAAAGAAAAAAAAAACATTGCATCTGCATATTTATTTTCAGTCTTGCATATTGTACAAACCCCCCCCCCCTCACACACCTACACTGCACATGCACATACTCACCCACCCTCCCCCTGTATATTTCATTCTCTATCTCTCTCTCTCTATCTCCCTCTCTCTCTCTCTCTATATCTATTCTTCACGAACCCCCTCCCCCTCACCCTTGTACCATAGACATCCCCCCTAACACAGACCTTACTTCGGCTATTTGTAGCCTAAGTATAGGGGGGACCTGCCTATTCATCCCTCCCTTGTTATGTCTTCTTGTGCTTAGGCCAATTTTGGCCTAAGTATAGGGGGACCCTCCTCCTCAGTTCTGCTATATCACCTTGTACTTGAACCAAGCCTTGGCTTCATGGCACTTGTGCTATGAGGACATAGCAAATTTTAAGTATAGGGGGGTATATTATTGTATATTACTTTAGCCTTAGCTCGCGTTTTTAAAACCTTTTAAAATTTTATTTTTCGGGCTGGGTTTGGGTAAACCAGTGAACTGAGTAAAAACCTATAAAAATTAAAATTTGAGGGATTAATTTTCGTAAATATTCCTATATTAAAAAAATTGAAAAATTGAAAATCTTTCTCGTGAGGTTGACTCTGACTACTAGGTTTAGTAGGCATTTTCAGTGAGGGAACCTGGGTCTCCCTTAGCAGAGTGGGTGGTTTAGAGGACATCGCATACGGCCCCATCCTTAAGTAACACGGGCCTCAGCCCGTACTTACACCCATACTGGCTGAAAGTGTATACTTTTATTTGAGCCTGGGACAGTCATTGTCTCTCCGAGGAATTAAAAAAAATTAAAACCCATAAAAATCTGCAAAAGATAAAAAATCACACAAAAATTCACTAACCCAAGGAGTTGGTGTATTCATGACACATTCACACTCATGCAAGTCTTGAGGATTTTGAGGACACTGGATCTCTGGGATCTTGAGAGTCTGAGTTAACATGCCTTAGTCATTAGGGTTTTCATGACTTAAATATCCACACTCCTCTGGTTTGAAAGATTTGAGTGCTATATTGCACTCTTCATCTCTACCTTCAAGAAAATACGATCAGCACAGTCAATTCCACAACTGCATGATTGATGAGTTGAGTTGAGATATCACTTGAGGAACTAGGACCATAGATTTAAGTTTAGACCCGATCTAATGATATTCGAGGATGGGATAAAGTTAATGAAGGCTTCAGAAAAATCTAAGTGTCAGCAAAAAACCCTAGCCAGTATGTGAACAAGATTCATATGCTATCTCTTTGATATTTACCTATGTGCCAGGGTGTGATGAAATTTAAAGGAACTTGTTGATCAGTGTGCGCCGATCTCTTGGTAGAAGCGGTGGAGCTAGCCAACAAAAGAAATGAAATGTCAAAGAAAAGCTCTAAATCCAAAGTCAAATTCTAAATGAGCTTCCACCAATGGCGAGCGCTCCCAAACATTTTCAAAAGTGTCCACTTGGACCAAGAGCTAATTAGGACCAAGGAGTCGGGCTGACACCACAAAAAGGGCCCTGCATCGTAAGCGATACAAGTCTGGGTGTCGAAGGTATCTTAGATACTCAGAAAAGACACACCCCGGTGTACTCCCAGAAAAACAAGTGCAGGCGACTCCAACTCTCTTGACGGACACATTGATCAACAAAATAATAATATACATGTGTTGAGTAAAAAGGCACTCGAGAGGCCCCTTGTTCCAATGTGAGGGTGAGAAAAATAGACACAATCCCATGTCCCTCCATCATATGGCCGTCCATCTACACTTTCAAGTCTGACAAACTATAGAGACGGTTGATCGAAGCAAGAATAAACTTATTTCCTAGTATTGAGGATTAGGTCTAGAGGAGAGTTTTTGGGACTAGAACCTTAAGTGATGCATCGACTAGGCTCTCATGAAATGCAGTACACTAATGTCATACTCTTATATTATATGTACAAAAAGAGAGTCTGATCATCAGAGAAGTTGGATTCCTTCTGACTAAGGCTTGGATAAACCCGGAATTTTAGGATCACTTAGGTCAAGGGTCTTCGAAATATCAAGCCTTGAAAAATTTCACGCGCACTATCAGGAATTAATCCTACTCCTTCATTCTTTAGATGCTCGAGGACGAGCATGGTTTAAGTATAGGGGTATGATGAATCTCGTATTCATCATGTTAAAAGCCGCTTATTAAAATCCATGCTTAAACAAACCAATAAAAATACCCTCTAATTCCTTGTTTTTATCATGTACCTTATTGTGTACAAATTACCATTAATTTATTGTATTTCATTTCCCTTATTTTTCTGTATCTATTTTATCACTCAAAAACTCCTAAAAATTAGGTAGATAACTTGTCTATAAATCACTGACCCTTAAAAAGATAAAAAATACAAAAAAAAATCTCAAAACCGCAAACTTGTTGTTTTTATCCCCTTAAAAATACCCCCCAAAAATAGCTTTTATACAGATGGCCTCTTTTGGTTTTTGACCAAATGAAAGTTGTAGATCTCATCGAGACGAGCAACTTTCATGTTTTGACTTTTTCCTAATTTAGCCTCTAACTATTTCTTTTCTATTTTTCTTTATATTTATATTTGAATTATTCTGATTGGGCCACGTGGCGGCCCCTTGGGCGGCCCACGTGGCCAGCTTCCCTTCACGCCACCCGGCGCCTTCCTGGGCCGTCGGATCACTCTATCATCGCCCTCATCTTCACCGTCCCTCACCGCTTGATGAACCTCCATTTCATCACCTTTATTCTATCATTTTGGCCTCACAAACCCCAGCAAATGCATGTAAATAGCATCAAATTGTACATAATAGCATTCATGATTCATTGTATTAATTATACATTAAATACTGTGTTTAATGCCAAAATTATAGAATAAAGAAAAGAAAAGAAAAAGGAATAAAATATTGGAGATATTTTATGACCCAAACCCCGAGACCAAGGCCAGCATGGTATTGGTCAACAAGGAACAAAGTAGGGGGAGATAAGGGCCAGTGTACAATAAATACCTCATTTATTTATTTAGTCATTTATGCATTTTTGACACCTATTTTGTACAAACTTATTTATTCATCAAATAAAGAAACTTTGTACATGAAAGTTGTAGATAATAATGTGAATAAAACTACAAAATTGAGTTTGTGTAAAAATAATACTCAGTGTACATTTTATACACAGAATAAAAAGCCAAAATCTCAATTTCACAAACCCATATCTTGCAAATAAAAACTCCAAATCACCCAAACTCACCTTTAATTGTATATAGCATTCCATGAACTATTTTATAAAATTGGTTTCATAATTTTTGGAGCCCATATGCAGAAGATGGGTTTTTGGCCCTTCTTGTATATAGTATTGATTAAACTATTCTTTTTATCCAATATTCATTATTTTTATAAATTCATACTTTTAGAATTTTGTAAACAATGTATATAAGGCATACACATATTAAAAGTAAAAGAAAACCAAAAATAATTTGTAAAATAAAATAAGTCTACAAAAATTCATAGACAAAATACCTATGCTATATATCTATACATAAATAAAAAGGATTTTATTCCTTGGTTCTTTTATTCTTTTATATTTTTATAATAATGTATACATTATACATAACCCATTAAAAATACAAATCCAACATAAAAATCAAGAAAATACATTAAATAAATTAAGTATACAAAATACATAGGTAAAAGACCTATAAGGATACCTACATATACCTATACCTGTTTCTTTAAAAATGTAAATAAACTCCTAAAAATTAAATAAAAATACCTTTATACTCACAAAAATAAATTATAAATTTTTAAAATAAGTCAATAAAATAATAAAAGAAAATAAACAAATTAAAAATAAAATATCCAAAAATACATGTGAATACATACATATACACATTATTAAATTAAAACCATAATAAAACACTTCGAAAAAATTCAATAAAAATCATAAATAAATACTAGATGAAATAATACACATTTTTTTATAAGAAAAAATTAATAAAATTGTTTAAGGTGTCAAATAAATCAATCTCTAATCAGGTACCCTATTTTGGCGGCTAGCGGCCGACGTGGACCAATCGCAAGCTGGCCTTCGTTGACCCCCTGGTCAACTGTCCCATCCAAGCCATTGCGCCTCTGGACTGTCCATTCCCCCGATTTCATGCATTTTTCCCGGGCACACCATCCATCAATCAAAGATGCTTCCTTCACAAGAATTGCTCTCTAATCTTCCATGATGCCCGCCAAAATCTTAGATCAACTAGATACTCATTGGATCAGTCAATAATCGCCGGTCAATAAGGCTACTCGCCAATGTCTATAAATAACTAGCTCCGCCTCCTTCCTCGAATTTGGCCACTTTTAATCCGATCTCAAGCCTTGATTCCAGTCCTAGAACATTCCTCGTGACAGGGGGGTGTGCTGGCGCCTCGAATCGGCCGGAGTGAGGAAGATTTTGACGCGGCGGAGCTCCGGCGTCCGCCCTGCTCCCTGGAGGCCCCCAGGTATAAGAGCTATCCATTTATGCATTTGTAGTTAGCTTTTAATGTTAGTTTTCCATCCCAGTCATTAGATTAGGTCTTAGTTAATTCCCGTAGCTTAAAAATCAAAATTCGAAGTTCGCCGGAGCTCCGCTCCAGCGACTTCTTCACCGTATACCCGACTGTTTCCGACCGCTGTGAGCACCCCATCTCGATCCCCATCGCTTTCTCCATCATCCCGTCACCTTTGTCCAACCCAGGACCTTCGGTCTTGGCGAATCGGGGCTCCACCTCCACCGTTCGCCGGAGCCCCTCCGCCCACCTTCATTTTGCGTCGCAGCTTCAAAACCCCGGGTCGAGGAGGTAGCTCTCTCGCCCGCGGTTCTTCCTATGCAGGTACAACGAAGGATAGAGCCCATCTGGGCTCGAATCGATCCAGGAAGTGGTTCCTGGGGGTCCTCTTCTTCACCGACCTCGACCGATCGACTCGGACCTCCAGGATCCATGAGGACACCATCAGTCGACGCGGGATGCCTCCAGCTACGTGCAGACCACCACAGCCGTGCTGGAGAGCCCTGGAGGAGCCGATGCTCCTCGATCGAAGCTCGCCAGGCGCGAGCTTCTTCCCTGTTCTTCCAGGGAGCTTCAGCACCGTCGGATCAGGAGGCGAGGCCCAGATCGAAGGAGAGCCGTCCGATGAAGCCACGTGGCAATCGTCAGATCAGCCCGGATCGTCTAATCCAGGCCCTTCATCATCGAACCGGTATCCACCGTTGGATGCTTGACGCGTGGATAAGTGGCGCACCCAGCGCCGTTGGATGTCACGCCTTATTTGGGGTAAATTTCACATCTAGCCCCCCTGCTTTTTGTATTTATAGTTTAGTCCAAAAAAATAGAAAGTCACGTTGTAAATAAATTGTAAAAGTTGCAGAAAGACCCCCAATGTTTGTATATTTACATTTTAGTCCCTCCGCGCCTCACGTGCAGCACCCGCGTGAGGCGCGTGAAATTTGCATTTAAACCCCGCCGGGTTTCTGTAATTATAAAATGGTCCTGAAAATAAAAGCACACGTGTATTTTTATTGTGATTTTTGCATGTATGCCCCTGCCAACTATTTTATTTGTAAAAATACCACTGCTAGGCCATTTATTTTTGAAAGCTTTGTCTATTTATTTTGTGCTTCATATTTCTTCGAAAAATCTTGCAAAAATAGACTTAAGCTCCTGTTTGGTTGTGCTTGAACGCTATATTTTTAGTTTTTCATTTTGTTGCATTTTTGCACTTATTAAAAATCAAAACATGTATTTTATTCACTGTCTAATTTATAAAATCCCAAAAAAATATGAAAATGCCTCGAATAATTCCAAAAAAAATATCTATGGTGTGTTTTGCCCCATTTTAGTGTTAGTCAAAAATCCCTAAAAATCTCAAAAGGAAAACCTTAAAAATTCAAAAATACCCAAAAACTTTAAAAAAAAGTATAAAATCAAAGAAAAATCAGAAAAATATGAACTCAGTCCCTATTTATGCTATATTATACTACCTTTATTAGAAAAATAGTGTGGAAAAATTTTGAGGTTGTTTGTTATTTTTAATACATATTTTTCTTACAGCCAGACCCTATTCCACTGTTTGCTCTTATTTTGCTATTTAAAAATACTAAAAAAGTTTGGAAAATACCCAAAATTCACAAAAACAGTAAAAAATCATGAAAATCCCAAAAGGACTTTATCCCTGAATTTCTTGATTTATCATTCCTTTTTGTGAGCAGCTATTTTTATTGCTATTAATCACCATGCTTCATTTATTTATTTATTGTGATTATTACATCTGCTCCATTTGATTGATTGAGCTCTACTAATGCATTCTTTTTGTGACTTTGATGCGAGGGCCTGCCACGCGAGGATGGCTTCCTAGGAGGCCAATGCAGCCAAGCTTGGAGGAGGATGGTCTTCTTCTCATGACCATCTGGAGAGAGCGCCAAGGAAGCAAAGAGATGGGCATTAGTTAGAGCTAGATATTTAGAATTATTTATTTTGTAATTTATGGTGAGAGAGAGACTATTTTGGCATGTAATTAAACAGGACTCTACTCTTCACAATGAGGTCCAGTGCTCGGGTGATTGTTCACCTGGGGGCCTCATCGCGGCTTTTCGAGTTTTCATCGCCTTCTTTTATTTTGTTTTCCGAAGTTTTGAGCTTTTCGCCTTTCTTTTACTTTGTTTTGTGTGCTTGGAGCCCCTAGATATAGGTTGCTTGACTCGGTAGCTAGGTCCACACCTTAATAAGAATGCATGTTCCTATAGTCTACTTCGTATGGAACTAGTCAAATTCAAAACAAGCCGTTCATTTATCTCTTAGCCCTTGTGTCGCAGCGAGCCCTATAAAGCGCTTTCTCCTAAGCTCAAGTGTGTTGAGTACAGAGGAGGGGTGAGCCAAGACCGGACCCTTCGGGCTAGAGATGAATGAGCGACTTATGGTTCTTCACGTTAATAGCAGCTTATGTTTAGGGCGATTTAGTGCCTTGCATACCGACATATAGATAGGTTTAAAAATTATGTTTTGCATACCACATGGAGAGAGCTGGGATGCACTGTAAGTCTTCTAACTCAGCATGCATCATTCGGTTCAATGGTGAGATTTCCATCATGGAACCACTTTCACAACTTTTCCGCTATCTCCCTCTGATTTTGAGCACCTAGGATTTAAATGAAAATCTACAAAAACGTTAGGCGCTGGTATGAAACAGACTCAAAAAAAGTGAAAACCCAAAAAATAAAACAAGGGGACTGCTAAATAAACTTTGACCTTAATTAAAATCTGTAATGGACTATCATTGTACCAGGTTCATAAAGCCCTCATTGTTTTCAGGTACCTTGGAGGGGGACCAAAACCCTACTCCCTTGAGCGAGTGCGACCCCTAAGGATTAAAGCCCAAAACCCAGTCTGCAACTGCCTTGTGTATCGTCTGGATTTCCGAAGTAATGGCGCTTCTATCGTACGTAGGCGAGTACGACTTGGTCACCAATGGTGACTCTTTGTTGTGAGAGCATCGACCCTTTCCGAAGTATTGAGCATAGGCCACGCCTTCACAGGGGTGTGTGTCTCATTGTCCTGCGTCCGAGTAGGTTCTTGCACGCTCACGGGTGATTCCGTTGCGAGCGAGAACCGAAGTATTGGTTTCGCCTATCGGCTTCCTCTCTCTTTTCTTTGGCTGAGTAGGGATCTAGGAAGGGTTACAAGGACTCCAAAAAGTACAGACTACAGGTTATACAGGAGGAGGACAAGTACGGGATACTCTTCCGGCAGTACTCTCTCTCCTATAGGGTAGCGTACTAAGGACTTGTTATAATATATGCCTGAAAATCACAACTCTAAAAATGAAAAGATAATAAATAGCCGAGCTTTTACGGCTTCACATGGCGTGAGTTGGTGAACCCGATTTTGTATTGTGTTTGTATGGATCTAGATTAAGGTTCAAAAATCAAAGTCCCGCGCCTTTGCGCACATTTTGTTTCTCCCTTGGACCTCCCCGCTCAACCGAGCCTCTCTACTGTTTTACACTCCTTTTATTCCTCGTTGACCACCGTATCTTTTCATCCAACATCCGATCCTCTCTTGTACTTCGCGAAGTTGATCCATGGATGGTTTCCGTCGGGACCATGCCGACACCCACATCGATTCCATGGACTCAACTCCGCCAATAAGTTCGAGGCGATTCCCGAGAACCCGATCCGGACTTTGCGGATCGATCTCCAGACTCCTCGTTTTCTACCTTTCTCTTGGCCACCCAATAAACTGGGATCACTTTTGTCCCACTTCCGCCGTTGCGAATGGGAGTCGATTACAGTCTACATCCTTTTCCATTCACAACATGCTAGGGTTGACCTAAATTCCAGCCTAATCACGGCAACTGAAAGTTCATTGCAAGTGATCTGATTCAGACTATCTCATTCTGCAGATAGAAGACAGTGCGAGCCCTGGAGACTACTCCGGAGTTCATCTCGTCCGACTCAGACCCTGACATGGCTCCAAGAGGAAAGGGCAAGGGTCAGCAGCCACCACCAGAGGGACAGGTGGCAGATCAAAACCAAGTCAATGCACAGTTGCTGGCATCTATCCAGGCCATACAGCAGCAGCTGACCGAGAAGGCCCTGACACAGACCGCGTTCCAGGATATGTTGAATGACATGATGAACCGTGACGATGGAGGAGGAGGCAGAGGAGGCAGGGGAGGAGGAGGTGGAGGTGGAGGTGGTGATCCTCCTGATGATGACCGTGAATTACCACCACCGAAGTCGACACTCAAAGAAACATACAATCCAGGAGACAGCCAGATGACCGAGTGGATTCTCATTCCACCGGTACACGCTCACTCTGAGCTAAAGCCCCAGTTCATTGCCCTTCTCCCTGCCTTTCATGGAAACACAAGCGAGGAGCCGTACATTCACCTGCAGCAATTCTCCCGCATTTGCCGTACCACACACTATCCCAATTTCCCTCTGGACATTGTAAAGATGATGGCTTTTCCCTTCAGCCTACAGGACAAGGCCCTCTATTGGGTCAATCATTTGGGAAAGGTCGTGACGAACTGGGAGGAGTTGAAGTCCGCCTTCCTGCACAAATATTACCCTCTCGGTCGGCTCAACCAGATGCGAGCCCGTATCAGTAATTTCATCCAAGGACCCCACGAGTCTAAACATGAAGCTTGGGAGAGATTTACTGACCTGCAGGAGAAGTGTCCCCATCATGATATCCTGAAGACCAGCTTGGTCCAGCATTTATTTGGGGGACTGAATATTGAAAGCCAACGGCTTGTGGACGCAGCATGTGGGGGTTCCCATTTTAACAAGGATGAAGATGTAGTCTGGCAGATTTTCGAAGAAATGGCCGAAGGAGAGGCTGCCCTCTCTTCATCCAAGGCGTATCAGAAGCAGCCCCAGATCCTCCAGAAGCAAGTGCACATGGCTGCATCCAAGGAAGCAGAGAGAGATGAGAGCTCCAACCTCAGCATCATCGGGGGCCATCTCTCTAAAGTCGATATCATCGAGAAGCGATCACAGGACCTTGAGAAACTCGCTGTGATCAAGAAGAGGACCCAGAACCTGGACAAGCTAGATCAGATCAACAAGTACCTCGAACTGTTGGTCGGCACTATCAACTCTGTTCAGTCGGCTACACCATCGGACGCTCCCGTTGAGAAGAAGGAAGAGCAGCAACCGCAGCATCAGCCTCAGCCGAGCCAGCAGCCACCGGCAGTCCAGCACATGTACTACGTACAGGCACCCGACTAGGGCCAGCCGCAGCAGCAGATGGTAGTATACCAACCAGAGTTCCTTTCTATACCTGATCCAGTCTTCCCTCCACCACCCCTGATTCAAGAAGTGAATGGGGTATGGACTAATGGTGTACAGCCGACCCGTCCTCAGGGACAACCCCAGGGTCAACAATTTGCCAATCGGCAGTACCACCAACCTCAGGGTGGTCGTTTTGGTCAATCCTCCCAGCAGCACCAGCAGTACCAGCAGCCTCCCCAATTTGCATAGCAGTGGAGGCAGAATTTTCCTTACCAGCAGCAGTCGCAGTACCGCCACCCACAGCCGTACCACCAGTACGCGGCTGCCCCCTCTCTACAATATCAGCAGTATCCTCCTCTGTCGTACCAACAGCTTCAACTTCCTGCACCCCCGCAGCACCACCAGCAACAACCTCCACACCCATCCAACCAACAGCAGCGTGGTCTGCACGCTGAACCATCAGAAGCACCCCCTGTGAATCCCACCATGGATTGTCTGGCCCAGCTTGTCGAAGGGCTAGCGGATATGACAAAACGGCTCGACGACCTGACCGCCACCAGAACTACCATTCCGGCGCAGGTCGAAGCCAACCCCAATAATTTCAAAAAGAAAGAGCAGGTAGATTGTGATGTCCTGTCCGAGTCTGGTAATGATATTACTGTTTATTCTAATGCTATTACTCTGAGGAGCGGTAGGGCCTTGCCTCCGCCTGCTACCAGAAGTAGGGTGAATAAAGAAACAGGTGGATCGTCATCTTCCGCACCAGTCGTGTCAGCTCCAGGGGCGGGTGAGGAGGAAGAGGAAGGAGAAGCCAGTCTAGCCGTCGTGCCGTGCCAGCAGCAACCTCAGCCAAAAATACAAAAAAATCAGCAAAAACAAAAACACCAAAAAGAAGCTTGTAGCCGAAGCGAAGCTGCGCCAGCCTTGGAGGAGCCGCCAACAGCAGCCGATCCCTCACCAGCCGATGGAGCAGACGCTACCCTTTTTGATCGCCCTGCAGCACCAGCATGTTCAGATCTAGCTTGTACTCCTTTTTGTAGTTCGGATGTACAACATTCTGTGGGCGATGATTTTGATGTAAATAAGAACTCTCATTTTCCTTCCAGTGGTGTAAATATTCCTTTTCCACAAGCAATACAAAAATCCAAAAAAATTGCAAAACGAAAAAAAGCATTGTCCGATCCAGGTGTTGTGGACATTTTGGATAAATTGACTGTTGAGATTCCCTTGTTGAAGGCCATGGAATACATGCCAGCAGTGAAGAAAGGACTGAAAGAGGCATGTACTAACAGGCGTCGCCCAGCGCAAGAAAACAGACGCCCGCATGTCGAGAGGCATGTCCTCACCCTAGCCACGGTAGCAGCCATCAGCAATCTCCCCCAGAAAAAGCAAGATACAGGAGCACCTCTGATAAGTTGTGAGATTTTTGACCATGTCTTCGAGCGCACTCTCTTGGATAGAGGATCTTTCATCAACCTTCTGCCCTCATCCATAATGCATGAATTCGGGCTGGGACCGCTCAAGCAGACACGCATGATCCTTCAGTTCGCTGACCGATCCGTCAAGCGGCCCCGAGGTCTGTTGGAAGACATTGTAGTTAAGGTGCAGGAAATGAAATTCCCAGCTGACTTTGTAGTCCTTGATATGGACTCGCATGCACCCCTGCTCCAGACCCCTATCATCCTTGGCAGACCATTCCTTCGTACTTCAGGTGTCGTGGTTGATTACGGGTCTGGGAAGATCACTTTCAGCTCGAACACCCAGCAAATAACGATAAACATGAATAGAGAGCCGAATGCCACAACTGATGAGAGTCAGGCAGCATCAGAAGCAGACTGTGATTTCATCGCGGAGATCAGAGATTCAGACTTATCATTGGACGATCCATGGACCTGAGAAATCCTCACTCTGCAGGAGGACTTGGAAAGCGCAGTCAGCATATGCTCCGAAGATTCTTGGGAGACAGATTCTCAGATGCAGGCGCATCTCCTTGAGCATTCACTCCAGACCGAACATGATCATCTTAGCGCAGAACTGTTCGGTGCATCACCGGGATCTCAACAGGATGATGAGGATGGTAAGTATCGCAAGGAAGTACATCCCACCACCAGCATGGTATCTGAAGTCACAGATAAAGTGGACAGGTCTAAACCAGAACTCAAGCCACTTCTTGCAAGCCTGAAGTATGCTTTCCTTGCGGGTGAAGAACAAATGTATTCGGTCATCATCATCAGCAAGCTGAATCCGGATCAGGAATCTTGACTTCTCGAGGTTTTAGAAAAGAACCGCAAGGCACTTGGTTGGAGCGTATCAGATCTCCGAGGGATAAATCCAGCCTTGTGTTCACACCATATCTATTTGGAAGAAGATGCCAAGCCATCCCGTGAATTTCAGAGAAGGCTAAACCCTAACCTTCAGGACGTCGTCATGAAAGAAATCACGAAATGGTGTGACGCAGGCTTCATCTATCCCATCTCCGACTCAAAATGGGTAAGCCCCCTGCATGTAGTTCCCAAGAAATCTGGGCTTACCGTAGTTACAAATACTAAAGGAGAGGAAATTTCAGCTCGGGTACCAACATCCTGGCAGGTGTGTGTTGACTACCGCCGTCTCAATGCAGCAACTAAGAAGGACCACTTTCCCTTGCCATTCATTGATCAAGTTTTGGAAAGATTAGCAGGCAAGGAGTTCTTCTGCTTTCTGGATGGGTATTCCGGGTACAACCACGTGGCGATCGCTCCTGAAGATCAAGAGAAGACTACCTTCACTTGCCCGTTCAGCACCTACGCCTTCAAGAGAATGCCCTTTGGATTATGCAATGCACCTGCAACCTTCCAAAGATGCATGCTAGCAGTCTTCGCCGAGATGGTAGGCAGTTTTCTCGAGGTGTTCATGGACGACTTCTCTGTCTATGGTGATAGTTTCGATTCTTGTCTTGAGCACCTAGACAGAGTGCTTCAGAAATGCCGGGAAGTTAATTTAGTGCTCTCATGGGAAAAGAGCCATTTTATGGTCACTGAAGGTATTGTGCTGGGCCACGTCGTTTCCAAACGTGGCATGGAAGTCGATCCGGCGAAGGTGGATGTCATTTCAAATCTTCAGCCACCTCAGACCGTGAAAAATGTGAGGTCATTCCTGAGGTATGTGGGATTCTACAGGCGATTCATCAAGGATTTCAGCCGCATTGCCCGACCTCTGACAGAACTCTTGTGCAAGGAGACTGAGTTCATTGTTGATCAGCCGGTTCTCCTTGCTTTCAATCAGTTGAAGGAGATTATCACTCTAGCTCCAATCCTGCAGCCTCCTGACTGGACTCTTCCCTTTGAAATAATGACCGATGCGTCAGATTTTGCAGTAGGAGCTGTTCTTGGGCAGAGGAAAGACAGAGCGCCCTATGCCATTCACTATGCCAGTAGAACATTAGATGAAGCACAAAGAAATTATACAGTGACAGAGAAAGAATTGCTGGCTGTGGTTTTTGCCTTAGAGAAGTTCAGATCCTATTTGTTGGGATCGAAAGTCACTATCTTTACAGACCACTCTGCTATCTGGTACCTCCAGCAGAAGAAGGATGCCAAGCCGAGACTGATTCGTTGGATCCTTCTCCTCCAGGAATTCGATCTGGAAATCAAGGACAAGCCTGGAGTTCAGAATGTGGTAGCAGATCATCTCTCCAGAATAGAACAACATGAGTCTCCCCTGATCAATGCACCTATCACAGAAAACTTCCCTGACGAAGCCATCTTAGCAGTGGATTCTCTTCCTTGGTATGCTGATATAGTCAATTACCTCGCCTCTGGGGAAATACCTTCGGATTGGACGAAGAACCAAAAGAACAAATTCATGTCGACCATCCGCTTCTACCAATGGGAAGATCCGCTTTTATTCAGAGAAGGAGCAGATTGTATTTGGCACAGGTGCATCCCTCAGACGGAGCAATCTAATGTCCTCGAGCATTGTCATTCGCTCGAATCTGGTGGACATCACTCTGGAGATCGGACGGCAGCCAAAGTACTTCAGTGTGGCTTTTGGTGGCCCACTTTGTTTAAGGATGCAGCTGAGTTTGTCAAAAGATGCATTGATTGTCAGAGACTGAAAGGAACACTAACTGCCAAAGATTCAATGCCTCTGAAAATCATTTAGATAGCAGACGTTTTCGATGCATGGGGCATTGACTTCATGGGACCTTTCCCTAATAGTCAAGGTTTCGAGCACATCCTTCTTGCCGTCGATTACGTGAGTCGTTGGGTTGAAGCTATTCCCGCCCGAGTCGCCGACAGCAAAACAGTTAGCCAATTTCTGAAGAAGAACATCATTTTGCGGTTTGGGATACCAAAGATTCTCATCTCAGACGGGGGTAGTCACTTTATCAAAAAAGAGGTCAAGAAATTAACGAAGGAGTACGGCATCGATCACCGTGTCGCGTCTCCTTATCATCCGCAGACCAATGGTGTGGCGGAGTTATTGATGAATCTCCATTTCATCACCTTTATTCTATCATTTTGGCCTTAAAAACCCCAGCAAATGCATGTAAATAGCATTAATTTGTTCATATTAGCATCTATTATTTATTGTATTAATTGTACATAAAATAAGGTTTTTAATGCCAAAATTATAGAATAAAGGGAAGAAAAGAAAATGGAATAAAATATTGCAAATATTTTATGACCCTAACCCCGAGACCAAGTCCAGAATGGAATTGGTCGACAAGGAATAAAGTAGGGGGAGATAAGGGCCAATTATACAATAAATACCTCATTTATTTATTCATTCATTTATGCATTTTTGACACCTATTTTGTATAGAGTTATTTATTCATCAAGTTAAAATCTTTTGTACATGAAAGTTGTAGATAATAATGTAAATAAAAATACAAAATTGAGTTTCTGTGAAAATAATATACAGTGTGCATTTTATACACAAAATAAAAACCAAAAATCTCAACTTCACAGACTCATATCTTGCAAATAAAAACTCCAAATCAATCAAACTCACCTTTAATTGTATCTAGCATTTCATAAACTATTTTGTAAAATTATTTCCATAATTTTTGGAGTCCATCTGTGGAAGTTAGGTTTTTGACCTTCCTTGTACATAAGACTGATTAAAATACTCATTTTATTCAATATTTAGTAATTGTACAAAATTATATTTTTTAAAAAAAGTTTGTAAATAGTATATATAATACATGTACATGTTGAAATTACAAGAAAACCAAAAAGAATTTGATAAATAAAATAAGTCTATAATAATCCTAGGCAAAATACCTATGCTACCCATGTGTATATAAATAAAGGGGAAAACATTCTTTAATTATTTTATTCATCTATATTTTTCTCAAAATATATATATTACACATAACTTATTAAAAATACAAATCCAAAATAAAAACAAATAAGATTCATTAAATAAATAAAATGTATATAATATATAGGTAAAATACCTATAAGTATACATACATACACATACATCTATTTATTTAAAAATATAAATAAACTCATAAAAATAAAATAAAAATACCTTTATACTCACAAAAATAAATTATAAATTTATAAAATAATCCAATAAAATAATAAAAGAAAATAAATAAATTAAAAATAAAATACATAAAAAACACATGTAAATACATACATATACACATTATTTTAATAAAACCATAATAAAATACTTCAAAAAAATAAATAAAAATCATAAATAAATACTACATGAAATAATACACATTTTTTATTTTATAAGTAAAATCTAATAAAATCATTTACTAGGTTAAATAATTCATTTTCTAATAAGGATCCCTATTTTGGCGTGTAGCGGCTGAGGTGGACCAATGGGCGCGTCGCGCCTGTTGACCGCAGGTCAACTCGACCCCCAGCCGTCTGACGTGACGAGGACTATCTTTTCCCCGATTTCCTCCCTTTTTCCCGCTCGCCACAGGCATCAATCGACCACAGTCCCTTCACCGATTTTGTTCCCTGATCATCCAAGATTCGCGCCGATTGCTTAGATCCAATGTACATAGTGTAGATACTCCAATAATCGCCGGTCATTGGGGGTCCCTCGGAATTTCTATAAATAAAACCCTCCGTCTTCCCGACCAAAGTTGGCCATTTTCACTCCACCAAAACGCCTTGTTCTTGCTCCTGGTGTGTTCCTCGTGACAGGAGGAGTCGCCCAGCACCTCGACTTGGCCGGAGGTCGGAGAAGTTTTGTCGCGGTGGTGCTCCGGCGACCACCCTGCTCCCTGGCGGCCCCCAGGTCTAAGAGCTGCGTTTTTATCATTTTTACTTAGTTTCTTGTTCCAGCATTTTAATTCCGCATTTTATTTAGCCTTTAATCCATTAGATTAGCGTAGAAATCCGATTTCGTAGTTCGCCGGAGCTCCGCTCCGGCGAGCTTTTCACTGTGGTCCCGACCGTATTGCGACCCGCTTTCGCCACCATTTCGTTTCCCTTCGCTTTCTCCACCTTCCAGCCACTCCCTACCAACCGGAGCCTCCTTGGTTCCGCGACTCGATGCTCCCCTCCGCCACTTCGCCGGAGTAGCGCCGCCCGCCTCCATTTCCTATGCTAACAGCTTCATTTTTGGGCCGAGGAGTATCGCCTCGAGCCGCGCCTAGTTCCTGTGCAGGTTTGGTGCGTTGAGAAGCACTAGGAGGCGCGTTACACGAACGCCGGAGGTACCTGGAGCCCCTTGCCTTCTCCGACCTCGCGAGGTCGCTCCGGTGTACCTCTGGCCGATCCGACACCTCCAGACGTTAGAGGATACCTCCAGGAAGCTTCTTGGACCTTCAGGCGCGAAGGTGATCGGCGGGAGAGCGAGATCTCGTCGGAGGAAGCTCGCCCCGGCGAGGCTTCTTCCCTGTTCTTCCTCGCAGCTCCCTCGCCGTTGGATGATGAACGAAGGCCCAGTTTTGATCAGAGCCGTCCGATGAGGCGAAGCAGTCACCGTCAGATCTCGCGAGAGATCTAATCTCAAGCGCCCATCGACAAAGCGGTACCAGCCGTTGGATGAGCGACACGTGGCAAGTGAAGAAATCCCAACCGTTCACCAGCGCGCATTTTAGGGGTAATTTGCACATCTAGCCCCTGCATTTTTGTATATTTAATATTTAATATTGTAAATAAAATATAACGTTGTAAATAATGTGGATATTTTGCTTATGACCCCCTGTAGTTTTTTGCATATTACACTTGGGTCCAGTCCACGTCACCTCACGTGTCGTCCCACGTGAGGTGGTAAAATTGCACAAGTCCCCCTGTAGATTTGCATATTTATGTTTAGTCCATTAAATAAAATATTCAGTGTATTATTTTTGTGAAAAATTGCAACCAGGACCCTACATTTTCTGTAATTGCGTTTTGGTCCCTGTGAGTGCGGATCACGTGCTGTCCCGCGTGATGGTTAAATTGCAAGGGGACCCTGGCGGGTTTAGTTAATTGGTTTTAGTCCTTAAAAATCAAAAATACGTTATAATGTTCTGGTATTTTTGCACCTGTGCCCCTGGATGTTATTTTATTTGCAAAAATGCCCCTGCCAGGCTTAATTACTTTTTGTGTCTTTATCTATTTATTAAAAATACCTATTAGGCTTCTAAAAATCCACAAAAATGAGGATAGATGCTCCATGCCATGCTTGTTCACGCCCATATTTTAGTTTGCATTTTTTGCATTTTTCCTAATTATTAAAAATGAAAAAGAAGCCATTTTTGTACTGTTTAAATTAGAAAATACAAAAAAATTAGAAAATGTTTGTGAAAAATCCCAAAAAAATATATATATAGTATAATTATATACATATTGAGTCCAGAAAATTAAAAACCCTAAAAAAGTGAAAAAGAAAAAGATAAAAATCATAAAACCCCAAAATCAACATAAAAATTAGAAAAACTCTTTAAAAACCCTAAAAATACATTTCCCTCTTTTATAATTATCTATATATTATTATTAATATGTGAAAATTAATTTGGGCAATTTTGGGTATTATTTGATATTTTTAAAACCCAAATTATATACGGCTATTTATTTAGTCCTATATTGTGGACATTTTTGAATTAGAAAATACATAAAAATTAGAAATCTAAAAAAAAATAATAATAAATAAAAAAAAAAGGTTAAAAATATAAGTCTATGTATTAAGTTTTTTTATGTTTATAAATATATATATATATTCTATATTACTTCTCCCTCTCTTCTTATATATATATATATCTCTTTATATATATAGATATATATAGTATATAGATTTATATAATTAATAATATAAAAAGAAAAGAAAATAAAAAAAAAAGTATAAAATATAAAATCAAAATAAAAATTAAAAAAAAAATAAAAAATAAAAAATAAAAAAATTACAAAACCTAAAACCCACTAAAACAATAAAAGGACATGAACAATTGATTGAATAAATGAATGATACATTACATACAACCATTCGCCTCCCAGTGTTCGACCTCTACCTGTACTTACACCTATACACATTTGCATGTAGAGTTATAATAAATTTTAACTCCACATTTTTGGATATTCATTGCATATATTTATTGTGGGTTAATTGTTGATCGATCTGGGGATCTTTAAGTGGTCAATTCAGCGACTTGATTTCTCGCCTCGTGAGATATCTAGACCCTTGATTTTCCCCTTCCATCAAATGGCGCCGTTGCCGGGGAGGCAACGGATTTTGTATGATTTTGTGTGGTTATTTGTTCATTTATTTGATTCTTTGTTCATGTCCTTCATTTGTTTATCTGTGTGATTTTTATTTTATTTTTATTTGATATTATTGATTGACTGCTCTGACCATCTCTTTCTTTTGTCTTTGATGCGAGGGACCGCTAAGCGAAGGAGGACCTCCTAGGAGGCCCTATGCACCCAAGCGAGGCGGTGTTGGCTCTTCTATGCCAAGCCAACAGGAGAGAGCATCGATAGCAGATGAAGGAGAATTTTTGAAGACAGTCTCTATTTCATGAATTTTATTTCCTTTATCTTATTATGTATATTCATGTGAGAGAGTGACACTCAGAATTTTGTAATAATACAGGACTCTCACAGGTGCACTCCGACTCCCGAGGTCCATTGCCCGAGGGATTGTTCCCTTGGGGGCCTCGACGGTTTTGACGCTTTCTCGTTTTTATTTTATTTTTATTATTTTGTGTGAATGAGCCCTAGCTTAGGAGTTGCTTGTCGATAGATTAGGTCCAAACACCCTAAATATATTTGCATGTACCTATAGTGCGTTTTGGACCTAGTCAAATCTAAACAGTTGGTTCATTTATCTCTTAACCACTGTGCCGTGAGCAAGCCCCATCAAGCGCTACTCCTGAACTCGAGCGTGTCGAGAAGAGGAGGGGTGAGCCAAGACCGGACTCTTAGGTTAAGGATAAGCGACCGGCTTGTAGTGCTTCACGATAATAGCAGTTACTATCCTAGGGCGATTTCTTCGGCTTGCATTTGCATATAGCATAGGTTTTAATTCCGTTATGCATCCCGCATGGAGAGAGCTGGGAAGCACTGTAAGTCTTCTTACTTAGCATGCATCATTGATTTCCGACTTGCATGGCTTTTCCGATCTTCTCCCTCTGTTTTTGCCAACCTAGGATGCTTAATGGAAATTGGAACCTCGATAGGCACGTGCATTGAAAATACCCGAAAAAAAAAAGTGATAACTTAAATAAAAATCGGGACTGCTAACTCTATTAAACTTAAAAATAAAACGTAATGGATTCCTTGTCTTGGGGAGAGCAACCCCCTCATTGTATGCGTTTTAAGTGCTCACGTACACGCTAAGGAGTAGAGCCCAAATCCTATCAAGCCTCCTAAGTGTTTGTACAACTTTGTGCTTCTCACCTAACTCTAAAACCAAAAAGATAAATGACCGTCATCTGACAGTCTTCACTGTGTCGAGTAGGTGAATTGAGGGTTTGCCTTGTGTATTGATTGTGACTTGGAGTCCGTTGTGTTTTGCATTCATTATTAGAGTCATCGGTCCCGTCCGTGTGAGTCATGCATTTTTCATCTTTGAGTCTCTCTATCTCTCTTATAAATAGACCTCTTCATTTTGCATCGAGTCATGATATTGGCGCTTGAGCTCAATCATTCTTCGCCAAGTCCTTTGTTTCCCGCATTCTTCACCATCTTCTATGTATCCATCGTACCATCTTCTCTGGATTCGAGGAGAGACCTCTTCGGACCGCAATTTTGACGGTGTTCCCGCCTTGTGTGGAACACCTAATTTGTCTATGTACCGATCTTATCACCCGCCCTCCTCGTTCCCTCTGTATCACCTTTCTACCACCCATGATATTGGCACGCCCGCTCAATCATCTTCTCCACTCCATTGTGTACCCTTCTTACCCATCCTCCTCGTGTACCCTGTATCACCTCTCCCTTTACTCAGGAATGTTGTGCATATTGATGAGGCCCACATCGAGGATTATTTATACAAGATTATTTGTGTAAACCGGGCCCATGATGTTGAGGTTGCTGAGATCGATCTGGTGGATTTGTCTTTGATACATGCATATGGATTTCTGGAGGATTTTTGCTGATACATAGAGCATAGGTGTGATGCATTATTGAGGAATTTTAGTTCTCGCACACCGGATTAAGGATGTGATGTGCTGCGATGAGTTGATGATGATATCATGAGCATTGATTGATCTATCTATTTAAGGTTCCACCCATCTTGATTTTTGAGGATTGACGGATTATTCTACTTTGGATTTCTTGATAAAGGTGTGCGGATCCGACATGATCTCTCATCTACCTGAGTGACCCATCCTTGATCTCCTGACTCTTTGATCCACCATGGCACTTTGAGGATTTATGATTATCTATTGTGCCATCTCAGCCTGACTAGATTGACCCAAGGGATGCTTGGTGAATGACATGATTATTCGCTCCCTGACATGATCTTATGCCCTCCGAATAATTGAATGATTTATTGCTTTTGAGGACCTGAGACTCTAAGCCAGCATTCCCATGACCTTCATTGCTATAGCTCGCATTGCTCCCCGAGGACTATCTGCGGGAGAATGCGACAATTTCTAGGACTGCGGTTTCATTCACTGCTTGGGTCGCCATTGTGATGGGACCCGAAACCGAGTCATACGATATGTTTGATTGGCCTCCCCCTGTGATTGTGTACTTGACCTGTTGGTACACGAGGCCAATGTATTTGACTCATCTGAGTCCGCTCTCCTTGACGGTCCTCGCAAGGCAGAGCTCCACGTTTCTGATTCCATGCCTAGTTCATAGCTCCCCGAGGGTTATCTGCGGGAGACTATGACATATTTCAGATCTTAGTGGTCTCTTCTGCTGGTAGCCGATTTGTCGACTACTGAGACCAATATGGGGGTCCGTCTGATGGACCCAGCTCCTTCGAGCCCTTCTCTCACCTTGACAACCCTCGCAAGGTAGAGACACATTCTGAATATTCGTTGCCTAGATCGCAATTCTCTCCGAGGACTATCTGCGAGAGATTGCGACACTCTTTTTACGCTCGATTCCCCTTGCTAACTGTGTCTCCGATCTGCGGAACATGGAATCGAGTCATCTGATATACTTGATTACTGGTCCCATCTTGAGTTGCCTATCTGATCTGCGGATCATGGGACCTGTCTGATTAGACTCCTTTGAGTCTGCTCGCCTTGACGGTCCTCGCAAGGCTGAGCTTCTGATATCTGCTATTCCCATGACTAGTTGGCAGCCCGCTCCCCGAGGGTTATTTGCGGGACGCTGCCACACTTTCTTGATTTGACGGTCTCTTCTGCTGGTAGCCGATCTGTCGCCTACCAAGACCATTTCTATGATCCGTCTGATGGATCAGGCTCCTTTGAGCCTGCTCACCTTGATGACCCTCGGAAGGGTGAGCTTCTGTTCTGATTATTCATTGCCTAGTATGTACTACTCCCCGAGGGTTATCTGCGGGAGGGTACATCAACTTGTAGGTACTCGGCTTCACTTCGGGTGTCTCCTATCTGTGGGAGTACGAAGCTGAGTCTTCTGAGCATTTCACTCGGTCTCATCCCTGGTTGTGTGTCCTTTATGTTGGAGCTCGGAGCCGAGTCTTCTGATTATTCTCTAATTCCGCTCACCTTGATGACCCTCGCAAGAGTGAGCCATATATTGTGTTGTTCGGTGTATTCTTATGACTTTCAGATTATATCACCACCGTGCATCACACGGTCTCATATGCTTTATTTCATATCTATCGGAGACCATGTTTGACCGGAGGAGTCTGTACTGCTCTTTCTTCCTCTTGGTCTTACGGTATCGGCTTTGTTCCCTCATGTTGACCATTTGAGCCGATTGATTGCTTCATGCTACCGGACCCGATATCTATCCTTTCGATCTGTTAACCCCGGTAGCTGACACCCACTTGATTGCATATTCGGGTGTATTTTCACCTTCTGACCGCGTCCTCGTTCTCACAGGGAGACGACGACGAGAGCACGGTAGTCGCTTACCAGATACCATCCTGTACTTTACCAGCTTTTCACCGCTTGTATTTATGTGTGCCTTTTTCATTCTTTTTCCCGCATGTTATGTGTGCCCAGATCTATCGCAATATCTTTGTGCCTACACTTAGGACGTACCTTGTCCTAAGTATAAGGGGGCACACACCGAGTTGTTCTTTCCTTGCACATTTTTCATCACTCCTGTTTCTTTCCTATACTTAGGGATATCTCACCCTAAGTATAGGGGGAGTGATGTGTATATTTTTCACGATCTTTTTATCAATCTGTATCTATCTTTTCTTCTTTTCTTCTTTTCTTCTTTTCCTTTCCTATCTTCTGTATCTAAATAAAAGGTGTCGCCCCTTTGTTTTCTGTACTTAGGACGTACTTTGTCCTAAGTATAGGGGGGTGCACCCATGATTTGTTCAGCTGTTTATTCCCACCCTTGACCCTCCCTACTTTGTGTACAGTCTGCTATACTTAGGATTACTTGATCCTAAGTATAGGGGGGATGGTCGACTTCTCATTCGTTCATTTCTTATTTATATATTTTTAGACTTGTCTATACTCAGTGCGAGTTATGTCTTCTCTTTTCGATCTATGAGGACATAGCTCAAGCTAAGTATAGGGGGGTCGTATATACTATGTATATACTTTAGCCATAACTCGTACTTTCGTACTCTCTTAATAATATGGCTAATAATTCTTTAAAATTCATTAAGATTTCTTAATAAAAAGATGTGGTTGTTCCTCAAATTCTTTTGTATATACTGATTAATAAATCAGGTGAAAACGTTTTTTGCAAAATGTTTGAAAAATAGTTTGAAAATCTTTATGAACATTTATTGAAAACTATTTTGAAAACGTTTTGTTACATGTTTTCAACCTGTGTAAAAACGTGTGGTTTGTAAAATTTATTTTCTTTGTGTGAAATAAAATGTTTGAAAAATGATTTGCAAATGGTTTGAAAAATGGTTGCAAAAATATTGTGAAAATCTATATATACTGTTTTGAAAAACCTTTGCAAAATGATTTTCAAATGTGTGTACATGTTTGTAAAAATGTTTGTAAAAATTATTTTGGACTATAGTTTCCAAAAATTATTTGAAAAATGTGTGTCAAATAAGTTTGAGGAATAGTCGCATATAATAACTAAAATACTATATTCTTTAATAAGTGTACATATATACCCGTAAATAAAAACTAAATTCTAAATTCCTTAAAAATCATTAAAATAAAGCGGCACGCCCGTGTAAATAGTTGTACATATTGTCTATTTTGAGTGCCCAAATTATTTTATTTGCAAAAATTCTTTGTGTAAAAATTCTTCTCTTTGTTTTCAAATTCTTTGAAAAATTGCATTATTCTTTGCATATTTGTAAATAGCATTTGCATTGCATTCATCTGCTTCCATTGAGCTTGATGATTGAACTAGTCTAATAAAGTCAAAGATTGGAGCTTGGTTAGACCTTACCGCACCTAACTGCACTGGAACCTTATGGGAACTAGGTTTAAGGTACTTCAGGTCTATTCAGACTTAATTCTTTGAGAAATCAGGGCTGGGTTCAAGTCACCTCAGTGGACTAACTAGAACTTTTCGAAACACACGCATGACTCTTGTCGGCCGTGACCTAACTTGGACACTTGCACCTTTCACTTGGCTCAACTCAGTTGGAGTGGTGAGGGGGTTGGATTTGCCAGTCTGAGATGCACACGGGTGGAAACATTCGTCCTCGTCTAGGGAGGGAAGTGCACCCCAACCTGGTCCAGTTTCAATGATGTCGAATGACAGGAGAGTGTGGGTTGCAATAAAGCTTCAAAAGAGGGATAGTCTTCTGGCTCAAGAGGAAAAAGTCCTTATGTAAATGCTGCTGTAAATAGTATGTTGAAAAAAAAAAAAAAAGAGAGAAAAACTCCAAAAAAGTGGACAGGCTTGTAAATAAAAATAAAATGCCTGCCGGAGTATGTATATATGTTGTATAGAAAATAAGCAAGCTTGAGCATCAAAGTTATACCATGTGAGCCTGCAGCTGGATGACTTGACTACACTGGTCTTGCATCCTAGGATAGGTAGCTACACTGGCTACCGTCCATTCTTTTCTCTACCCCCCTCCTCTTGAGTCGGATGCCACTTGAACTTAGAAGGGAATACCCCGCTCCTTGACGGTAGAGGGCTGGATTAGGGAATCATTGGGTTGTCATTCTGGAGAAGTCAGTCTCTTTGTCATTTCAGTTGGGGAGAGCCACCATCACTTACACTGTACAAGTCAGCTCCATAGTCATAAGGGTTTGCGTATGATGTAGGATAGTTCTGACCTGGCTATTGAGGTGATTTGAACCAAGTTCTGTGACTATCGAAGGCTGTTGTGTTTTAAATTTGGTTCCCTACCAGGTTCCACACACATTTTCACACCAAGGTCTAACCTGAGCTCCAAACTTTGATTTTGTACAGATGAGTTTAATAATCATGACCAATTCAATTTATTCTTTAAATTCTTTATTTTTACTTTTTCTTTTCTTCTTATTCTTTTTTCTTTTTGTACTTATTGCATAAGTATTTGCTAGGGACTAGCAAAGGCAAGTATAGGGGGGTGATGAATCTCCATTTCATCACCTTTATTCTATCATTTTGGCCTTAAAAACCCCAGCAAATGCATGTAAATAGCATTAATTTGTTCATATTAGCATCTATTATTTATTGTATTAATTGTACATAAAATAAGGTTTTTAATGCCAAAATTATAGAATAAAGGGAAGAAAAGAAAATGGAATAAAATATTGCAAATATTTTATGACCCTAACCCCGAGACCAAGTCCAGAATGGAATTGGTCGACAAGGAATAAAGTAGGGGGAGATAAGGGCCAATTATACAATAAATACCTCATTTATTTATTCATTCATTTATGCATTTTTGACACCTATTTTGTATAGAGTTATTTATTCATCAAGTTAAAATCTTTTGTACATGAAAGTTGTAGATAATAATGTAAATAAAAATACAAAATTGAGTTTATGTGAAAATAATATACAGTGTGCATTTTATACACAAAATAAAAACCAAAAATCTCAACTTCACAGACTCATATCTTGCAAATAAAAACTCCAAATCAATCAAACTCACCTTTAATTGTATCTAGCATTTCATAAACTATTTTGTAAAATTATTTCCATAATTTTTGGAGTCCATCTGTGGAAGTTAGGTTTTTGACCTTCCTTGTACATAAGACTGATTAAAATACTCATTTTATTCAATATTTAGTAATTGTACAAAATTATATTTTTAAAAAAAAGTTTGTAAATAGTATATATAATACATGTACATGTTGAAATTACAAGAAAACCAAAAAGAATTTGATAAATAAAATAAGTCTATAATAATCCTAGGCAAAATACCTATGCTACCCATGTGTATATAAATAAAGGGGAAAACATTCTTTAATTATTTTATTCATCTATATTTTTCTCAAAATATATATATTACACATAACTTATTAAAAATACAAATCCAAAATAAAAACAAATAAGATTCATTAAATAAATAAAATGTATATAATATATAGGTAAAATACCTATAAGTATACATACATACACATACATCTATTTATTTAAAAATATAAATAAACTCATAAAAATAAAATAAAAATACCTTTATACTCACAAAAATAAATTATAAATTTATAAAATAATCCAATAAAATAATAAAAGAAAATAAATAAATTAAAAATAAAATACATAAAAAACACATGTAAATACATACATATACACATTATTTTAATAAAACCATAATAAAATACTTCAAAAAAATAAATAAAAATCATAAATAAATACTACATGAAATAATACACATTTTTTATTTTATAAGTAAAATCTAATAAAATCATTTACTAGGTTAAATAATTCATTTTCTAATAAGGATCCCTATTTTGGCGTGTAGCGGCTGAGGTGGACCAATGGGCGCGTCGCGCCTGTTGACCGCAGGTCAACTCGACCCCCAGCCGTCTGACGTGACGAGGACTATCTTTTCCCCGATTTCCTCCCTTTTTCCCGCTCGCCACAGGCATCAATCGACCACAGTCCCTTCACCGATTTTGTTCCCTGATCATCCAAGATTCGCGCCGATTGCTTAGATCCAATGTACATAGTGTAGATACTCCAATAATCGCCGGTCATTGGGGGTCCCTCGGAATGTCTATAAATAAAACCCTCCGTCTTCCCGACCAAAGTTGGCCATTTTCACTCCACCAAAACGCCTTGTTCTTGCTCCTGGTGTGTTCCTCGTGACAGGAGGAGTCGCCCAGCACCTCGACTTGGCCGGAGGTCGGAGAAGTTTTGTCGCGGTGGTGCTCCGGCGACCACCCTGCTCCCTGGCGGCCCCCAGGTCTAAGAGCTGCGTTTTTATCATTTTTACTTAGTTTCTTGTTCCAGCATTTTAATTCCGCATTTTATTTAGCCTTTAATCCATTAGATTAGCGTAGAAATCCGATTTCGTAGTTCGCCGGAGCTCCGCTCCGGCGAGCTTTTCACTGTGGTCCCGACCGTATTGCGACCCGCTTTCGCCACCATTTCGTTTCCCTTCGCTTTCTCCACCTTCCAGCCACTCCCTACCAACCGGAGCCTCCTTGGTTCCGCGACTCGATGCTCCCCTCCGCCACTTCGCCGGAGTAGCGCCGCCCGCCTCCATTTCCTATGCTAACAGCTTCATTTTTGGGCCGAGGAGTATCGCCTCGAGCCGCGCCTAGTTCCTGTGCAGGTTTGGTGCGTTGAGAAGCACTAGGAGGCGCGTTACACGAACGCCGGAGGTACCTGGAGCCCCTTGCCTTCTCCGACCTCGCGAGGTCGCTCCGGTGTACCTCTGGCCGATCCGACACCTCCAGACGTTAGAGGATACCTCCAGGAAGCTTCTTGGACCTTCAGGCGCGAAGGTGATCGGCGGGAGAGCGAGATCTCGTCGGAGGAAGCTCGCCCCGGCGAGGCTTCTTCCCTGTTCTTCCTCGCAGCTCCCTCGCCGTTGGATGATGAACGAAGGCCCAGTTTTGATCAGAGCCGTCCGATGAGGCGAAGCAGTCACCGTCAGATCTCGCGAGAGATCTAATCTCAAGCGCCCATCGACGAAGCGGTACCAGCCGTTGGATGAGCGACACGTGGCAAGTGAAGAAATCCCAACCGTTCACCAACGCGCATTTTAGGGGTAATTTGCACATCTAGCCCCTGCATTTTTGTATATTTAATATTTAATATTGTAAATAAAATATAACGTTGTAAATAATGTGGATATTTTGCTTATGACCCCCTGTAGTTTTTTGCATATTACACTTGGGTCCAGTCCACGTCACCTCACGTGTCGTCCCACGTGAGGTGGTAAAATTGCACAAGTCCCCCTGTAGATTTGCATATTTATGTTTAGTCCATTAAATAAAATATTCAGTGTATTATTTTTGTGAAAAATTGCAACCAGGACCCTACATTTTCTGTAATTGCGTTTTGGTCCCTGTGAGTGCGGATCACGTGCTGTCCCGCGTGATGGTTAAATTGCAAGGGGACCCTGGCGGGTTTAGTTAATTGGTTTTAGTCCTTAAAAATCAAAAACACGTTATAATGTTCTGGTATTTTTGCACCTGTGCCCCTGGATGTTATTTTATTTGCAAAAATGCCCCTGCCAGGCTTAATTACTTTTTGTGTCTTTATCTATTTATTAAAAATACCTATTAGGCTTCTAAAAATCCACAAAAATGAGGATAGATGCTCCATGCCATGCTTGTTCACGCCCATATTTTAGTTTGCATTTTTTGCATTTTTCCTAATTATTAAAAATGAAAAAGAAGCCATTTTTGTACTGTTTAAATTAGAAAATACAAAAAAATTAGAAAATGTTTGTGAAAAATCCCAAAAATATATATATATAGTATAATTATATACATATTGAGTCCAGAAAATTAAAAACCCTAAAAAAGTGAAAAAGAAAAAGATAAAAATCATAAAACCCCAAAATCAACATAAAAATTAGAAAAACTCTTTAAAAACCCTAAAAATACATTTCCCTCTTTTATAATTATCTATATATTATTATTAATATGTGAAAATTAATTTGGGCAATTTTGGGTATTATTTGATATTTTTAAAACCCAAATTATATACGGTTATTTATTTAGTCCTATATTGTGGACATTTTTGAATTAGAAAATACATAAAAATTAGAAATCTAAAAAAAAATAATAATAAATAAAAAAAAAAGGTTAAAAATATAAGTCTATGTATTAAGTTTTTTTATGTTTATAAATATATATATATTCTATATTACTTCTCTCTCTCTTCTTATATATATATATATATATATCTCTTTATATATATAGATATATATAGTATATAGATTTATATAATTAATAATATAAAAAGAAAAGAAAATAAAAAAAAAAAGTATAAAATATAAAATCAAAATAAAAATTAAAAAAAAAATAAAAAATAAAAAATAAAAAAATTACAAAACCTAAAACCCACTAAAACAATAAAAGGACATGAACAATTGATTGAATAAATGAATGATACATTACATACAACCATTCGCCTCCCAGTGTTCGACCTCTACCTGTACTTACACCTATACACATTTGCATGTAGAGTTATAATAAATTTTAACTCCACATTTTTGGATATTCATTGCATATATTTATTGTGGGTTAATTGTTGATCGATCTGGGGATCTTTAAGTGGTCAATTCAGCGACTTGATTTCTCGCCTCGTGAGATATCTAGACCCTTGATTTTCCCCTTCCATCAGTTATCCAACAGAGAAATCAAGACTATACTGCAAAAACTTGTTAGGCCAAACAGAAAAGACTGGTCTCAACTCTTGGACTCAGCTCTATGGGCTTACCGAACAGCCTACAAGTCTCCCTTGGGCATGTCGCCCTATCGTCTTGTATATGGGAAACCATGCCATCTGCCCGTGGAATTGATACACAAATCTCTTTGATAACACCTTGATGTACAAGGAGAAGGTGAAACGCTGGCATGACCGGCACATCAGACGGAAGACCTTCGACGTTGGACAGAAAGTGTGGCTATTTGATGCAAAGTTGCGGATATTCCCAGGTAAATTAAAGAGTAAGTGGACAGGGCCATTTCGACTATGTGAAGTGTGTGACAATGGAAGCATCGCTATATCAGAATTGTCCCCTGACGCACAGCCCTTCGTCTTCAACGGCCAACTACTGAAGCCTTACCTCGAACCATATGCATTCTTGGTCGTTGTAGACTCTATTCAGTTGGTGCACCATGATGACATCTTCACAGCACCTGCGGCATCGAAAGATTCAGACGATGTACTCCAGCCTCTGTTTATCTGATTTTCTTCTTTTCTTCTTTTCCTTTTCTATTTTCTTTTTCTATCTAAAAGGTGCCGCCCTTGTAGACAGTTTTCTATACTTAGGACGTACTTGGTCCTAAGTATAGGGGGGATGTGCACCCCGAGTTTTTCATTTCATTCTGATCCTCTCCATTGTCTCCTCTTCTTGTCTATACTTAGGAGTATCTTACCCTAAGTATAGGGGGAGACAATCTGAGTATGATCTGTGTATTCCCACCCTTGACCCTCCCTGCTTTTTGTACAGTCTGCTATACTTAGGATTATTTGATCCTAAGTATAGGGGGGACGGTCAACTTCTCATTCATTCATTTCATTCATATTTATTCTTTAGATCTGTCTATACTCAGTACGAGTTATGTCTTTGCTTTTCCTTCCGATCTTTGAGGACATAGCTCAAGCTAAGTATAGGGGGTCATATATACCATGTATATACTATAAGCCATAACTCATACTGAAAAATAATTCATACCTCAATATAAAATACAGTGTAAAAATAGCTCTATAATAATGTATACATTATACATAACCCATTAAAAATACAAATCCAAAATAAAAATCAAGAAAATACATTAAATAAATTAAGTATACAAAATACATAGGTAAAAGACCTATAAGGATACCTACATATACCTATACCTATTTCTTTAAAAATGTAAATAAACTCCTAAAAATTAAATAAAAATACCTTTATACTCACAAAAATAATTTATAAATTTATAAAATAAGTCAATAAAATAATAAAAGAAAATAAACAAATTAAAAATAAAATATCCAAAAATACATGTGAATACATACATATACACATTTTTAAATTAAAACCATAATAAAACACTTCGAAAAAATTCAATAAAAATCATAAATAAATACTAGATGAAATAATACACATTTTTTATTTTACAAGAAAAAACTAATAAAATCGTTTAAGGTGTCAAATAAATCAATCTCTAATCAGGTACCTATTTTGGCGGCTAGCGGCCGACGTGGACCAATCGCAAGCCGGCCTTCGTTGACCCCCTGGTCAACTGTCCCATCCAAGCCACTGCGCCTCTGGACTGTCCATTCCCCCGATTTCATGCATTTTTTCCGGGCACACCATCCATCAATCGAAGATGCTTCCTTCACAAGAATTGCTCTCTAATCTTCCATGATGCCCGCCAAAATCTTAGATCAACTAGATACTCATTGGATCAGTCAATAATCGCCGGTCAATAAGGCTACTCGCCAATGTCTATAAATAACTACCTCCGCCTCCTTCCTCGAATTTGGCCACTTTTAATCCGGTCTCAAGCCTTGATTCCAGTCCTAGAACATTCCTCGTGACAGGGGGTGTGTTGGCGCCTCGAATCGGCCGGAGTGAGGAAGATTTTAACGCGGCGGAGCTCCGGCGTCCGCCCTGCTCCCTGGAGGCCCCCAGGTATAAGAGCTGTCCATTTATGCATTTGTAGTTAGCTTTTAATGTTAGTTTTCCATCCCAGTCATTATATTAGGTCTTAGTTAATTCCCGTAGCTTAAAAATCAAAATTCGAAGCTCGCCGGAGCTCCGCTCCGGCGACTTATTCACCGTATACCCGACTGTTTCCGACCGCTGTGAGCACCCCATCTCGATCCCCATCGCTTTTTCCATCATCCCGTCACCTTTGTCCAACCCAGGACCTTCGGTCTTGGCGAATCGGGGCTCCACCTCCGCCGTTCGCCGGAGCCCCTCCGCCCACCTTCATTTTGCGTCGCAGCTTCAAAACCCCGGGTCGAGGAGGTAGCTCTCTCGCCCGCGGTTCTTCCTATGCAGGTACAACGAAGGATAGAGCCCATCTGGGCTCGAATCGATCCAGGAAGAGGTTCCTGGGGGTCCTCTTCTTCACCGACCTCGACCGATCGACTCGGACCTCCAGGAGCCATGAGGACACCATCAGTAGACGCGGGATGCCTCCAGCTACGTGCAGACCACCTCAGCCATGCCGGAGAGCCCTGGAGGAGCCCATGCTCCTCGATCGAAGCTCGCCAGGCGCGAGCTTCTTCCCTGTTCTTCCAGGGAGCTTCAGCACCGTCGGATCTGGAGGCGAGGCCCAGATCGAAGGAGAGCCGTCCGATGAAGCCACGTGCCAACCGTCAGATCAGCCCGGATCGTATAATCCAGGCCCTTCATCATCGAACCGGTATCCACCGTCGGATGCTTGACGCGTGGATAAGTGGCGCACCCAGCACCGTTGGATGTCACGCCTTATTTGGGGTAAATTTCACATCTAGCCCCCCGCTTTTTGTATTTATAGTTTAATCCAAAAAAATAGAAAGTCACGTTGTAAATAAATTGTATAAGTTGCAGAAAGACCCCCAATGTTTGTATATTTACATTTTAGTCCCTCCGCGCCTCACGTGCAGCACCCACGTGAGGCGCGTGAAATTTGCATTTAAACCCCGTCGGGTTTCTGTAATTATAAAATGGTCCTGAAAATAAAAGCACACGTGTATTTTATTATGATTTTTGCGTGTATGCCCCTGCCAACTATTTTATTTGCAAAAATACCTCTGCTAGGCCATTTATTTTTGAATGCTTTGTCTATTTATTTTGTGCTTCATATTTCTTCGAAAAATCTTGCAAAAATAGACTTAAGCTCATGTTTGGTTGTGCTTGAACGCTATATTTTTAGTTTTTCATTTTGTTGCATTTTTGCACTTATTAAAAATCAAAAACATGTCTTTTATTCACTGTCTAATTTATAAAATCCCAAAAAAATATGAAAATGCCTCGAAAAATTCCAAAAAAAATATTTATGGTGTGTTTTGCCCCATTTTAGTGTCAGTCCAAAAATCCCTAAAAATCTCAAAAGGAAAACCTTAAAATTCAAAAATACCCAAAAACTTCAAAAAAATGTATAAAATCAAAGAAGAATCAGAAAAATATGAACTCATTCCCTATTTATGCTATATTTTATTACCTTTATTAGAAAAATAGTGTGGAAAATTTTGAGGCTGTTTGTTATTTTTAATACATATTTTTCTTACAGCCAGACCCTATTCCACTTTTTGCTCTTATTTTGCTATTTAAAAATACTAAAAAAGTTTGGAAAAATACCCAAAATTCACAAAAACAGTAAAAAATCATGAAAATCCCAAAAAGACTTTATCCCTGAATTTTTGACTATTTTTGAGTATTTTTGTAAATATTATAGTATCCCTTTATGTATACATATGTATTACCAAAAAAAGAAAAAACAATAATATAATATATATATATATATCTAATTATTTATATTTATATATCTATGTATTAACTCTAATATATAAAAAAAATATATTTTATCATGCTTATATACACCTACATATATTATATGTATCACAAGCTATATATTAATCCTCTATGGGTTTACATATATTTTTATATTTTATATAGATATATATATTACCTAATTATATTAAAAAAATAATAATATATAAATAAAAAAGTATATTTATAATTAAAACCCACACAAGGATGACTCTGTAGCTCATGTAGGCTATTGCATTTTGGATTGCTCTCTGTGGTTCGACCTCTACATGCTTGTTCCCTATACATTTTATGGTAGAGTAATAAAGATTAATTCACATTTTTTTGGACTCAATTGTTTTTATTCTTTTATTGTGGGTTAATTGTTGATTAACACCGATCTTCTATGAGTGGTCGCCTCAGCGACAACTTTTTTTTATATTAACCATGGTGACCCTCGTGGAATTTTGCGGTTATCAGATGGCGCCGTTGCCGGGGAGCAATGAGCATAGCCTAATTTATTTTGTCATTCTTGTATAAAAAAATTTCTTGATTTATCATTCCTTTTTGTGAGCAGCTATTTTTATTGCTATTAATCACCATGCTTCATTTATTTATTTATTGTGATTATTACATCTGCTTCATTTGACTGATTGAGCTCTACTAATGCATTCTTTTTGTGACTTTGATGCGAGGGCCTACCACGCGAGGATGGCTTCCTAGGAGGCCAATGCAGCCAAGCTTGGAGGAGGATGGTCTTCTTCTCATGACCATCTGGAGAGAGCGCCAAGGAAGCAAAGAGATGGGCATTAGTTAGAGCTAGATATTTAGGATTATTTATTTTGTAATTTATGGTGAGAAAGAGACTATTTTGGCATGTAATTAAACAGGACTCTACTCTTCACAATGAGGTCCAGTGCCCGGGTGATTGTTCACCTGGGGGCCTCATCGCGGCTTTTCGAGTTTTCATCGCCTTCTTTTATTTTGTTTTCCGAAGTTTTGAGCTTTCCGCCTTTCTTTTACTTTGTTTTGTGTGCTTGGTGCCCCTAGATATAGATTGCTTGACTCGGTAGCTAGGTCCACACCTTAATAAGAATGCATGTTCCTATAGTCTACTTCGTATGGATATAGTCAAATTCAAAACAAGCCGTTCATTTATCTCTTAGCCCTTGTGACGCAGCAAGCCCTGTAAAGCGCTTTCTCCTAAGCTCAAGTGTGTTGAGTACAGAGGAAGGGTGAGCCAAGACCGGACCCTTCGGGCTAGAGATGAATGAGCGACTTATGGTTCTTCACGTTAATAGCAGCTTATGTTTAGGGTGATTTTGTGCCTTGCATACCGACATATAGATAGGTTTAAAAATTCTGGTTTGCATACCACATGGAGAGAGCTGGGATGCAATGTAAGACTTCTAACTCAGCATGCATCATTCGGTTCAATGGTGAGATTTCCATCATGGAACCACTTGCACAGCTTTTCCGCTATCTCCCTCTGATTTTGAGCACCTAGGATTTAAATGAAAATCTACAAAAACGTTAGGCGCTGGTATGAAACAGACTCAAAAAAAGTGAAAACCCAAAAAATAAAACAAGGGGACTGCTAAATAAACTTTGACCTTAATTAAAATCTGTAATGGACTATCCTTGTACCGGGTTCATAAAGCCCTCATTGTTTTCAGGTACCTTGGAGGGGAACAAAACCATACTCCCTTGAGCGAGTGCGGCCCCTAAGGATTAAAGCCCAAAACCCAGTCTGCAACTGCCTTGTGTATCGCCTGGATTTCCGAAGTAATGGCGCTTCTATTGTACGTAGGCGAGTAGGACTTGGTCACCAATGGTGACTCTCTGTTGTGAGAGCATCGACCCTGTCCGAAGTATTGAGCATTGGCCACGCCTTCACGGGGGTGTCTGTGTCATTGTCCTGCGTCCGAGTAGGTTCTTGCACGCTCACGGGTGATTCTGTTGCGAGCGAGAACCGAAGTATTGGTTTCGCCTATCGGCTTCCTCTCTCTTTTCTTTGGCTGAGTAGGGATCCAGGAAGGGTTACAAGGACTCCAAAAAGTACAGACTACAGGTTACACAGGAGGAGGACAAGTACGGGATACTCTTCCGACAATACTCTCTCTCCTATAGGGAAGCGTACTAAGGACTTGTTATAATATATGCCTGAAAATCACAACTCTAAAATGAAAAGATAATAAATAGCCGAGCTTTTACGGCTTCACATGGCGTGAGTTGGTGAACCCGATTTTGTATTGTGTTTGTATGGATCTAGATTAAGGTTCAAAAATCAAAGTCCCGCGCCTTTGCGCACATTTTGTTTCTCCCTCGGACCGCCCCGCTCAACCGAGCCTCTCTACTGTTTTACACTCCTTTTATTCCTCGTTGACCACCGTATCTTTTCATCCAACATCTGATCCTCTCTTGTACTTCGCGAAGTTGATCCATGGATGGTTTCCGTCGGGACCATGCCGACACCACATCGATTCCATGGACTCAACTCCGCCAATAAGTTCGAGACGATTCCCGAGAACCCGATCCAGACTTTGCGGATCGATCTCCAGACTCCTCGTTTTCTACCTTTCTTTTGGCCACCCAATAAACTGGGATCACTTTTGTCCCACTTCCGCCGTTGCAAATGGGAGTCGATTACAGTCTACATCCTTTTCCATTCACAACATGCTGAGGTTGACTTAAATTCCAGCCTAATCACGGCAGCTGAAAGTTCATTGCAAGTGATCTGATTCGGACTATCTCATTCTGCAGATAGAAGACAGTGCGAGCCCTGGAGACTACTCCGGAGTTCATCTCGTCCGACTTAGACCCTGACATGGCTCCAGGAGGAAAGGGCAAGGGTCAGCAGCCACCACCAGAGGGACAGGTGCCAGATCAAAACCAAGTCAATGCACAGTTGCTGGCATCTATCCAGGCCATACAGCAGCAGCTGACCGAGCAGGCCCTGACACAGACCGCGTTCCAGGATATGTTGAATGACGTGATGAACCGTGACGATGGAGGAGGAGGCAGAGGAGGCAGGGGAGGAGGAGGTGGAGGTGGTGATCCTCCTGATGATGACCTTGAATTACCACCACCGAATCCGACACTCAAAGAAACATACAATCCGGGAGACAGCCATATGACTGAGTGGATTCTCATTCCACCGGTACACGCTCACTTTGAGCTAAAGCCCCAATTCATAGCCCTTCTCCCTACCTTTCATGGAAACACAAGCGAGGAGCCGTACATTCACCTGCAGCAATTCTCCCGCATTTGCCGTACCACACACTATCCCAATGTCCCTCTGGACATTGTAAAGATGATGGCTTTCCCCTTCAGCCTACAAGACAAGGCCCTCTATTGGGTCAATCATTTGGGAAAGGTCGTGATGACCTGGGAGGAGTTGAAGTCCGCCTTCCTGCACAAATATTACCCTCTCGGTCGGCCCAACCAGATGCGAGCCCGTATCAGTAATTTCACCCAAGGACCCCACGAGTCTATACATGAAGCTTGGGAGAGATTTACTGACCTGCAGGAGAAGTGTCCCCACCATGATATCCCGAAGACCAGCTTGGTCCAGCATTTCTTTGGGAGACTGAATATTGAAAGCCAACGGCTTGTGGACGCAGCATGTGGGGGTTCCCATTTTAACAAGGATGAAGATGTAGTCTGACAGATTTTCGAAGAAATGGCCGAAGGAGAGGCCGCCCTCTCTTCATCCAAGGCGTATCAGAAGCAGCCCCAGATCCTCCAGAAGCAAGTGCACATGGCTGCATCTAAGAAAGCAGAGAGAGATGAGAGCTCCAACCTCAGCATCATCGGGGATCATCTCTCTAAAGTCGATATCATCGAGAAGCGATCACAGGACCTTGAGAAACTCGCTGTAATCGAGAAGAGGACCCAGAACCTGGACAAGCTAGATCAGATCAACAAGTACCTCGAACTGTTGGTCGGCACTATCAACTCTGTTCAGTCGGCTTCACCATCGGACGCTCCCGCTGAGAAGAAGGAAGAGCAGCAACCGCAGCATCAGCCTCAGCCGAGCCAGCAGCCACCGGCAGTCCAGCACGTGTACTACGTGCAGGCGCCCGACCAGGGCCAGCCGCAGCAGCAGATGGTAGTATACCAACCAGAGTTCCTTTCTATACTTGATCCAGTCTTCCCTCCACCACCCCTGATTCAAGAAGTGAATGGGGTATGGACTAATGATGCACAGCCGACCCGTCCTCAGGGACAACCCCAGGGTCAGCAATTTGCCAATCGGCAGTACCACCAACCTCAGCGTGGTCGTTTTGGTCAATCCTCCCAGCAGCACCAGCAGTACCAGCAGCCTCCCCAGTTTGCACAGCAGTGGAGGCAGAATTTTCCTTACCAGCAGCAGCCGTAGTATCGCCACCCACAGCCTTACCACCAGTACGCGGCTGCCCCCTCTCCACAATATCAACAGTATCCTCCTCCGTCGTACCAACAGCTTCAACTTCCTGCACCCCCGCAGCACCACCAGCAACAACCTCCACACCCATCCAACCAACAGCAGCGTGGTCTGCACGTTGAACCATCAGAAGCACCCCCTGTGAATCCCACCATGGATTGTTTGGCCCAGCTTGTCAAAGGGCTAGCGGATATGACAAAACGGCTCGACGACCTGACCGCCACCAGAACTACCATTCCGGTGCAGGTCGAAGCCAACCCCAATAATTTCAAAAAGAAAGAGCAGGTAGATTGTGATGTCCTGTCCGAGTCTGGTAATTATATTACTGTTTATTCTAATGCTGTTACTCTCAGGAGCGGTAGGGCCTTGCCTCCGCCTACTACCAGAAGTAGGGTGAATAAAGAAACAGGTGGATCGTCATCTTCCGCATCAGCCGTCTCAGCTCCAGGGGCGGGTGAGGAGGAAGAGGAAGGAGAAGCCAGTCCAGCCGTCGTGCCGTGCCAGCAGCAACCTCAGCCAAAAATACAAAAAAATCAGCAAAAACAAAAACACCAAAAAGAAGCTTGTAGCCGAAGCGAAGCTGCGCCAGCCTTGGAGGAGCTGCCAACAGCAGCCGATCCCTCGCCAACCGATGGAGCAGACGCTACCCTTTTTGATCGCCCTGCAGCACCAGCATGTTCAGATCTAGCTTGTACTCCTTTTTGTAGTTCGGTTGTACAACATTCTGTGGGCGATGATTTTGATGTAAATAAGAACTCTCATTTTCCTTCCAGTGGTGTAAATATTCCTTTTCCACAAGCAATACAAAAATCCAAAAAAATTGCAAAACGAAAAAAAGCATTGTCTGATCCAGGTGTTGTGGACATTTTGGATAAATTGACTGTTGAGATTCCCTTGTTGAAGGCTGTGGAATACATGCCAGCTGTGAAGAAAGGACTGAAAGAGGCATGTACTAACAGGCGTCGCCCAGCGCAAGAAAACAGACACCCGCAAGTCGAGAGGCATGTCCTCACCCTAGCCACGGTAGCAGCCATCAGCAATCTCCCCCAGAAAAAGCAAGATACAGGAGCACCTCTGATCAGTTGTGAGATTTTTGACCAGGTCTTCGAGCGCACTCTCTTGGATAGCGGATCTTCCATCAACCTTCTGCCCTCGTCCATAATGCAAGAATTCAGGTTGGGACCGCTCAAGCAGACACGCATGATCCTTCAGTTCGCTGACCGATCCGTCAAGTGGCCCCGAGGTCTGTTGGAAGACGTTGTAGTTAAGGTGCAGGAAATGAAATTCCCAGCTGACTTTGTAGTCCTTGATATGGACTCGCATGCACCCCTACTCCAGACCCCTATCATCCTTGGCAGACCATTCCTTCGTACTTCAGGTGCCGTGGTTGATTACGGGTCTGGGAAGATCACTTTCAGCTCGAACACCCAGCAAATAACGATAAACATGAACAGAGAGCTGAATGCCACAACTGATGAGAGTCAGGCAGCATCAGAAGCAGACTGTGATTTCATCGCGGAGATCAGAGATTCAGAGTTATCATTAGACGATCCATGGACCTGAGAAATCCTCACTCTGGAGGAGGACATGGAAAGCACAATCAGCATATGCTCCGACGATTCTTGGGAGACAAATTCTCAGATGCAGCTGCATCTCCTTGAGCATTCACTCCAGACCGAACATGATCAGCTTAGCGCAGAACCGTTCGGTGCATCACCAGGATCTCAACAGGATGATGAGGATGGTAAGTATCGCAAGGAAGTACATCCCACCACCAGCATGGTATCTGAAGTCACAGATAAAGTGGACAGGTCTAAACCAGAACTCAAGCCACTTCCTGCAGGCCTGAAGTATGCTTTCCTTGTGGGTGAAGAACAAATGTATCCGGTCATCATCAGCAGCAGGCTGAATCCGGATCAGGAATCTCGACTTCTCAAGGTTTTAGAAAAGAACCGCAAGGCACTTGGTTGGAGCGTATCAGATCTCCGAGGGATAAATCCAGCCTTGTGTTCACTCCATATCTATTTGGAAGAAGATGCCAAGCCGTCCCGCGAATTTCAGAGAAGGCTGAACCCTAACCTTTAGGACGTCGTCATGAAAGAAATCACGAAATGGCGTGACGCAGGCTTCATCTATCCCATCTCCGACTCAAAATGGGTAAGCCCCCTGCATGTAGTTCCCATGAAATCTGGGCTTACCGTAGTTACAAATGATAAAGGAGAGGAAATTTCAACTCGGGTACCAACATCCTGGCAGGTGTGTGTTGACTACCGCCGTCTCAATGCAGCAACTAAGAAGGACCACTTTCCCTTTCCATTCATTGATCAAGTTTTGGAAAGATTAGCAGGCAAACTGCTTTCTGGATGGGTATTCCGGGTACAACCAAGTGGCGATCGCTCCTGAAGATCAAGAGAAGACTACCTTCACTTGCCCGTTCGGCACCTACGCCTTCAAGAGAATGCCCTTTGGATTATGCAATGCACCTGCAACCTTCCAAAGATGCATGCTAGCAGTCTTCGCCGAGATGGTAGGAAGTTTTCTCGAGGTGTTCATGGACGACTTCTCTGTCTATGGTGATAGTTTCGATTCATGTCTTTATCACCTAGACAGAGTGCTTCAGAAATGTCGGGAAGTTAATTTAGTGCTCTCATGGGAAAAGAGCCATTTTATGGTCACTGAAGGTATTGTGCTGAGCCACGTCGTTTCCAAACGTGGCATGGAAGTCGATCCGGTGAATGTGGATGTCATTTCAAATCTTCAGCCACCTCAGACCGTGAAGAATGTGAGGTCATTCCTGGGGCATGTGGGATTCTACAGGCGATTCATCAAGGATTTCAGCCGCATTGCCCGACCTCTGACAGAACTCTTGTGCAAGGAGACTGAGTTCATTGTTGATCAGTCAGTTCTCCTTGCTTTCAATCAGTTGAAGAAGATTATCACTCAAGCTCCAATCTTGCAGCCTCCTGACTGGACTCTTCCCTTTGAAATAATGACCGATGCGTCAGATTTTGCAGTAGGAGCTATTCTTGGGCAGAGGAAAGACAGAGCGCCCTATGCCATTCACTATGCCAGCAGAACATTAGATGAAGCACAAAGAAATTATACAGTGACAGAGAAAGAATTGCTGGCTGTGGTTTTCGCCTTAAAGAAGTTCAGATCCTATTTGTTGGGATCGAAAGTCACTATCTTTACAGACCACTCTGCTATCCGGTACCTCCAGCAGAAGAAGGATGCCAAGCCGAGACTAATTCGTTGGATCCTTCTCCTCCAGGAATTCGATCTGGAAATCAAGGACAAGCCTGGAGTTCAGAATGTGGTAGCAGATCATCTCCCCAGAATAGAACAACATGAGTCTCCCCTGATCAATGCACCTATCACAGAAACCTTCCCTGACGAAGCCATCTTAGCAGTGGATTCTCTTCCTTGGTATGCTGATATAGTCAATTACCTCGCCTCTGGGGAAATACCTTCGGATTGGACGAAGAACCAAAAGAACAAATTCATGTCAACCATCCGCTTCTACCAATGGGAAGATCCGCTTTTATTCAGAGAAGGAGCAGATTGTATTTGGCGCAGGTGCATCCCTCAGACGGAGCAATCTAGTGTCCTCGAGCATTGTCATTCGCTCGAATCTGGTGGACATCACTCTGGAGATCGGACGGCAGCCAAAGTACTTCAGTGTGGCTTTTGGCGGCCCACTTTATTCAAGGATGCAGCTGAGTTTGTCAAAAGATGCATTGACTGTCAGAGACTGAAAGGAACACTAACTGCCAAAGATTCAATGCCTCTGAAAATCATTCAGATAGCAGACGTTTTCGATGCATGGGGCATTGACTTCATGGGACCTTTCCCTAACAGTCAAGGTTTTGAGCACATCCTTCTTGCCGTCGATTACGTGAGTCGTTGGGTTGAAGCTATTCCCGCCTGAGCCGCCGACAGTAAAACAGTTAGCCAGTTTCTGAAGAAGAATATCATTTCACGGTTTGGGATACCAAAGATTCTCATCTCAGACGGGGATAGTCACTTTATCAACAAAGAGGTCAAGAAATTAACGAAGGAGTACGGCATCGATCACCGTGTCGCGTCTCCTTATCATCCGCAGACCAATGGCAAGGCGGAGTTATCCAACAGAGAAATCAAGACTATATTGCAGAAACTTGTTAGGCCAAACAGAAAAGACTGGTCTCAACTCTTGGACTCAGCTCTATGGGCTTACCGAACAGCCTACAAGTCTCCCTTGGGCATGTCGCCCTATCGTCTTGTATATGGGAAACCATGCCATCTGCCCGTGGAATTGATACACAAATCTCTTTGGGCAATCAACAGTTGTAGTTTGGACTCACGCAGAAGTGGTTAGAAGAGAAAATACAATCTGAACAGGCTCTTGGAATTCCGGGACTATGCATACGATAACACCTTGATGTACAAGGAGAAGGTGAAACGCTGGCATGACCGGCACATCAGACGGAAGACCTTCGACGTTGGACAGAAAGTGTGGCTATTTGATGCAAAGTTGCGGATATTCCCAGGTAAATTAAAGAGTAAGTGGACAGGGCCATTTCGACTATGTGAAGTGCGTGACAATGGAAGCATCGCTATATCAGAATTGTCCCCTGACGCACAGCCCTTCATCGTCAACGGCCAACTACTGAAGCCTTACCTCGAACCATATGCATTCTTGGTCATTGTAGACTCTATTCAGTTGGTGCACCATGATGACATCTTCACAGCACCTGCGGCATCGAAAGATTCAGATGATGTACTCCAGCCTTTGTTTATCTGATTTTCTTCTTTTCTTCTTTTCCTTTTCTATTTTCTTTTTCTATCTAAAAGGTACCGCCCTTGTAGACAGTTTTCTATACTTAGGACGTACTTGGTACTAAGTATAGGGGGGATGTGCACCCCGAGTTTACAGTCTGCTATACTTAGGATTATTTGATCCTAAGTATAGGGGGGACGGTCAACTTCTCATTCATTCATTTCATTCATATTTATTCTTTAGATCTGTCTATACTCAGTACGAGTTATGTCTTTGCTTTTCCTTCCGATCTATGAGGACATAGCTCAAGCTATGTATAGGGGGGGTCGTATATACCATGTATATACTATAAGCCATAACTCATACTGAAAAATAATTCATACCTCAATATAAAATACAGTGTAAAAATAGCTCTATAATAATGAAAGATGACAGTGAGTTCCTCAGACTCTTTATATATACTGATTATTAAGTCAGAAAAGCGTTTTGTGCAAAAAGTTTTCTTTGAAAAGTCCTGTGAAAATAGTTCGAAAATAGTGTGTACAAGTATTCAACCTTTGAAAAATCAGTTTTGTGTGTAAAATTTCTTCTCTTTGAGTGAAACCAAAATGTGTGAAAATCAGTGTGCAAATGATTGTGGAATTTGATTGTCAAAATTGTTTTGAAAAACCTATCTATGCTGTGTAAACCTTTGTAAAAGGATTTTCAAATGCGTGAACATGTTTGCAAAATTATCTTGGACTATAGTTTTCAAAATCCTTATGAAAATGATTCTCAACTAAGTCTGAGGAGTCCGCACAAAAATCTCTCATTTGTAAATAATGAATAAGCCCGAACAAAGCCTATAAGAACCAAACCATATTGTACATCAAATACAATTTTTCTTCTTTTGTACATACTAATTAATAAATCAGATACCTATACAGTATGATTTGAAAAATAGTGTGACCAGTTTTGAAAAATTCGATGTGAAATGATTTCAAACATGTGAAAATGTTTTGATTGAAAAACTTTTTCTTTATGTGAAAGAAAGGATTTGAAAAAATATATGTGCAAATATTTTGAAAAATGCTTGTAAAAACTATTGTGAAAATTATACATATATAGTGTGACAAATCTTTGCAAAAATAGTTTTTAAATGTGTGTAAAGGATTGCAAAAATTATTGTGTACTATAGTTTGCAAAATTATTTTCAAAAACTAATAAGAACACCATTACAAATACTTGTAAATCCTGAATAAGACACATACAATTCTTGCAATAAAATTCTAAACAAACTACTTCATTCAAACCTATAAAGTTTTTTAGAAATTCATACATTTTGAAAATAAAGCGGCACGCCCGTGTAAATAATTGTATATACTTTTTGTATGTGTCCAGTTCTTAGTTTATTTGCAAAAATTCTTTGTGTAAAAACATTCTTTGATTCTTTCAAACTCTTTGTGAAAAATTTGCATCATTCATTGTGCATAGCATAAGCATACCATTCATATTCTTTTTGAGTGAACTTGATGATTGAATCAGTCTAATAAAGTCTCAAGTTGGAGCTTGGTGGGACCTTACCGCACCTAATTGCACTGGAACCTTATGGGAGCTAGGTTTAAGGTACTTCAGGTCTATGCAGACTTAATTCTTCGAGAAATCAGGGCTGGGTTCAAGTCACCTCAGTGGACTAACTAGAACTTTTCGAGACACACGTACGACTCTTGCCGACCGTGACCTAACTTGGACACCTGCACCTTTCACTTGGCTCAACTCAGTTGGAGTGGTGAGGGGGTTGGATTTGCCAGTCTGAGACGCACACGGGTGGAAACATTCGTCCTCGTCTAGGGAGGGAAGTGCACCCCAACCTGGTCCAATAGCCATGAGGTCTAAAGACAGGAGATTGTGGGTTGCGATAAAGCTTCAAAAGAGGGATAGTCTACTTGCTCAAGAGAAAGAACTCCTTATGTAAATGCTGTTGTGAATTGTATGTTGAAAAAAAAATGGTCAGGCCTGTACAAAAATAAAATGCCTGCAAAGTATGTACAAAGTCAATAAGCAAGCTTGAGTTCCAAAGACAAATATGTGAGCCTGCAGCTGGATGACTTGACTACACTGGTCTTGCATCCCGGGATAGGTAGCTATACTGGCTACCGTCCATTCTTCTCTTCACCCCCTCCTCTTGAGCAGGTTGCCACTTGAACTTAGAAGGGAATACCCTGCTCCTCGAGGAAAGAGCTGTTGGATTGGGGAATCATTGGGTTGACTATGTTACACACACATTCACACCCAAGGTCTGACAGGAGCTCCAAATTCAGATTTCATAAAGACATGCATTGCATTGAAAGCACCCCTATTCACTCTATCTTTCTTTCATTCTCCTTTTTCTTTTCTTTATTCTTTTTGTACTTATTGCATAAGTGTTTGCTAGGGACTAGCAAAGGCAAGTATAGGGGGTGATGAACCTCCATTTCATCACCTTTATTCTATCATTTTGGTCTCACAAACCCCAGCAAATGCATGTAAATAGCATCAAATTGTACATAATAGCATTCATGATTCATTGTATTAATTATACATTAAATACTGTGTTTAATGCCAAAATTATAGAATAAAGAAAAGAAAAGAAAAAGGAATAAAATATTGGAGATATTTTATGACCCAAACCCCGAGACCAAGGCCAGCATGGTATTGGTCGACAAGGAATAAAGTAGGGGGAGATAAGGACCAGTGTACAATAAATACCTCATTTATTTATTCAGTCATTTATGCATTTTTGACACCTATTTTGTACAAACTTATTTATTCATCAAATAAAGAAACTTTGTACATGAAAGTTGTAGATAATAATGTAAATAAAACTACAAAATTGAGTTTGTGTAAAAATAATACTCAGTGTACATTTTATACACAGAATTAAAAGCCAAAATCTCAACTTCACAGACCCATATCTTGCAAATAAAAACTCCAAATCACCCAAACTCACCTTTAATTGTATATAGCATTCCAAGAACTATTTTATAAAATTGCCTACCATCTTGTAAATCCTGAATAAGACACATACAATTCTTGCAATAAAATTCTAAACAAACTACTTCATTCAAACCTGTAAAGTTTTTTAGAAATTCATACATTTTGAAAATAAAGCGGCACGCCCGTGTAAATAATTGTATATACTTTTTGTATGTGTCCAGTTCTTAGTTTATTTGCAAAAATTCTTTGTGTAAAAACATTCTTTGATTCTTTCAAACTCTTTGTGAAAAATTTGCATCATTCATTGTGCATAGCATAAGCATACCATTCATATTCTTTTTGAGTGAGCTTGATGATTGAATCAGTCTTATAAAGTCTCAAATTGGAGCTTGGTTGGACCTTACCGCACCTAATTGCACTGGAACCTTATGGGAACTAGGTTTAAGGTACTTCAGGTCTATGCAGACTTAATTCTTCGAGAAATCAGGGTTGGGTTCAAGTCACCTCAGTGGACTAACTAGAACTTTTCGAGACACACGTACGACTCTTGCCGACCGTGACCTAACTTGGACACCTGCACCTTTCACTTGGCTCAACTCAGTTGGAGTGGTGAGGGGGTTGGATTTGCCAGTCTGAGACGCACACGGGTGGAAACATTCGTCCTCGTCTAGGGAGGGAAGTGCACCCCAACCTGGTCCAATAGCCATGAGGTCTAAAGACAGGAGATTGTGGGTTGCGATAAAGCTTCAAAAGAGGGATAGTCTACTTGCTCAAGAGAAAAAACTCCTTATGTAAATGCTGCTGTGAATAGTATGTTGAAAAAAAATGGTTAGGCCTGTACAAAAATAAAATGCCTGCAAAGTATGTACAAAGTCAATAAGCAAGCTTGAGTTCCAAAGACAAATATGTGAGCCTGCAGCTGGATGACTTGACTACACTGGTCTTGCATCCCGGGATAGGTAGCTACACTGGCTACCGTCCATTCTTCTCTTCACCCCCTCCTCTTGAGCAGGTTGCCACTTGAACTTAGAAGGGAATACCCTGCTCCTCGAGGAAAGAGCTGTTGGATTGGGGAATCATTAGGTTGTCATTCTGGAGAAGTCAGTCCTTTTATCACTTCAGTTGGGGAGAGCCACTATCACTTACACCGTACAAGTCAGCTTCATAGTTATAAGGGTTTGCGTATGATGTAGACTAGTTCTGACCCGGCTATTGAGGTGGGTTGAACCGAGCTCTGTGACTATCGAAGGCTGTTGTATTTAAGAGCTGGTTCCCGACTATGTTACACACACATTCACACCCAAGGTCTGACAGAAGCTCCAAATTCAGATTTTGTAAAGACATGCATTGCACTGAAAGCACCCCTATTCACTCTATCTTTCTTTCATTCTCCTTTTTCTTTTCTTTATTCTTTTTGTACTTATTGCATAAGTGTTTGCTAGGGACTAGCAAAGGCAAGTATAGGGGGGTGATGAACCTCCATTTCATCACCTTTATTCTATCATTTTGGCCTCACAAACCCCAGCAAATGCATGTAAATAGCATCAAATTGTACATAATAGCATTCATGATTCATTGTATTAATTATACATTAAATATTGTGTTTAATGCCAAAATTATAGAATAAAGAAAAGAAAAGAAAAAGGAATAAAATATTGGAGATATTTTATGACCCAAACCCCGAGACCAAGGCCAGCATGGTATTGGTCGACAAGGAATAATGTAGGGGGAGATAAGGACCAGTGTACAATAAATACCTCATTTATTTATTCAGTCATTTATGCATTTTTGACACCTATTTTGTAAAAACTTATTTATTCATCAAATAAAGAAACTTTGTACATGAAAGTTGTAGATAATAATGTAAATAAAACTACAAAATTGAGTTGTGTAAAAATAATACTCAGTGTACATTTTATGCACAGAATAAAAAACCAAAATCTCAACTTCACAGACCCATATCTTGCAAATAAAAACTCCAAATCACACAAACTCACCTTTAATTGTATATAGCATTCCAAGAACTATTTTATAAAATTGGTTTCATAATTTTTGGAGCCCATATGCAGAAGATAGGTTTTTGGCCCTTCTTGTATATAGTATTGATTAAACTATTCTTTTTATCCAATATTCATTATTTTTATAAATTCATACTTTCAGAATTTTGTAAATAATGTATATAATGCATACACATATTAAAAGTAAAAGAAAACCAAAAATAATTTGTAAAATAAAATAAGTCTACAAAAATTCATAGTCAAAATACCTATGCTATATATCTATACATAAATAAAAAGGATTTTATTCCTTGGTTCTTTTATTCTTTTATATTTTTATAATAATGTATACATTATACATAACCCATTAAAAATACAAATCCAAAATAAAAATCAAGAAAATACATTAAATAAATTAAGTATACAAAATACATAGGTAAAAGACCTATAAGGATACCTACATATACCTATACCTATTTCTTTAAAAATGTAAATAAACTCCTAAAAATTAAATAAAAATACCTTTATACTCACAAAAATAAATCATAAATTTATAAAATAAGTCAATAAAATAATAAAAGAACAAATTAAAAATAAAATATCCAAAAATACATGTGAATACATACATATACATATTATTAAATTAAAACCATAATAAAACACTTCGAAAAAATTCAATAAAAATCATAAATAAATACTAGATGAAATAATACACATTTTTTATTTTACAAGAAAAAATTAATAAAATCGTTTAATGTGTCAAATAAATCAATCTCTAATCAGGTACCCTATTTTGGCGGCTAGCGGCCGACGTGGACCAATCGCAAGCCGGCCTTCGTTGACCCCCTGGTCAACTGTCCCATCCAAGCCACTGCGCCTCTGGACTGTCCATTCCCCCGATTGCATGCATTTTTTCCGGGCACACCATCCATCAATCGAAGATGCTTCCTTCACAAGAATTGCTCTCTAATCTTCCATGATGCCCGCCAAAATCTTAGATCAACTAGATACTCATTGGATCAGTCAATAATCGCCGGTCAATAAGGTTACTCGCCAATGTCTATAAATAACTAGCTCCGCCTCCTTCCTCGAATTTGGCCACTTTTAATCCGATCTCAAGCCTTGATTCCAGTCCTAGAACATTCCTCGTGACAGGGGGGTGTGTCGGCGCCTCGAATTGGCCGGAGTGAGGAAGATTTTGACGCGGCGGAGCTCCGGCGTCCGCCCTGCTCCCTGGAGGCCCCCAGGTATAAGAGCTGCTCATTTATGCATTTGTAGTTAGCTTTTAATGTTAGTTTTCCATCCCAGTCATTATATTAGGTCTTAGTTAATTCCCGTAGCTTAAAAATCAAAATTCGAAGCTCGCCGGAGCTCCGCTCTGGCGACTTATTCACCGTATACCCGACTGTTTCCTACCGCTGTGAGCACCCCATCTCGATCCCCATCGCTTTCTCCATCATCCCGTCACCTTTGTCCAACCCAGGACCTTCGGTCTTGGCGAATCGGGGCTCCACCTCCGCCGTTCGCCGGAGCACCTCCGCCCACCTTCATTTTGCGTCGCAGCTTCAAAACCCCGGGTCGAGGAGGTAGCTCTCTCGCCCGTGGTTCTTCCTATGCAGGTACAACGAAGGATAGAGCCCATCTGGGCTCGAATCGATCCAGGAAGAGGTTCCTGGGGGTCCTCTTCTTCACCGACCTCGACCGATCGACTCGGACCTCCAGGAGCCATGAGGACACCATCAGTCGACGCGGGATGCCTCCAGCTACGTGCAGACCACCTCAGCCGTGCCGGAGAGCCCTGGAGGAGCCCATGCTCCTCGATCGAAGCTCGCCAGGCGCGAGCTTCTTCCCTGTTCTTCCAGGGAGCTTCAGCACCGTCGGATCAGGAGGCGAGGCCCAGATCGAAGGAGAGCCGTCCGATGAAGCCACGTGCCAACCGTCAGATCAGCCCGGATCGTCTAATCCTGGCCCTTCATCATCGAACTGGTATCCACCGTCGGATGCTTGACGCGTGGATAAGTGGCGCACCCAGCGCCGTTGGATGTCACGCCTTATTTGGGGTAAATTTCACATCTAGCCCCCCGCTTTTTGTATTTATAGTTTAATCCAAAAAAATAGAAAGTCACGTTGTAAATAAATTGTATAAGTTGCAGAAAGACCCCCAATGTTTGTATATTTACATTTTAGTCCCTTCACGCCTCACGTGCAGCACCCACGTGAGGCGCGTGAAATTTGCATTTAAACCCCGCCGGGTTTCTATAATTATAAAATGGTCCTGAAATAAAAGCACACGTGTATTTTATTATGTTTTTTGCGTGTATGCCCCTGCCAACTATTTTATTTTCAAAAATATCCCTGCCAGGCCATTTATTTTTGAATGCTTTGTCTATTTATTTTGTGCTTCATATTTCTTCGAAAAATCTTGCAAAAATAGACTTAAGCTCCTGTTTGGTTGTGCTTGAACACTATATTTTTAGTTTTTCATTTTGTTGCATTTTTGCACTTATTAAAAATCAAAAACATGTCTTTTATTCACTGTCTAATTTATAAAATCCCAAAAAAATATGAAAATGCCTCGAAAAATTCCAAAAAAATTATATATGGTGTGTTTTGCCCCATTTTAATGTCAGTCCAAAAATCCCTAAAAATCTCAAAAGGAAAACCTTAAAAATTCAAAAATTCCCAAAAATGTCAAAAAAATGTATAAAATCAAAGAAAAATCAGAAAAATATGAACTCAGTCCCTATTTATGCTATATTTTATTACCTTTATTAGAAAAATAGTGTGGAAAAATTTTGAGGCTGTTTGTTATTTTTAATACATATTTTTCTTATAGCCAGACCCTATTCCACTGTTTGCTCTTATTTTGTTTTTTAAAAATACTAAAAAAGTTTGGAAAAATACCCAAAATTCACAAAAACAGTAAAAAATCATGAAAATCCCAAAAAGACTTTATCCCTGAATTTTTGTCTATTTTTAGTATTTTTGTAAATATTATAGTACCCCTTTATGTATACATATGTATTTCCAAAAAAAGAAAAAAATATAATTTAATATATATATATATATATCTAAATATTTATATTTATATATCTATGTATTAACTCTAATATATAAAAAAATATATTTATCATACTTATATACAACTAAATATATTATATGTATCACAAGCTATATATTAATCCTCTATGGGTTTACATATATTTTTATATTTTATATAGATATATATATTACCTAATTATATTAAAAAATTAATAATATATAAATAAAAAAAGTATATTTATAATTAAAACCCACACAAGGATGACTCTGTAGCTCATGTAGGCTATTGCATTTTGGATTGCTCTCTGTGGTTCGACCTCTACATGCTTGTTCCCTATACATTTTATGGTAGAGTAATAAAGATTAATTCACATTTTTTTGGACTCAATTGTTTTTATTCTTTTATTGTGGGTTAATTGCTGATTAACACCGATCTTCTATGAGTGGTCGCCTCAGCGACAACTTTTTTTTATATTAACCATGGTGACCCTCGTGGAATTTCGCGGTTATCACCGCTCCATCGTCAACCGTCAAATCTAATCCCAGATCTGATATCAGTCGTTCTCTAGCGCCTAAATGCTAGCCGTACGATCTCATCCCGATCCAATGTCCCTCAACCCTCCACATTGCCCACTCATCTCAGCCCTCGGATCCTACTTCCATCTAAAGTCTCTCCACCTGCCACGTCACCCCTCCAATCTCCACCGTACGATCTAACCCCCAGATCAAATCTGAGCCACATACTGACGCCTCAACGCCAGCCCTCCGATCCACTCTCATCCCTCGGCCGTCAACACGGAACATCTCCACTCACCGCAGCCCTCCGATCACCTTCTTATCCCACGGTCGATAGTGCGCCACGTCGCCCTTCATCTGAGCCTTCAGTCATTTCCATCTCAGCCGTTGTATCAAGAAATCCAACGGCTACCGCTCATCTCCTACCTCACGTAACCTCCTCTTCCGCTCGCTCCTCCTGCGTAACGCCTCGCCCCCTTACTATTATAGCCCGCACCTCCGACCATGTCTCTCTTGCCTGACCATCGCCCCACGTACCCCTTCCCTCCGCCATCCTCACGCCACCATCAACACCCCTCTACCGTTACCCCATCGCCATTAAACCCTCGCTCAAAAATGCTTCGCCAGCACCGTAACCCCCGACCACCTCCGCCTATAAATCGCCATCTCCGCCATCGTTGCACCGCATCCACCAATCACGGGGATTCGGCCCAGCCCTTGGCCCTCCGGTGACAGCGGAGCAGCCCGTGTCGAGGCGTCGACGGCCGGAGCATCCAGGTGTGATCCATGGCACCTTGCCATGTAAGCTCCGCCCCAATGGCGGTAGCCCGAGCTCTATGCACTGGCCGCGCATGCTGGGCGACGACCCCGAGCCTCCCATGGAGCTCAGCCCAGGTCATATCCTCCGCCAACTCCTCGCTCCGACGAGGAGACTTTTTCTTGTTTTTTCTCTTTATTTTCCTTCAGCCGATAGCCACTTTCATTCCACATCGCTACCCCCACTAGCTCCACCCATCCACCCTCATCTTCGCCGACCATCCCTCCCCTTCTCCAGACCCCCAACCGCTCCAGCCCACCTCCTCCTCCACCTCGCCGGAGGAGGAGCTTTGGCCTCCACCTCCGATCACCCTAAGGCCACCACTCACCTCATAAAACACTCATGCACCTTCCGCACGCACGCTTCGGCTATCTAACCTTGCAGGAACTTCAATGATCGGATCTTGCAATTCGTCTCCGGCCATTAGCTCCGCCACTGGTGGCTCTGCATCGACTGGCCGATCTAATCGCCTCCGGAGGTTCGCAACATCTCCATCTCCTTCACGAGGGCCTCAGCTTCCTTCTCCGATCTTCGGTGGACCTCACGGAGACTGGCGGAGCCCTAGGGAGCTCACCGGAGCCCCGCCTCCTCCGGTGGGCCGTGGCGGAGGGAGACGTTCAGATGTCGTTCGATCTCCATGATCGGACGGGTATGATGAAGATGCATGGCACCCGAGCCTACACTCCACGCCTACAGGCTCGGGCGGACCAGACCTCGCCCCGAACCTCTAGTTGATGCTACGTGGTCCCGAAGCTTCGCCGCCTCGCCGGAGAAGGAGACCCCGGGCCCCCGCTTCCAGCCACCCCACGGCCCTCAGCTCACTCACAACACCCTCAGGCGTACGCTTCGGCTATCCCTTTGACATTTGCAGGTTCAATGACCAAAGTTCAGACCGAAGCATCTTCAAGCTCTTCTCCTCCGACGACGCTTCTTCGACTCGCAGCTCCAATCAGCCTTGGAGCATCGCCGGAGTCCCATCCTCTTCGCGGCGTCCCCAGCTAGCTTCTCTGACCATCAGGAGTGTCTGCGGCAGGCGGAGGAGCTCCATAGACCTCGCCGGAGCCCCGCCTACTCCGGTGGGTCACGGAGGAGGAAGATACTACAGATACCGTCCGATTACCAGAATCGGGCGGTCAGGATAATGCCACGCACCGACACCAGACGCCACCCGAGCCTTCACTCCGAACCTATAGGCTCGGGTGGACCGCGCCTCACGCCGAACCTCCAGAAGAGTCCACGTGGCCCGAACCTGTAGGAGTGGATCCTAGCCTAGCCCTCGCGTGCCTAGCACGTGAGAGCTGGGTATTTTGCGCGAAAGACCCCATAATATCTGCTATTTACATATTGGTCCTTAGGCACGTGCCTCACGTGCGTGCTTGGGTATTTTACAGGGAGCCCCTCAGAGTTTTTCGAAATTACAAATATGCCCCTGTGCAAATGGATAAATTGCAAATGGGCCCAGGCGGTTTTCTTTAATTGCATTTAGGTCCTTCCAGGGACCTAAATGCAATATTTATCCCTTTATTTTATTGCATTTTTATTACAATTATGCCCTTGCACTGTTTTTAGCATAACTTGAGCATCGTAGGTCCAAATTGCATGATTTTAGTGTCGTTTTGATCCCTGTTTTGTCCTCTGCATTTTAGCATGCTTATTTGTTTCATTTGACACCGTTTTAATTTAAGTGATTTTTTATGTGGAAAATGGGACCCTGCTCTTCTTGTCTTGCTTTGATCTGATGATCGATTTTTATTGATGTGTTCAAATTGACTCTAATTTCATTTTATATTGCGTTGCTCACATTTTAGGGTATAATTGTAGGTTTTTATTTGGCATACTTGTTCTTTTGCATATTTGTCCATGCATCATCTCCTTAACTTGCATAAAAATATCTAAAAAAATTCATACAGCATAGCATCGCTTTGCATTGCCTTATAAATTGCATGTGGACCTGAAATTGAGATTAAATCACTCTGTGCTTCATGAATCAAAATTCAATACACACTTTAGGTAGTCGTATCCCTGTGTTTGACCTTGGTACACTTGCCAAGTATAAATAGTCCATGACATTCAAAGTTCGTGGTTTTTGCTGAACCAAATTCGTCTCCTATACTACAGCATAATTGCACAATATTATAGAGGTGAATTTCACGTTCATCAACGGCAATGGCGCCATTTGATGAACGTGAAATTCACCTCTATAATATTGTAGAATTATGCTATAGTGTAGGAGACGAATTTGGTTCAGCAAAAACCACGAACTTTGAATGTCATGGACTATTTATACTTGGCAAGTGTACCAAGGTCGAACACAGGGATACGGCTGCCTAAAGTGTGTATTGAATTTTGATTCATGAAGCACAGAGTGATTTAATCTCAATTTCAGGTCCACATGCAATTTATAAGGCAATGCAAAGCGATGCTATGATGTATGCATTTTTTTAAATATTTTTATGCAAGTTAAGGAGATGATGCATCAACAAATATGCAAAAGAACAAGTATGCCAAATAAAAACCTACAATTATACCCTAAAATGTGAGCAACACCATATAAAATGAAATTAGAGTCAATTTGAACACATCAATAAAAATCGGTCATCAGATCAAAGCAAGACAAGAAGAGCAGGGTCCCATTTTCCACATAAAAAATCACTTAAATAAAAACAGTGTCAAATGAAACAAATAAGCATGCTAAAATGTAGAGGACAAAACAGGGATCAAAACGACACTAAAATCATGCAATTTGGACCTACGATGCTCAAGTTATGCTAAAAACAGTGCAAGGGCATAATTGTAATAAAAATGCAATAAAATAAAGGGATAAATATTGCATTTAGGTCCCTGGAAGGACTTACATGCAATTAAAGAAAACCGCCTGGGCCCATTTGCAATTTATCCATTTGCGTGTAGGGGCATATTTGTAATTTCGAAAAACTCTAAGGGGCTCCCTATATAATATCCAGGCACGCACGTGAGGCACGTGCCTGGGGACCAAGATGTAAATAGCAGATATTATGGGGTCTTTCACGCAAAATACCCAACTCTCACGTGCTAGGCATGCGAGGGCTAGGCTAGGATCCACTCGTGCAGGTTCGGGCCACGTGGACTCTTCTGGAGGTTTGGCGCGAGGCACGGTCCACCCGAGCCTATAGGTTCGGAGTGAAGGCTCGGGTGGCGTCTGGTGTCGGCGCGTGGCATTATCCTGACCGCCCGATCCTGGTGATCGGACGGTAACTGTAGTATCTTCCTCCTCCACGACCCACCGGAGTAGGCGGGGATCCGGCGAGGTCTATGGAGCTCCTCCGCCTGCCGCAGACACGCCTGATGGTTGGAGAAGCTAGCTGGGGACGCCGCGAAGACGATGGGACTCCGGCGATGCTCCAAGGCTAATCGGAGCTGCGAGTCGAAGAAGCGTCGTCGGAGGAGAAGAGCTTGAAGATGCTCCGGTCTAAACTCCGGTCATTGAACCTGCAAATGTCAAAGGGATAGCCGAAGCGTGTGCGTGAGGGTGTTGAGTGAGCTGAGGGCCGTGGGGTGGCTGGAAGCGGGGGCCCGGGGTCTCCTTCTCCGGCGAGGCGGCGAAGCTTCGGGACCACGTGGCATCAACTGGAGGTTCGGGGCGAGGTCTGGTCCACCCTGTAGGCGTGGAGTGTAGGCTTGGGTGCCACGCATCTTCATCATACCCGTCCGATCATGGAGATCGAACGACATCTGTACGTCTCCCTCCACCGCGGTCCATCGGAGGAGGCGGGGCTCCGGTGAGCACCCTAGGGCTCCGCCAGTCTCCGCGAGGTCCTCCGAAGATCGGAGAAGGAAGCTGAGGCCCTCGCGAAGGATATGGAGATGTTGCGGACCTCCGGAGGTGATTAGATCGATCAGTCGATGCAGAGCCACCGGTGGCGGAGCTGATGGCCGGAGACGAATTGCAAGCTCCGTTCATTGAAGTTCCTGCAAGGTTAGATAGCTGAAGCATGCGTGTGGAAGGTGCGTGAGTGTTTTGTGAGGTGAGTGGTGGCCTTAGGGTGATCGGAGGTGGAGGCCAAAGCTCCTCCTCCGGCGAGGTGGAGGAGGAGGTGCGTTGGAGCGGTTGGGGGTCTGGAGAAGGGGAGGGATGGTCGGCGAAGACGAGGGTGGCTGGGTGGAGCTGGTGGGGTAGCAAAATGGAATGAAAGTGGCTATCGGCGGAAGGAAAATAAAGAGAAAAAACAAGAAAAAGTCTCCTCGCCGGAGCGAGGAGTTGGTGGAGGATATGACCTGGGCTGAGCTCCATGGGAGGCTCGGGGTCGTCGCCCAGCGTGCGCGGCCAGTGCACAGAGCTCGGGCTACCGCCATTGGGGCGGAGCTTACATGGCAAGGTGCCATGGATCACACACGGATGCCCCGGCCATCGACGCCTCGACACGGCCGCTCCGCTGTCACCGGAGGTCCAAGGGCTGGGCCGAAGCCCCGTTATTGGTGGATGCGGTGCAACGGTGGTGGAGATGGCAATTTATAGGCGGAGGTGGTCGGGGGTTACGGTGCTGGCGAAGCGTTTTTGAGCGAGGGTTTAATAGCGATGAGGTAATGGTAGAGGGGTGTTGATGGTGGCACGAGGATGGTGGAGGGAAGGGGTACGTGGGGCGATGGTCAGGCGAGAGAGACATGGTCGGAGGCGTGGGCTATAATAGGAAGGCTCGAGGCGTTACGCCGGAGGAGCGAGCGGAATAGGAGGTTATGCGAGGTACGAGATGAGCGGTAGTCGTTGGATTTCTTGATCCAACGGCTGAGATGGAAATGACTGAAGGCTCAGATGAAGGGCGACGTGGTGCACTATCGACCGTGGGATAAGAAGGTGATCGGAGGGCTGCGGTGAGTGGAGGCGTGCTGTGTTGACGGCCGAGGGATGAGAGTGGATCGGAGGGCTGGCGTTGAGGCGTCAGTATGTGGCTCAGATTCGATCTGGGGGTTAGATCGTACGGTGGAGATTGGAGGGGTGACGTGGCAGGTGGAGAGACTTTAGATGGAAGTAGGATCCGAGGGCTGAGATGAGTGGGCAACTTGGAGGGCTGAGGGACGATGGATCGGGATGAGATTTTACAGCTAGCATTTAGGCGCTAGAGAACGGCTGATATCAAATCTGGGATTAGATCTGACGGTTGACGATGGAGCGGTGAGGGACGGTGAAGATGAGGGCGATGATGGAGTGATCCGACGGCCCAGGAAGGCGCCGGGTGGCGTGAAGGGAAGCGGGCCACGTTGGCAGCCCAAGGGGCACCACATGGCCCAATCAGAATAATTCAAATATAAATACAAAGAAAAATAGAGAAGAAATAGTTAGAGGCCGAATTAGGAAAAAGTCAAAACATGAAAGTTACTCGTCTCGATGAGATCTACAACTTTCATGTTGGTCAAAAAGCCAAAAGAGGTCATCTGTACAAAAGCTATTTTTGGGGGGTATTTTTAAGGGGATAAAAACACCAAGTTTACGGTTTTGAGATTTTTTTGTATTTTTTATCTTTTTAAGGGTCAGTGATTTATAGACAAGTTATCTACCTAATTTTTAGGAGTTTTTTAGTGATAAAATAGATACAGAAAAATAAGGGAAATTAAATACAATAAATTAATGGTAATTTGTACACAATAAGGTACATGATAAATACAAGGAATTAGAGGGTATTTTTAATGGTTTGTTTAAGCAGGGATTTTAATAAGCGGCTTTTAACATGATGAATACGAGATTCATCACTGACCAACACCAGGAACCCACGATGCCTTAGGACCCTCTCCTTGGTCCTGGGCCTTTCTGAGCTCACCAAAAGTTACAGACCACCATCGCCGACATTTCCCCCATTCCAGCAGCTCCGGGAGATCCCGGACCAGCATTCCATCGTCGATGAAACTTGTCGGAGGCGAGTTCATCCCAGTCCGTCCAAACGTCCTCTCAGCAAATCGATCAGGCGCTTCCCCCAGTTTTGATCATCACCGTTCACCATCGAGGAGCTCCTGACCGTCAGATCCATCTAAGGATCCATCAGCCGTCGTCCGTCGTCGAAGGGGTACCAGCACATCTCGACAGTTCATTCATAAGTGACCGCCCTCAGCCGTTGGATCGCTCCTTAATAAGGGACAAACTTCACTTAGGACCCTCTCCGTTTTGTGCTTTCTAGTTAGTCCTGTAAATATTTGGTGTAGTTTAAAATACTTTGGATATTTTGTAGTTGAACCCTTGTTCTTTTCAATATTTGCACTTTAGTCAAGTCTGTGTAAACTCACGTGTAGTCTCACGTGCTTTTCTAGTATATTTGTGTTTTATGCCTTGGACTTTATGTATGTTATGATTCAAATGGAAAGATTCTGAGATTTGCATCTATACCCGTGTGTGTGGTTTATTGAGCATGTGTATATGTTCTCTGGACATTTTACATCTTCGACCCTAGGTTTTTCAATTGTGTTACTATTTGGCAAGAATTTTTAGTTTAATTGCAATTGGGTCCATGTGAATTATCCGGATTATTTTTAATTAAATAAATACCAAATTAACCCAAAATACCTATAAATATTATTAGCTCTTGCTAATACGTAATATTTATGGTATTTTTTGTGGATTAATTTAGTGTAGTTTGATATTTTCGAAAAATCAAAAACCCTAAAAAAGTGTGTTTGTCTATTTTGGAAAATACATAGAAATTCAAAAAAACTTCCCTAAAAATTCTACAAAAATTATTCGGTGTTTGTTTTTGTGTGCTTTGCTTTCAAAATCAGTTTTGTTTGAAAAACTCCTTATAAAACCCTAAAAATTGCAAAATACCTAAAAAACTTATAAAAATCATATAACACTCTAAAAAAAATACCATTTCAGTTCCTATCTGTAGCATTTGCCTTCTAGTTTATCATAAATTTCTCTCCAAGATTTTAGGGCACTTAAAGTAACTTTTAATTTGCAATTTAATCCTGGTTGTGCACTATTTACATTTTTAACGCTTGTTTGATTTTTTATAAAATAAAAAAAGCATCAGAAAATTCTCAGAAATTATCAAAAATGATTTAAAATTTGAAAAACCCTAAAAATATTTTTATGTGTATTTTTGAACATTTTAGTCTTAAATAAAAATTAAAAAGTATTGTTGCGTTCCTTATTTTCTTTTTGTTGTATTTCACTCTTTTATTAAAAAAATTAAAAAATGCAAAATTAAAAAACCACAAAAATATTTTGTTTCTTTTTTTTGAATTGAATTTCGACTACTTCGTAGGTTTACTCATGCTCCTTGTGTTCGACCATGGTTTTTTATACCATGTTAAAATAAATAGCGGAGACCTCTTACATTGTTTTATATGCTTGGTTGACTTATCCTTTGATTGTGTGGTTCTCTCTCTTTTTCTTGATTGAGCTTGCCCTGCTAATTGGGATCGCAACGACCCTCGATTATCTGATTCCCTAACCCTAGTTGGCAGGCCGCTCATCAGGACCCCAAGAATCCTTCTATGAAACTTGGCAGAGGTTCAATGATATAATCGAGAAGTACCCCAACTGTGACATTCCAAGGACCAGCCTGGTCCAACGCTTCTTTGGGGAATTGACAAAAACAAGTCAACGTATGGTTGATGCCGCATGCGGAGGATCTCACTTTAACAAGGACAAGGATGCAGTTTGGCATATCTTCGAGAGATTGACGAAGGAGAGGCTATGTTATCCTCTTCTCGTATCTTCCAGATCCAACGAGCACTACGGTAGGTTCTCCACAAGAATGTAAACATGATAGAGACAAGAGAAGTCGACATGTGTGACAATTCTAACTTGACCATTATTGGCAACCACCTATCGAAGGTAGACATTATTGTGAAGAGGTCGCAAGGCCTAGAGAAGCTCGTCAGGATCAAGCAAAGAATGAAAGGCTTAGACAAGCTTGATATCATTACCAAGCAACTGGAGTTGCTGGTGAACACTATCAACCCCTACAATGCAGTGACCATTGCACCTGAGCCTCCAACTGAGAAGGAGCAGACACATCCACAATTGCCTCAATCGAGTCCTAGCCAACCTATGGTCCATCACATATACTACGTGCAAGCCCTAGAACAACAACAGCCACAGCCGGAGACTCAAATGGTTGTCTACCAAACGCTTGAATACCAACATTAGTACCTCGAGTCTTGTTATCCACATCCCCTGCTCATTCAAGAGGTGAGTTCCATTTGGGGTAATGATCATCATCTAAACCATCCTTAGAGACAACAACAGGGTTAGAACCAGGACAACCGACCATATCACCAATAACAAGGTGGGCAGAACTTCCAGCCCACCCATCCCATCATCAGCAACCTCCATAGAAAAGTTACCATTGGAGGAAGAATCAATACCAGCAATAGTCTGGATACCGTCACCAGCAGTATTAGCAGCCAGCTACTCCATACCATCACTAGTACTCCTCAAAGTACCAACAATACCCTTCTCTTCCTCTTCCTCACTAGTCTCAGGGTTACCAGCATCCCCCATATCAACGGAATCAATGGTCTAACCAAGCCCAACCTTCTGAGGTAGCTCCAGTTAACCCGGCCCTGGATTACCTAGATCAACTTGTAAAGAACATGGCTGAGATGAGCTAGAAGATAGTTGATATGATGGCCATTAAGACTGTCATTCGGCTAAGGTCAAGACAAACCTGAAAAACTTCCATCGCAAGGAGCAGATAGCCTGTAGTTCCCAAACCAATTCTGGTGAAATAATGTCTTTTTATCTAATGTTGTGCATCTCAAGAGTTGTAGTACACTCCAGCCATCTGCGACATCAAAGGGGAAGAGCATATTATCCGACGATAATTTGTCAGCCATGCCAACACTAGGGCCAACATCATTTTTAAGAGTAGCACCAATTACACCAAAAACACAAAAAATGAAGAAAACAAAAAAATACAAAAAGATAGCAGCAGTCCCGGTGAAGTCGCGCCAGCCTTGGAGATGCCAGCACCAGTCACAGAACCAATGCCAACCGATGGAGTCGAGCTGTTATTTTTGGTCCACCAGATGTAGATGATTGTAATCTACTTGTACAGAAAGATATGGATGTTCAAATGAAAATATTTTTGATGATGTACATATGCCTTTTCCTTCTTCCATTAAATCAAAAACAGTAAAAAATTAGAAATGCTTTGTCTGATCCTGGCATCATTGAAATATTACAAAACATTATGCTTGATATGCCTCTTCTAAAAGCCATGGAATATATGCCTCATGTGAAGAAAGGTCTTAAGGAGGCATCTACAACAAAGCTTTAGCCCCATGGACACAGACGCAAGACTTCTAAGTCTGAGAATCATATTCTCACCATGGCTACTGTGAATGCCATCAGCAACCTCCCGCCTAAGAAGAAAGATAAGGGATCACCTTTAATCAGATGTGCAATGATCAACCAGGAGTTCCAGTGCACATTGCTCGATAGTGAACCTATTGTCATTATGACTACTCATGAAATTTGGGTTAGGATCACTTAAACCTACCAAAATGATTCTACAATTCGCAGATAAATCAATCAAGTGGCCTCGAGGCATGTTGGAAGATGTGTTGTCATTGTCCAAGGGATGCAATTCCCTGTTAATTTTGTCGTCTTGGACAAGGACACCTCCACGCCCCTACTCCACACTCCTATCATTCTTGCTCGGTTGTTCCTTCAGACAGTCAAAGTAGTAGTCAACTACAGCACTAGATAAATCGCATTCTGTTCTAGAAGTGATAAAGTGCAGATAGAGATTGTTCCTGAACCGAAGCCCACAGAAGCAGTATCTGAGTTGAAGGTGCTTGAATCTCAATGTTCTGATGACTATGATTTTTTAGTAGAGATCATAGACACAAATTTATTTTTGGATGACATAGAAACCCAAGAATTCCTCTCCTTGAGTAAGGAAATGAAAGCACAATCCAACTTACCGATGTCTTTGAAGATGAAGTTTTTGTTGATGTACCATTAGAAGAAGAAGAAGAACCCTTCTCATCTGAGCAGGAAGATTTCATTGTAGATCTGTGTGATATCCAAATGACGAAGCTGAAATGCCAGAGGTGGGACAACGACAGTCGAAAGAGCTTACACCTATAGTTGTTGCTGAAGTAACAACAGAAGTTGTTCTCACTCCACCAAAGCTCAAGCCATTACCCTCCAGTATAAAGTATGCCTTCCTTGCGGGAGAACCGAACATGTACCCGGTCATCATCAATACTCATTTGATCGAAGACCAAGAATCTCATATGATGGAGGTTCTTGAACGCAACTGCAAATCGATAGGCTAGAAGATATCATATTACTATGGAATCAATCCATCTTTGTGCTTGCATTGTATCTACCTCAAAGAAGACGGCAAGCCCTCCAGTAAATTCTAGAAAAGATTGAATCCAAAACTACGGAAGGTTGTTTTGAAAGAAATCTAAAAATAGAGTGATGTGGGATTTATCTATCCCATGTCCGACATCAAGTGGGGGAGTCCCCTTCGCCTAGTGCCCAAGAAGTCAGGGTCACCATTGTCACCAATGACAAAGGAGAGGAGATTCAGACCAGAGTGCCGACATCTTGGCGAGTCCATGTAGATTATAGATGTCTCAACCTTGTCACCGATAAGAACCATTTCCCATTGCCCTTCATTGACCAGATTCTCTAGAGACTAGTCACGAAGGAATATTTCTACTTCTTGGATGGGTACTCTAGATATAATCAAGTTGCAGTCATGCATGAAGATCAAGAGAAGACCATATTCACTTATCCTTTAGAGACATACACCTTCCGACGAATGTCGCCCGGGTTGTGTCACACCCCCTCTACATTTAGGCGATGTATGCTAGCAGTATTCCAAGATATGGTGGGAATTTTCTTAAGGTTTTCATGGATGATTTTTCGATCTATGGAGATTCATTCAATCAATGCCTTAATTATTTATACCGATTTCTGAGGAGGTGTTGCAAAGTGAACCTCGTGCTCTCATGGGAGAATAGCAACTTCATGGTGACTGAAGGGATCATGCTGGGTCACGTTGTATCAAAATGTGGCATAGAAGTTGACCCAAGCAACGTGGAAGAGTTTTCCAAACTCGAGCCACCAACCAATCTGAAGCAGATCCGATCATTGTTGGGGCATGTAGATTTTTACTAAAGATTTATCAAAGACTTCATTAAGCCTGACCGTTTACAGAATTGCTTGAGAAGGAGATAGATTTTATTTTGTATGATCGTGTTTTCCTAGCCTTCCATGAGCTGAAAGAACTGATCACACATGCCCCTGTCCTACAACCACCTTATTGGTCTCTACCGTTTAAGATCATGACAGACGCCTCTGATTATGCAATTGGTGTTATTCTAGGGCAAAGACAAGGGAATGTCCCCTTTGTGATTCATTATGCTAGTAGAACACTAGATGACGCCAAGAAAAATTACACAATAACAGAGAAAGAGATGCTAGCCGTAGTATTTGTGCTAGATCACACCTCCTTGGTGCAAGGTGATAGTTTACATAGATCACTCTGTCATCTGATATTTATAGAGCAAGAAGGGTATCAAACCTCATCTGATCAGATGGATCCTTCTTCTCCAGGATTTCAATCTTGAAATCCATGACAAGCCTAGACTCAAAAATGTGGTGGCAGATCATCTGTCAAGAATCATAGAGATAGAGACTTCTGAGCATGCCATCATGTTGATCACTGAGACTTTTCCAGATGAATATATCCTTTCTATAACCTCACTCCATTGGTATGTCGATATAGTGAACTATCTTGTCTCCAAGAAGACCCCAGCCAATTGGTCGAAGATCAAAAAAGACAAGTTCTTTGTAGACATTCATTTCTACCGATGGGAAGAGCCATACCTATTCCGTAAGGGAGCATACTGCATCCGAGGAGATGCATATCTCAGGAGGAAATAACTGGTGTCCTAGACCGTTGTAACAAGCTTGAATCAGGTGGACACCCTTCTAGGAAAAGAACCGCAGTGAAAGTGCTTCATTGTGCCTTTGGTGGCCAACTTTATTCAAGGATGCAATTAACTATATGAATAGTTGTATTGATTATCAGTGAATGGGCGGAAATATCAATTCAAAAGTTATAATGCCTCTGAAATACATTTAGATATCAGATATCTTCAATGCTTGGGCCATCGACTTCATGGGCCCATTCCCTAACAATCAGGGATACGAGTACATCATGTTGCCCATAGATTATGTCAGTATTTTGGGTGGAAGTTATTCCCTCCCGAATAGAAGATAGAAAAACTGTTTGCAAATTCCTCAGGGAACGCATCATCTCGCGATTTGGAATTCCAAATATCTTGACATCATACGAGGGTAGCCATTTCATAAACGGAGAGGTCATGAAGCTGAATAAATAATACATCATCGAACATCGTGTTGTTGCATCGTACCACCCACAGTTAAATGTCTTAGAGGAATGTTCAAGCGTGGAGATTAAGATGATCTTGCAGAAGCTTGTACGAATAGATAGGAAGAATCGGTCCCAGTTGTTGGATTCGGTTCTTTGGGCTTACCGCACAGCGTACAAGCCTCCCCTCAGGATGTCTCCCTACAATCTCGTGTATGGAAAGCCATGTCATCTGCCCGTGGAACTAATTCATAAATCTTTATGGGAAATGAATATGTGTAACTTGGACTCTGAGAAATCCGACAAACTACAAAAAGTTGATCTGAACCAGCTATTTGAATTCAGATACTACGGGTATGATAACAACTTGATGTACAAGGAGAAAGTAAAGAAATGGCATGATAAACACATCTGAAGAAAAACTTTCAAGCTTGGACAGAAGGGTTGGTTATTTGACGCGCAGTTGAAAATCTTTCCAGACAAATTGGATAGTAAGTAGACAGGGCCATACATATATAATCCAAACTGTGTGTGACAATGGAGGTCTACTTATATCAGAACTGTCATCTGATGCACAACCTTTTGTCATGAACGACAGTTGCTGAAGACATAGATAGAGCCAGACACATTCCTGTCCATTATCAATTCTATCAAAGTTATATCTCAAGATGAACTCACTAACAAAACTGGATCAGATACTTGAGCAAAAAATCACAAACAAAATCTTTTGTTTCTTCTTTTCTTCTTTTCATTTTTCTTTTACTTCCGAAAAGATGTCCACTCCTTTCATCATTGCTATACTTAGGACGTACTTTGTCCTAAGTATAAGGGTTATCACCCCGAGTTGTTCAATTCTTGATACCTCGCATGTCCCCTAAACTCTTGATATCATGTCTATACTTAGGGATATTTCACCCTAAATTTAGGGGAGGACATGTCGAGCTGATGATTTTGTACATTCCCACCCTTAACCCTCTCTGCCTTGTGTACAGTTTACTATACATAGGATTATTTCATCCTAAGTATAGGGGGGATGGTCAACTTCACATGTGTTCACTCTTTAGTCATTGTAGTCTAGACTTTTCTATATGTAGTACGGGTTATGTCTTCCTTGTTTTTTCTTAATCTATGAGGACATAGCTCAAGATAAGTATAGGGGGTCGTATATACACTATATATACTTTAGCCATAACTCGTACTTTAGTATTTTCAAATAATGTGGTTATAATTAAAAACACACATTTAATTCTTTGTATATACTAATTAATAAATCAAGTTAAAATTATTTTTGCAAAATGTTTGACAATTGGTTGAACAATCTCTTTGAAATTTTTTTGAAAACTTTTTAGAAAATATTTTATAAAATATTTTCAACCTTTGTAAAAATATTTTGTTTGTAAAATTTCTTTTCTTTATTTGAATAAAATATTTTAATAATAAATTTATAAATAGTTTGGAAAATGGTTGCAAAAACAATTTGAAAAAAGCTTTATATATATATATATATATTGTTTGAAAAGCCTTTACAAAATGATTTTCAAATTTTGTAAATGTTTGTAAAAATTATTTGTTAAATTAGTTAAAAGTTTTCAGAATATTTGCAAAAATCTTTTCAAATTATTTTGAGAACCCTATACAAAATCCAAACAAACAAATCTTTACAAACTTGTAAATACCATATGTAAACACTTCACCCTGATTCTTGTAAATAAAAATGTACCCCAGTATAAATATTTGTATATAATTACTTTCCAAAATCTTTTATTCTTGAAACCCTTAAAAAATGTAAAATAAAAGACAACTAAATTTTGCAAAATATTTTCAAAAATATGCATAATAATTTGCAAAACTTTTTCAAAATCCATAAAAAATTCAAAATCAGAAAATTGTATCACAAAAATATTTTCCTTACATTGTACATAGCATTTATACTTTTTGGAGCTTGGTTGGACCTTAATCCACTTAATCGCACGAACCTTGTAGGAGCTGAAATTGACACACTTCAGGTCTGCTAGACTTAATTCTTTGAGACCACGAGTTGGTTCAATGTCATCTTGATTGCTTAAGTAGAATATTTCGGAACAAATGCACGACTCTTACTGATAATGGCATACCTTGCACACATGCTTCTTGCACTTTGCTTACCTCAATTGAAGTGGTAGAGGAATGGATTTGCCGGCATGAGACAGAAGCCAATGGAAACATAGGAAGTCACACATTTGTGGCCATTGTACCCCAACCCGATCCAGTATCCATGAGGTCTAGTGATAGGAGTTGTGGGTTGCAATAATGCTTCAAAAGATGGATAGTCCACTGGCTCAAGGGGAAAAAGTCCATATGCAAATGCTATTGTATATAGTATTCCAAAATTACAAAAATCAAAAACTCCAAAAAATAGATGGGAAAAAATCCAAGAAAAATCAATTCCCATCGGAGTATGTATATAGTCAATAAGTAAGTTTGAGCTTCAAAGTCATAAGTATGTGAGCCTGCAGTCAGGTGACTTGGCTACACTTGTCAAGCATCCTAGGAAAGTAGCTATACTGGCTACCATCTATTCTTCTCTCTACCTCCTCTTCTTGAGTCCTTTGTACTTGAACTTGGAAGGGAATACCCCGCTTCTCGAGGAAAGAGATGTTGGATTGGGGAATTAGGGTCACCATGTTAGAGAAGACTGACCTTTACCGCTTCAGCTGAGAGGAGCTACATATAACTAATATTGTACAAGATAGACTCATAATCATAAGGGACTGCATATGACATCAACTTGCTATGGCCTAGCTTTTAAGGAGACTTGGGAAGAGTCTTGTGGGTCTTAGATATTGTTGTGTTTTAAATCGGATTCCCAATATGGTTCCGACCGCATCTAAAATTTCAAAGGTCCGATTGAGCTCTAAAATAATATACAAAGTACATCCTATACTCAGAATAAAATCCAAAAACCCAAACTTCCCATACATGTACCTTCTCCATATGAACTCAAAATTCATCAAAATCACTTTAATTTTATATAACTTTTAAGGTGGTTTCATTTAATTTGGAGTTAACATGCAAAAGATAGGTTTGGACCCCTATTGTATTATATACATGAATAAAATATTTATTTTATTTATTCTTTATACTTTTCATTATTTTAAATCTTTATAATTTTGTAAATATTCTTTATATTATATGTACATAAGTAGATTAAAATAGAACCATTAAAATATACTAAAATAAATAATTGTATAAAATACATAGAAGAATTGCCTATATATATTATATAATAAATACATCTGTTCATTTAAGAAAGCAAACAACTTCAGAAAAATATAGTAAAAATATATTTAACTATATTTAAATAAGTTATAAATAAATAAAATAAGTCTATAAAATAATAAAATCTACAATTCAAAATAAAAATAAAATACATGCTCTATAGGCAAATATACCTATATTTATACTTGTAAAAAGTAACCTATGATAAATTAAATCATAAAAATAAATAAAAATCATAATAAAATATTACATAAAACAATAAATATTTTGTATGCTTTAATCAAAAATAAATAAATCAACTACTATTTTATTTGAATTATTTTAAATTTTTATTTGTTGTCTTGTCTTTTTGTAGATGATGTGGCCCAATCAGGGCTCATCCTTCGTTGACCTGAGTCAACTCTTCTGACCTCAAGTCTAGTCGAGTCAGAACACATTTGACTTATCTTCCCGGATTTTTTGTGTGAGATTCTTTGACTATTTTGAGTCGAGTTCTTTATAACTTTTCTTCCTCGATCCAAGCACTTACACGTCGTGATCCTACATCGATCCAAGGATTGCTGAATCAAGCGCTCTATCGAAACAAAAATCGCCATGTATAAAATATAACCTCTAATTTACTTCGCCCCTTGATCCCCCTTCTCCCATCCAAACCCTAATATCAACCCATATCGAAGAACCTGGTGACAACAGGCTCCTCTCTAGAGGTTCATCGAGCAAGGAAGGGGTCGAATCGAGGTAGATTTGAGCACTACCACATCCTCTGCCGCAAGTTCTGCTCTTGGCCATGCCAGGTCTGGTGAGCCTTGTTTTTACCATCATTTTCATTCCTATGAGTAGCAGTAGCATAGGTTAGTATTTAATTCCTTTAGTTTTTTTTAATCATCAGAAAATCCAAAAAATTAAGTTTTGTCCTTATTTTGTCATCCTCCGCTTATCTTCTGACCCTCATTCCACATCATCACCTTCTCCTGTACTTCTTGTACAAAACGACCCACATCGCTCACCTTGATTCCTTCTGAAGTTGAGAGATTAGGTTCTCCCTCCGCCACCTTCTGCTGGAGACCATCGCTCCACCTCATCGACCATCCGTCTAGCCCGATAACGAATCGAGGCAGTTTTCCCTCGACCCTCCTTTTTTCCTATGCAGGTCTTGAAGCCCCATTTCCATCCAAGGGTGATCTTGGATCCAGAGTAGGTACCCAAGTCCCTTGAACTCCTCTGGCATCCATGGAATGGTTCGGTGGCCCGTGGAGTCTTTTGAGCCCTCCAGTCATTGAAGGATGCTTCCAGGAAGCCTTTGCCCCCATTTGGAACACCGGAGATCGTCGGAAGGAGAAGATCTTGTTGGAGGAACCTCGCCCATGCGAGGCTTCTTCCATGTTCTTCGAACCTTTGCCTTAGTCGTAACCGTTGGATGCAATGCTTCACAACTGCCAGATTATCAGATGGGATCTAATCCCAACCATCCAGGTTGAAGTGTCATCCACTGTTCGCACAGTGAATCGTGGGTTAGTGCAGCAAATCAAGCCCTCGACTTGCGTGCTAAGGGGGTAATTTTGTAGTTTACCCCTTATTTTTTATCTTTCATGGTTTAGTCAAGAATTTTTCCCCTACAGTTCAAAAGTTTTTTAATAATTATACTTTGAATCCTAAACCTTCCCATATTAACATATTGTTCCCTCACTACGTCACCTCACATGCTTGTGTGTGTAAGGTGAGGGGCTTTTTACATAGGGGCCCCAATAAGTTTGTGTATTTCGTTGCAGGCCATATTTTTGAATTATAAGTGTACTATTTTTCGAAAATTTTGCATTTAGGCCTCGAACTTTTTATTAATTGTAGAAATACCCCTTTGGGTATTGTTTATTAGATATATTTGGGAAATTGCATTTTTGACCCTAATCTTCTCTGTGGTGTTCGAGCTTAGTATAGACATGTTAAATATTTACATAAATACACATGCTAGGTTGTATTTTCTCTTGGTAAATTTTATTTTATTAAAAATAGTTCTTGTGCCCTAAAAATTGTAGAAATTTAAGATAAATGCCTTATATATTATTCATACACATGTAATTTTATTATGGTATTTTATCATATATTTCTATTTATTAAAAATATAAAACAAACCTATTTTTCCATATCTATCTTAGATAAATACAAAGAAATATAAAAATATTTAAAAAAAACCGATAAAATTATATTTTGGTTATAATACTATTTTGCAGCTACAGATCAAAATCCCTAAAATAGAAAAAGAAAAACATTAAAAACTAAAAAGCACCAAATCCTCATAAAAATTCTAAAAATTCTAAAAATCCAAAAATATTCATTTATGTTTCTGAATTTTGTTTACTGTATTTATTATATAATAAAAATAGTTTGGGAAAATTTTAATGCATTTAGCTATTTTTAAATTCCAAATTAATTCGGCCTATTTATCTTAATTATTATTTTATCTTATTAATTCAATTAAAAATACAAAAAATTAGTAAAAATTCTATGAAAAATACAAAAAATGGAGAAAATATAAAAAACAAAAATATTTTATTTGATTTTTGAGTATTTATTTTTATATTTAAAAATGCAAAACCTCTCTGCCTACATATATCAATATATATTTATATTATTATTATTAGTTATTATAAAAAATAAAAATTAGAAAATAGAAAAAGAAAATATGATATTAAAAATTAAAAATCTATAAAATAGATATAAATAAAAAATCCCTAAAAAATAATTAATTAAAAAACCCATGAAAAAGCCAAAAATCCATAAAAATCCAAAAACGTTTATTGTCTTTCTTTGGTCACTTTTTGTTGTCTACCCCCATGTTCTCCATGTGTTCGACCACTACCATACTTGTCACAATACACATTTTGTTGTAGGATATAATAAATTTTGATTTACTCTTGCTTGAATTGTTTGATCTTTACATTCATGGGTTGATTGATGATCGACCATGTCTTATTTTTGTTTTTCAGTGAGAATAATTTTTAGACCCTCATGAGATCTGTGTCATCAGTGATCGGACGATCGTAGGGGTAAGGCAGTGGGTAGGCTCTGGTGTGCAGTTGTGCACGCAAGCTACATGAGGCGGTTGATGGCGTAGCGGAGATGGAGCTTCAGTACAAGTGGGCAGTGGCATTAGTGGTACGTTCCACATGGTGGCTCAGTGTAGACTCAAATGTCTAGGGTGGTTTACAGCGATGTATGGAGGAAAGATAGGAGGATAAGTGGATAAAACAGAAGAAGAAAGGGGAAGAATTGTAAGATGAAAAGAAGGAGGGGTGATGACATGACTAGCAACTAGGGTTAAGTAAGTAAATATTCAAAGGTTGTTGTGACCCAAATCACTCAGTGCAGTCAACAAGAAAAATAAACCACTCAAGGAATCAAGCAAGAAATGTAAGCGATCTCGCTATTTTATTTACCTTGTATAGCGACCAAGGTCGAACACAAGGAGCACGATTTAAAAACTAAGTAGTCAAATTTCTTAAAGAAAAGCGTTTTTAGTGATTTTTAATTTTGCATGTTTTTTATTTTTCAAATAAAGGCAAACAATCATAACAAATAAAAGACACACACAACACTCTTTTTGGATTTTTTTTAAATAGTCAAAAAAATGACCAGAAAAAAAAGAAAATATTTTTGGATTTTATAGGTTTTAAAGTGTTTTTGGTAATTATTGTGGGATTTTTAGATGTTTCTGTGATTTTCTAAACATCAAAAGGGATAAAAATACAAAACATTACATAGCCAAGAATAAATTACAAATTAAAAATACTTAAGGTGCCCAAAATTCTTGGATAATTTATGATAAAATAGAAAAAAAACCTTGGTTTTTAATTATTTAATGAAGAAAATGAGAAATAATAAAATATCACAAGTGTGTCGTCGCAACCCAAAACCATCTCAAATAAAAATTATTTTTTATTCTATAAAAGAGAGCAATGTTACTTATTTAACATGTATAACAAATCAAGATCGAACTAAGAAAGGCTATAATATCCGAGGGTTATTTAATTATTGCTAATTAAAAAGGAATATTTTTTCCTTTTCATTTTGTGTTTTTATGTCATTTTATGTTTTTGTATTTTTATGGATTATTTATATTTTAACTATTTTATATTTTTCTGATTTTTTAATTTTAATTAATTTTTAATTTTGCAAATTTTTATATTTTTAATTTAAAAGAAAATAATTTCTAAAAAAATGATATTAAAAGCAAAATACAACAAAATAAAACTATAGAAATGTTTGTGGAATTTTTAAAATATTTTTTAGATTTTTATAATTTTTATAACTCAAACAGGACACTTTTTAAGGTTTTTTGAATTTTTTATAATACAAAATGCAACCAAATTGGCAAATCAAAATTATCAAATCAATAACAAGCACACCTGAGTTAACAAGATTTTTTGTAGAATGTTTTGGGCTAATTTGGTATTTATTTCATTCAATAAAAGACAATGAGCTAAATACAGTTTATGGACCCATCTGTGAATACTTTAACTTCTAGAACCAAACAAATAAGAAATGTTAAAACTCTAGGCCCAAAAATACAAATAATTCAGTCAAATTATGCGCAGCACATGATCTAGCCTCACGAGGGTATAAATGCAATTATCAAAACTTAACATTCATTCAATAACCAACAGAAAGTTCAAGGCACAAGTTGCAAATGACCCAGCAAAGCACGTGGGGACACACGTGACATAGACTCGGAAGGACTAAAATGCAAATATAAAAAACATAAGGGTCTGACTTCAATTATTTTTAACTACAAGATTTATTTACTGGACTAAAGTGAAATAAGACAACATGAAAGGGAAAAATGAAATATACCCAAGCAGGGGCATGTGGAGCATGCGGGGAAACTCTCTGACGTACGGTCTGATGACCGTTAGTGGCACAGATCTGACGGTCTGGAAAGGGTGCGAAGACGTGCGGCTCAGATCTGGCAAGGTTCTATTCGAATCGTTATCAGATATGCGTGGATGGACAACCACGATCAAAAATGGATGTGAAGGGGCATCGGATGGCTCTAGAGGGTGTTGGAATAACTACGGCAAGGCGAGCTTCGATCGAGGAGATATGGCGGTTTAAAGACCTGATCAACTCGCAACGAGGTTTAGCACCTTCGTGAGGTGCCTCCGCGTCTGATGGATGGATCGGATGCGAGCATGGATGGTCAGATTGGCATGGAGATGGTGCACCTCCTAGAGCTGCTCTGTTGGAGCAGTTGGGGTGTCAAATGGGTTTCCTCGTGCGAGCAAGCACCTGCAAGGGAAAAAGCAACTCGGGGGTGTGGCTCCGGTCAAGTTATTGCATATCAAAACTAGGGGAAGCGATAGCGAGATGGAGCTTGGGTTTTTGGTGAAGGTGAGGGAAGGAAACCCGACCTGATCATGCCCCGATAAGCCAAATCCATGGGGATAGGCTGTGCTGGAAGATGAAGGGTGATGGGTGATTCGATCGATGCGGATGAAGGGGGGTAATGGGGTTTGGACTCGATGGTGGGATCTAATGATCTGTGGCAACGATGAAAAACAGAATCGAAGTGAAATGGAAAGCGGAGGGGGTATTATAGATACCTGAGGCTACTGACGAATGCAGGAATGCTAGACGAGGTGAACGAGAGGGTTTTGGCCTCGATTCTACTGTGACGGGCAGAAGAGGCTTTACACGTTGGAGCTCCGACCGTGTTGTGAGCTGCGAGCCTCCAGGCGTCTCCGACGGGTTTTGGGCTGCTCTCCATATGGTTGTCACTTCATCGAAGGTAGCTATGAGGGAATGGTGGTGCGAGGGACGAGCTGAGGTGCGTTAGAGGCAGATAAGAGCTTATATAGGAGTACCCAAGGGTCTAGAAGGATCAGTCGATGGGGGTAAACCCAAGGTAGATCTGACCCTACCTACCGATCCGCAAGGATCACGGATCCTAGGAGAGGAATCGGGCTCTGAAATCAAGGCGAAAGGGCATCGGGTTTGATCGGGAAAATCTGAGAAGGTGCTTTAGCGAGCAGGAGTCGGGTCGGCTCGGCTGGGGAGGAGACGTTGACCAGGGTCAACGTTCCTACGTGGACCAATAGGAATTCCATAACTTACAAAATAAAAGAAAATTAGATATAAAATAATAAATGGTTTTAAAATAAAAAGTTTATAAAATAAAAAAGTCTATTATCTTATGAACTATTTTTTGTGATTTTTAATTATTTTTATGAAAATAAAAATAAGATATATACAATATATAGTATTACATACATGTATAATATACATATGTATTATGCACAAGTATTTTTATTTTATTATTTTAACAAAAAAATTATTTTATATTTTATTAATTTACAAAATAAATTAAGGAATACAAAATTATTTTTATTTTATTTTTAGAAATGATTTGGGGTTTTAAAATAAATAGGTATTGTATTATATACATGTGTCTTTTGTATAAGGAATTGTTTATTTTTATTTTTTTATTTTGTTTTTTTGATTTTTATGTTATTTTTATATCATTTCTAGGGTTATATACAAGTATTAAAAATAAGAATATATTTCTATTTTGTAAAAATAAATAAATATTTTGTACAAGTATGGATGATATGTACAATACATAGTGTGCCCTTATCTCTCTCTACTTGTTCTTTTGTGATCAGGTCAATTCTTGACCTTCTCTTAGGGTTTGGATCACTCTGTATTTATTTTATATATATCCTTCTTTTTCTTTTCTCTTTATTCTTTTATTTTTGGGAAAATAGGTGTTAATTATGAGATATTAACAAAGGCATGCACAAAGTTAATTTAATATATTTACAGGCATTTCTAGATGGTTTTGCTAAAAGAAAGAGCTAAAATAAAAGAATAAAGAATGAGAAACGTAAATTCATCAAGGGGGAGGTAGAAAAGGTATAAGGATGGGAATACATGAGGTGGAGTAGCTATTGCCGACTCCAGTTGCACTAAACTCCTCGACAAAGGAGTAGGAGCTTGGAAAGCTCGCAGGAGCTCGTGGTGAAGGAGAAGACTCCCTCGGATCTCACCAGGGTTGAGAGCACGGCTGTCGTCGCTCGATCTATCTCCTTCAAGCTGACACTGAGAAGGGGATGAGAGCCGATGGTGCTCTCTCTCTCTCTCTCTTGATATCGATGGAAGGTGAGGGGATAGAGCTCAAACTTTTATTTATGGTTGGAACTTTGCGAGCAATTGAGTGGTTGTGGGTGTTGTGGAGGAGGTCATTAGGCTCGGTTGTCGAGACTGATGATGTGGGAAGAAGGTGTGGTGAGGTCGTGGGAGGAGCGACAATTGTAGGGGAAGAGAGCCGAAGGAGATGGTGGAGTGGGTCAGTGATTGGAGAGGGAAAGGTGGGGCGGCAGGTGCGGGAGACGATTGCGCAAAAGGCGAAGGGGTCACGAGTCGTCGCAGGGGGTGGCAACAGTTAGGGAAGAAGAGGGGCCACATGACCCATTGAGGGTCGCCATGTGGAAGGAAAAAATAAAAAAATAGAAATGAAACTAAAAATTAAAAAATAAAGGGGTAAAATGGGGCGACATGTGGCGGCTCTAGGAGTGGCCATGTATCGCTCCCAGAAAATTTAGAAAATAAAGAAGAAGAAAAATCAATAAAAATAGCAAACGAGGTCAAATATAAAAGTAATCTTCCTGATCGTTATTCATCTTGATGAGATCTACAACTTTCATGAAGGAATCAAAATCAAAAGAGATGATCTGTACAAAATGTATTTTTGTGGTATGCTATAGATATAAAATACCAGTATTTTGTATTTTACAATTTTTTATCATTTTTAAATAAGGTAAAATCAAAATAAAATTATATAAAACATAAAATAAATATTTACACACTAATATAATTTCTAAGATTTTTAATAATTAAGTAAATAAAGAAAATAAAATAAGAGGGACTTATATATAGACTCCACATGAAGACTTAGAGAGATTTATTTTCTTTGATTTTTGATTCACTTTTTATTTGAATTTTTACATGTTCTACTAAATTATAAATCAAATAAAATAAATAATAAACAAATATAAAAGAGTTATTTTTATATATGAAATAATAAGGTCAAATCGGTCAATATACACAATATACAATGAGGTCCCAAAACCCAAGTTTCACATATCAACTCTGGTTATTTTGAATTTGATCGTGTTTTGTAGATAATTGAATGTACATTAATTTAAAGTGATTAGGGGGTTCATAGGAGACTGTACGAGAGAGATATTCACATTTACGGCTTTTTGTCTCAAAACAAGGGTTTGGGTTTTATTGGGAAATATACAAGTTAGCATTTTTTATATTTTTCATTTGTTAATGTTAGTAATATGTACACAATAAAGTTGATTTTATTTTATTTTCAGTTAGTAAAGAATAAATCAAAATGGGGGAAGTTATGGTAATATGCATGTGATAATGTATAAGGGAAATTTGACTTCTTATTTAATACAATTATGCATGCTAAAATATGAATCTTATTTACATGTGCATGAATGATTAAATGGCAATATAAATGAATAAGTGCAATGAATTACTTGGGAACAGAGCTCTATTTTCATCTTTTAGAGTGATGGATCACATATTCATTAGTGAGGTGTTGTAATATTTGTATGTGTGCCACCATAGCTCCTGGACGTGTTATTAAATGCATGCATAGTTTAATTAAATTGCAAATATACCGATGCCACTTCAGTATTTCTATTTTGTGTATATTGTTTAGATTAAATATTTTTATTGTCCCAAAATCTAGAGGAACAATATGTTTGATGCATTTAACCATGCTTGATCTCGTAAAAATTTTTTGTGGCATTTGAAATAATTTTCCTATTTTCTAGAAATCTAAAAACATGCTTCTATTCCATGTCTGATTACAAAATCCATAAAAATTAAATATACAATCTCTAAAAATTCCCCAAAAAATATATTATCTATATTATATTCTATTCTATCATATATCCAAAAATCCTTAAAATTTACAAATTTTAAAATTTTAAAATTGCAAAACCTTAAAATCTTATAGAAATTACAAAACCTACGATGACCTTTTTCATTCCATTCCACCATCATCCTCTTTTGATCTCCTGGTACATCTTAGTACTTCCTGGATGGATCGTTAGTCGTCTATGGTGGGCCTCTACCAATAGCTCCTTCTTGAGTCCTGAATCATGGGGTACACATAGCCTTCAAAAGGTTATAGTCCCTACGTCATTATAGGCTTCCACAAGTTCGAAACACTGCCCCCTGATTCCCCCTTTCCTGAATCTTTCTTGCCAGCTTTTGTAAGACCTCTCGTTGTGCTTGGATCGATGCCTTCCCTTAGGTCTGTTCCCTAAAATATTATAAAAGTTTGCAAAAATTAAAGAAAAATCTAAAAACACATTTTTCTAGTTCTAATTTTTTATAAAATATATACTATACATTAAAAATAGTTCAGGTTAATTTTGGACTTATTTATATTTATTAAACCCAAAATAATCTCGGATAATTAACTGTTCACTATTTGATATATTTATCACCTTAAAATACCTACAATTAGTAAAAAATCTATAAAAATGACCAAAAATAGAGAAAATATAAAAATCATAAAAATAATTTATTTCATGTATTTAACTATAATATGATATATTTAAAAATATAATACCCTATATATACAAAATACCTTATATATTATTTATATTATCTATAATGTCATTACTATTATATAATTATGTGTTTTATTTTAAAATTTAATAAGAAATTTAGTATTTGTGAAATTAAACAGAAATATAAAAATCAAACTTTGAAATAAAAAATAATTAAAAATTAAATATAATTAAAAACCCACATAAAAATATGAAAAAGCATGATAATACAAAAGTAATTTTTATTAATTAGAAATAACTATTAATAATTAGCACTCTATTGTTTGCTCCTTGTGTTCGACCTCTACACGTACTTCCACCTATAAACATACATTGTAAAGTTTTAATAAATTTTAACTAACATCTACTTCACATAGATTTCTTATCTCCTATTATGGGTTAATTGTTGATTAATTCATATTTTGAGTCGGGACACAAACCAACTGCTAGCTACTCTGTCAGATTAGCAGACCGGCCAAGAACGGGTTGTTAGGATGTCAAGGTGAGGAGGGGGAGGGAGGTCGGTGCTCCTGGGAGGAGGTCAAAAATTGGGCAGCACTAGGCTTTAACCTCCACTAATAAAGGGAGGTCGCACTGACGCGGTGGAGGGGCGAGGAGATCGGGCATCGAGGTGGAGGGAACGTTATGGTGGGGATGGTTGTACTCACGGGGGAGGGAGGGCAGTTCTCCTAGGAGGAGGCTGAAGGTTTGAGAAATGTTGTGCTTCAACCTCCAGCAGAGGGAGGTCGTGGTAATGCGATGGAGTGAGGAGGAGATCCGACAATGTGGTCGAGGGGTTGGGAAGGTGGGTGGAGGTCAATGTTGGGTGGGGAAGGGGCGAGGAGGAGGGTGAGGGGGAGAAAGGAAGAGGGTATTCTTTGTAATTTTGATAAACAAAATGGGTAATATGCTTAAAAATAATGGAGTCCAATTTTTTTAATGTCCAAATGGATGGGAGTTAACCACAGGGTCCATGGTGTAAGAGTTAACAAGTTTGCGAGGCTGATGTGATAATTACGATGTTTATAAGGTCGAGTGGGTAATTGACAAAGATACTAAGGTTCGTGTTGTAAAAATACCTTATTTTTATCATTTAATAGAAAGAACGAAATTAATTTAGAGAGATTTTATCAGTTGTGCCCCTCTAAGATATTGCAATTTCAGTTATGCCCCTCCATTTTTTGAAATATCAGTTGTGTCCCTACCTTCTTGCAAAATTCACAATTCTGCCCTTTTGTAATATCAGTTATGCCCCTACTCTACCTTAATAGAAGGGCAGAACTGTGAATTTTGCAAGAAGGTAGGGGCATAACTGATATTCCAAAAAAGGGAGGGGCATAATTGAAATTGCAATATCTCAAAGGGGCACAATTGATAATAACCCTAATTTAAAGTCATATATAACTATTTACTTAAAATTCAATGAAAATGTTGTATATTTTCCTAATATATCTTATAAATGTTTAAAATAAAATGAAATGGGTATGGAAAACAAATATGATATTTATTTCTTCTTTATTCGTCTTCCATGAAAAGTAAAATGTTGATCTATTTATAAAATCATAATAAAAATATAAAGTTGGGTTCGTATTTAAACAACAAAAAATAAAAAAAAATGGTGAAGAATAAATATTTTCTACCAATTTGTTATCATTGTAAAGAAATTAACAGTCACGTATTTAATTATATATGTGTCTGTGAGAGAAAAGTTTCAATTGAGGCAGGGTCTTTTATGGTAATAGAATGGTGTCCATTTTATTATTTATATTTTCAATCACATGGTTAAGATTTTAGATATGTTATTTATTAGTCTATGAATTACAAACCTGTTTTTATCATTTTGTAACTTTATGAATACGTATTCTATACTAACCCTTGATTTCCACTACCATAATTTACTCTATCTTTCCATGCATCAAATTCGAATCAATGGGCAAAATGAGGCTAGTGACACATAGAGGTGGTGGCCGATCCACCCTCCATCACTAATGTAGTGAATGGCATGTTGATAATGGTGGTGGTCCTCGGGTTATCACTCACATGGGGTGATGCATGAATGGTGGCAGCAAACCTAGTCACCAACATGGTGGGCAATGCATGGAGGGTGATGACAGAGATCTCCTCCATTGTGCAACATGCGGCAAAAGTGCATGTATGCATGAAGAACTTCACTAGCCAATGCTCATGCATGAACATTCCCTTTTGCATCTATCGACCGACCACTCCTCCATGACTGATGACAGATCTTACTCCTTCATTAACGATGCCGCCATGGCCAACTTGTCACGCATGTAGGGTGTTGTGTCCTTATTTACCAATGTTGCATTACAAATTGTTTTTGCATAATTGACTATTATTTTACATAATTGATTGGCATATTGCATAGTTAATTCATATTTTATACATTTGTTTTTAATTTTAAATTGTACATTTTTAGAACAATTGATAAATACTAATCACCCTTTTATTTTACAGGTATCAAACCCTTTACTTAAAATCATCATGATCTATGCACAATATTGCCAAATAAGATGGTTGAGAATGTAAAAATAAATAATATATTATTATTTGATTTTTCATTTTACAAACACATACACAAACGTTATGTACATGTATATACATACATTCATATAAATACACACACTCTTATGTATGAAAAAGGAAAAGTAGGGAATGATCTATCTTAGGATTCACAACCATCAAAAACCTCTATCTCGGGAACATGTACAGGTTGGTTTCTCAAGAATACGAGTGGATTTAATGTAATAATATGTAAAGTTGCATGCGACCGTAGGCTCCTTATCCTCATAAACACGCACACGCACATATACACGCATGAGAGTGTGAGAGAATTTTTCCAACAATCTCAGAGCTCATTAGGATTGTGATGAGTGATGAATATGTGATTCATCACTCTAAAAGTTGAAAATAGAGCTTTGTTCCAGAGTAATTATTTGTATTTCATCAGTTATTCTACATAATCATCATTCATGTACTTGTAGATAATTATCTCGTATTTTAGCATGCATATTTGCATTAAATGGGAAGCCCAGGTTCTCTTGTAAATATCACCTATATGTTATCATATATTCCCTTATTTTTTATTATTTTTCACTAACTCAGAATTGAAAAAAATTAACTCTATAGTGTATATATTACAAACACTAATAAATGAAAAATACCAAAAAATGCTAACTTGTAAAATTTCCCAATAAAATCCAAACCATAGTTCGAGACTCAAAGCCTTAAAATGTGAATATATCTCTCATATAATCTCTTGTGGACCCCTAGAAATTTTTGAATTAATGTACATTCAATTATTTACAAAATATGACTAGATTAAAAAGAATCGAAGTTCATATGTGAAACTTGGGTTTTAGGCCCCTATTGTATATTGTACATATTGACCTATTTTGACCTTATTATTTTATCGACAAAAATAATACTTTTTTGTTTATTTCTTTTGCATTTATTTTCATTGATTATTGTTTTAATAAAATGTGTAAAAATCCAAAATAAAAAAGTAAAGCAAAATCAAAGAAAATAAAGCAACCTGAGTCTATATATATAGTTTGAACATATGTTTCTTTATTTTGTTTTTTTATTTTTCTTAATTATTAAAAATCCAAAAAATAGGTTAAGATGTTGATATTCATATTATATTTTCTCTGATTTTATTTAAATTTTTATCTTATTTAGAAAATGACAAATGTTTTTACAAAATACAAAAATGCAGTATTTTATATCGACAGGATACCACCAAAAATATATTTTGTACAAGTGACTTCTTTTGATTTTGAACCCTTCATGAAATCCCGTTGGGACGAACAACTTTCATGTTGATCACTTTTTGATTTAACCTCTTTTGTTATTTCTTTTTTATTTTCTTTAGAAGTAATCTTTTTATTTTTCTGAGAGCGACATATGGTAGTTCATGGAGCTGCCACATGTCACCCCCATTTTCTTTATTATTTTCTTTTAGTTTTATTTCATTTAATCATTATTTTATTTTTATTTTATTATTTATTATTATTATTATTTATTTCTATTATATTATTTTTTTTAATTATTCCTTTTTTTTGTTTTATCGCCTTTGGCAGCCCAAGGGTTGACCACATGGTCCCCCCTCTCCTTCCTCCCGTAGGCTCGCGCCCTCCACCCCTTACGCGTGATGCAAAACCATCGGTGCACCACCTATGATCAACCCCCACCCCCACAATGCATCTCTCCCATCAATGCAACAATTGTTGCAAACTCGATCGCCCTCCCCTCTCTTTCGTCCACCAACCATTCCCAAGTTGCGATGTGGTGCCGCATGATTAGTGACCCTAACTGCCTTCAAATAACCTCGCTCCACCTATCATTCATCAACGTCTGCCATAGGTGATAGAGCTCGGCTAGGGGGACCACTGGTGACAGTGGCCTCTACCTTTGAGCATTGACCTCATCGGCAAGATCCAGGAAGTGAACCCTCCCGCTGCAGCGAGCTCCGAGCTTGCTGCTCAAGCTTCGTGGTCATGCGCCTCAACCACTTCGAGGCTATAACTGGAGGTGGCTTCTACTCCTTCCTTCCCAGACGTACTACCCACAGGTAACTCTCTCATCCCTCTCTTCCTTTCCTTTCTTCCTTCTCCCTCAATTCTTCTTCCTCCCTTCCTTCTCTTCTTTTGCCCCATCTCTGCCATTTCCTCCTTGTTATTTTTCTGCCACCGTCAATAACTGTCCATGGCCTCCATCGCCATCAGGAGCCTGCAGCCATCAGCCACTGCAGTACTGCCTTCCACTTCACCGTCAACCGCGATGCATGCCTCAACCTATGTGTTGCCCAACCCTACTGTCTGCCCCGCCATCATCACCTTGAACCCCTCACCCCGCCAGCTCCACCCTTTGTAGACCATCAATATCGACCCATGATCATCGCCACCGCCCTTAGCAAACTCCGTGCCACCACCCTCCACCGTCGACCACCTCACTGATGCACGATTAGGCCTCCTTGGGCTGCATGCCCCCTTAACCCGTAAGCTCGACGATCATATCCTCCCACCAGCCAGGGGAAATCTGTACGGACACCCTCCCCATTCACGTATTCACCAGAAGGCCCAACCCTTAGTCTGGGCACGTGATGTGTGCGTGCCCCTTGAAGAAACTACGCCCGACCGCCTCCAACTTCCCAATTTTACAAGAAGATCCCCTCAATCCTCTATCACATGCCACGCACGTCGGCACCTAGAGTTTTGCATAAATACTCCTTTGGGTATAAGTAATGGCATTGTCGTCCTTTCATGCATTAGATTAGATTTAACCATTTTATTTCCTATAATTTCATGCAGACACATAGCTTTGCGGCTTAAATTGAACAACTATTTGTAATCAATTTTAATTCAAAAAACTGCATTTTTGTGGAACAAATTATGTTATATTGTTTGGATAGTTAATTTAATTTTTGCGAGTAGTGCATGATTTATTATTATTAATTGTGAAGAAAATTGTTATAATTTATCTAGTTTATTTTGGAAATTTCTAATAAATAATCGATTGCTCCAAAAACTCCTAAAAATCCGTAGTAGGTAGAATTAAATATTTTCTACATTGTGCCAAAAAATGTTTGCATTCACACGCATATCGAGGTCGTAATAACATAAATGGTGATTTGAGTAATTAATTTTAGTCAGTTGTAGATCAAGTATTTTTAGGATTTAATATTTTTCCTGGATAACTCTCACATAGACTTATCTAAGATAATATTACCACCAAAAATAAATTGATTTATATGTATTAAACTTAATTTGTGAAAAATCACCCTACAAGCATAATTAATTCATAATAAATTAATTTTGCATCAAATAATTCCAAAAACTTTACAGTACGTTCATTTCATCATATCTCACATTCTGGCCAAGTTTAGGATTTTTGGATATCGTTTGATAAAAAACTACATTTTGGCCCATAAACTTGAACGAATTTGCATGTCATTTTGACTTGCATAAAAATTAAAAAATAGTCCTCTGAAAACCTAATTTCTAGATTACCTTTAATCCAACATAAGGAGACAATTGTGCCCATGAGTTCAACCTTGGGCCTGCCTAATAAAAAATTGACCACTAGATTTAATGTAATAATTCATTAAGTGACATTTTGATCAATCTAAATTGCATGCTTGCAATGAACATTAAACGTTAATTTCATCAAATTAGTGTAGGGTAATTTTGTATTCTTCAAATGAAAACAAATTTACCCTACACTAATTCGGTGAAATTATTGTTTGATGTTCATTGTAGGCAGGAAATTCATATTAATAAAAAAACTGCTTAAATTAATTATTCAATTAAAGCGAGCGGTCAAATTTTTATTTTACATAGGTAAGCACAAGGTCGAACTCATGGAGGAAGTCTCCTTAGGTTGGTTAAAAGTCAAATTAGAAATTATGTTTTCAAAGAAGCATTTTTTATTTTTATGCAAATAAAAATGGAATGCAAATTCAATCAAGATTACGGGTAAAATATAATTTTTTTATCAAACAATATCCAAAAATTCTAAAACTTGGCTAAATTGTGACATATGATGAAATGGTTACCTTATATTTTATAGGAATTATATGAGGAAAATGAATTTATTATGAATTAATGATGCATGTTAGGTGATTTTTCATAAATTAATTTTAATAAATATAAAACCAATTTACTTCTCAGAGATAAAACTATTCTACATAAGTCTATGTAAGAGGAATCTAGAAAAAATACTAAATCCTAAAAATACTTTATCTACGACCGATTAAAAATTAATTACTTAAATTACCATTTATTTTATTGTGGCCTCGATATGTGTGTGAATACAATGACTTTTGGGCATAATGTAGAACATATTTAATTCTACCGACTACAAAATTTTGGGAATTTTTTAACCGATTGATGATTTATTAGCAATTTCCAAAGTAAACTAGATAAATTATAACAATTTTCTCCACAAATAATAATAATAATAAATCATGCACTACTCACAAAAATTCAACTAAATATCCACACAATATGGAGTAATTTGTTCCACACAATGCAATTTTTGAATTAAAAGTTAATTACAAATGATTGTTTAAATTAAGCTGCAAAGCTAGGGGTATGCATGCAATTATAGGAAATAAAATGGTTAAATTTAATCTAATGCATGAAAGAACGACAATGACATTACTTATACTCGGAAGGGTATTTGTGCGAAACTCCAGGTGTAGGTGTATGTGGCACGTGACGGAGGGCTACGACGACCTTCTTGTAAAATTGGGAAGTTGGAGGAGGTCAGGCATAGTTTCTCCAAGGGGCATATGCCTCATGTTCCATGGTTGGGGGATGGGCCTTCTAATGAATGACGAGAATGAGGAGGGTGTCTGTGTAAATTTACCTTGGCCTTGCGTCCTTGCACGTGGTGCGGGTGGGGATATGAGTGACAGGTTCACGGGCCTGATGTAGGTATAACATTTGTAAAATTCATGTAATAATAATACTTTTTTAAAAATGTTGTAAAAAAGAGTGGTATAAAAAACTTTTATCCAATAAAAAGGGCTTCTTATACATTATTGTATATCATTGTTGCATTAAAAAATCATCTAGCACCCCATTCATATGCATTTCATAGCATCTGCATTTCATTTGCATATCTTGCATATGCAAAGTGGAAAGTGGGTTCTAAATCGAGTTATGAATAGCAACCGAGGGTGGACTTGATTTGACCTTAATCTACTTACTTTCAGGGGAACCTTATAGGAACTAGAGTTGAGACTTTTCAGGTCGAGCGACTTAATTTTTGAGTCCACAAGACTATGTTCACATGTCATCTTGATTAGTCTAACTAGAATATTTTATGCACACGCATGATTCTTTTAGACAGTGACCTAACTTGGACAAGCATCTTGCATGTAGCTCTTCATTGATGAGGTGTTGAGCGGTAGAATCCTCTGGCAAGAGACACATGCGAGTGGAAACATACGTAGTCACTTCTAGTGGTTAGTGCATCCCAACCTAGTCTAGTGGCACGTACGTCTAAACATGGGAGCTGTGGGTTGAAATAAAACTTCAGATGAGGGATGGTCTGCTGGTACAATTTTTTCTAAGAACTCAAGACATGTGCAGAAAGAAAGACTCTATATCCATAGGGGCACAATAAGGTCAATGCAGTGCAACAATTCTTTCCACCAAATAGAAGCAGATTATTCAAATTAAAAAAGAATAAAGATATGTAAATTGACCACAATGGTCTATCTTCAAAGAGATTGCAGATCTTTGTGGAGACTTGTCTACACTATCCGGTTCCATAAGGAGATGTGGCTACACTGGCCACATTTCATTTCTCTTCTTATTCTTCTATCTTCTCCCCCTTCGATTGTGGACACAACACGTACGTAAACTTAGAAAGAAAATCCCCCGCTCCTTGAGGAAAGAGTAGCTATACTGGGGAATTAGGGCGACCTTGCTAAGGGAAGGTTGTTCTTTGTCACTTCTGATGTGGAGTTATATTTCACTTAAACAATGCAAGTAAGATTCAAAGTCATCATAATTTACGTATGAGGACTTGTTCTGATTTGACCGCTGAGGTGACCTGAATAGAGACTTGTGGAACTTAAAGGTTGTTAGGTCTTAAATCCTATTTCCAATAAGGTTCTGCCACATTATTAATCCTAAGGTCGAGTCAAGCTCCATTTTCACCTTTTATTCATGATCTTGGTACGGAACCCAACATCATTTCAATTTTGAATTTCATTTTTTGTTCGGGGATGAGCAAGGTTTAAGTATAGAGGGTTGATGAATCTATGATCCATCACTCAAAAAGTTGAAAATAGAGCTTCGTTCCCAAGTAATTAGCTGAATTTCTCCATTTATTTTGTATTTTTACCATTCATGCACTTAGAGATAATATATGCATTCTAGCATGTATTTTGCATTAAATAGGAAGACTAAATTCCCTTATAAATATCACATGTATATTACCATATTTTTCTCCCTTATTTATTTTTCACTTACTCGGAATTGAATAAATTCAACTCTATAGTCTACATATTACTAACACTAATAGATAAAAAATACTAAAAAATACTAACTTGTAAAATTGTCCAATAAAATACTAAAAAATACTAACTTGTAAAATTATCCAATAAAAATACTAGTTTTAGACTAAAAGCTTTAAAATGTGAATATCTCTCTCATACAGTCTCCTATGGACTCTTATCCACTTTTGAATTAATTTACGTTAAATTACCTTTAAAAGAAGACCAAATTCAAAAGAATCAGAGTTCATATGTGAAACTTGGGTTTTAAGCCTCTGTTGTATATTGTACATATTGAACTATTTTGACCTTATTATTTTATATAAAAAATCCTTTTTGGTTTATTTATTTTGCATTTATTTTATTTTATCATTATTTTAATAAAATGTACAAAAATTCCAAATAAAAGTTAAAGTAAAAATTAAAGAAAATAAAGCAACCTGGGCCTATATACATACTCAGTACATATATCCCCTTATTTTATTTCTTTTTTTCTTAATTTTTAAAAAAAAAATAAATTAAGTTGTAAAAATTTATTTTTATATTTTCTATGATTTTATTTTAATTTCACCTTATACCAAAATGATAAAAAAAATTTGTAAGATAAATAATGTGGTATTTTATATCTATAGGATACCGCCAAACATAATTTTTGTACATATGATTTCTTTTAATTTTGGGTCTTTCACAAAAGCTGTAGATTTAGTCTAGACAAATAATTTCCATTTCGACATTTTTTATTTGACCTTTTTGCTATTTCTTTTTTATTTTTCTTTGAATTTAATTTTTCTACTTTTCTGGGAGCAACACATGCCTACTCTCGGAGCCGTCACTTGTCACCCCATTTTCTTTATTACTTTATTTTAATTTCATTTAATAGTTTTTAATTTATTTCCTTTTTATTTTATTTGTTTATTTATTTTTCATTAATTTCATTTATTTCGTTTATTTTATATACTCATTTATTTATTTTAAATTTTAATTAATTATTTTTATATTATTTATTATTATTTATAAATTTGTTTCTATTTATATTTTTTAGATTTTTATTTTATCTCCACGTGGAAGCCCAAGGGCTGGCCACGTGGTCCCCCTCTCCTTCCTCCCGCAGGCTCGCACCCTCCGCCCCTTGAGTGCCTCGCGCAACTATCACTCGCCTAGTACGGCGGTGCGTGCACCCCCTGCAACCACCGACCATCATCCTCTCTTTTCCCTCTCTCCCAACCTCCTCCACCTTTCCCTCTCTTCCCTCTCCATATCCGCTCCGCACAAACAATCATTGTCCTATGTACGACCCATTCCCTCTCCTTCCCCACCTTCGATGACATTGCAACTGTCACCACCTCCCTCTACTGCCTTCAAATACCCAATCTTCGACCCCCCCACCCCCACAAATCGACAGCGATCCGTCCATAGGAGGAGAAATCGGCTTAGCTCCTTTCATCGCATAGGTGACAGCTGGGGCTTTTGATAGTTGAGCAATGATGACCCTCTTCTCGACTCCGGCGAGATCCAACGAAGATATACCATCGCTATCGCGAGCCTCTCCGAGCTCATCGAGCTTCGCCTCTGTTCGGTTTGAGCTATAATCGGAGCTCTCCTTCGAACTCAATCCTTCCAATAATCCTCCTCCATTTCCAAGTATATCTCTCTTCCTCTTTCTCTTCTTCTCCTCCCCCCCCATGTTCTTTCTTCTTTCTTCTCTTTTCCTCCTCCTTCTTCTTGCTCTCTTCTCTTCCTTAGACCATTGCTTCTTCTTCAATGTGTGACACCATCGAGTTCAACCCTTCATCGAACATACAACTCCATCGTAGTGCTCTATGCTTTAAACATTGATCGCCTCACCACTTCCGCCATTGACCTTCCTCCACACTCCTCACATCGCCGTCATCAAGAGCCACCTCACAGACATGCACTGGCAATGTGTTGGCCAATAAGAAGAAGCCAGAACCCAGTCGCCTTGTAGGGCATAGAAGCTCTGCTCCTTCACACTCTGTCGCGGTCCCATCCTTCACCTATGCTCCGGCTGCTCGCCAGCACCTTCTCCAACAGCAGCTCATCTTTGCCTCTTAGCTTTAGTAGATCGACAACTTCCATTGTCTCCTCACCATCAATGCCTTCGCACGCCACCACGGGATGGTCGCCTTCCGCCTGCGATCGCCTCCAACAGCCACTATATCAAAGCACCAACCTCCTCTGCACTCCACCGCAACTGCAGCCCTCACTGGACCTCATCCCGACGCACCATGACCTATGTATCTGCCTTGGGCGACGGGCCCACCACCCCTTGAGTCTCCCACCAAACATGAGGTGCATGTGCTGGGCAGGAATATTCATGGAGCGCCCCCCCCCCCCCAGTTTAGCATAACATGAAGAGATTATCCTCCAGCCAGGGCTCGTGAGGCGCACGGGCTCCTTGGAGAAACTACGCCTGAACCCCTCTAAGTTCCACAAATCTCTAAAAAGCCACACCTGCTAGAGATCACGTACGATGCACGTGACTCTTTGGAAAATTACATAAAGACCCCCTAGGGTCCTAGTAAGTATATCATTTACATTTTTTAGTTATATATTTCTTCTACGTATTCTGTTTTGGCCCCTGTCTTTGACCATTAATTTGAGTATTATTTTCACATCAATTTTCAATTCCAAAAATAATGCTTTGTAGAACAACTTATTCTCTAGCATGTGGATGTTTGTTTGATTTTTTGAAGAATATGATTTATTTAATATAATTAATTAAGTGGACAATTACATTTTTTTACCCACTACGTGATCTAGAATTAATATTAAATTAATTATTGCACCATAAATTCCCAAAAATTCAAAATAGGTAGATCTAAGTGTGTTCTATTTTGTGCCTAAAGCTCATTGCATTTGCACGCATATCAAGGTACAATAAATTAAATGGTGATTTGAGTAATTTTTTTAATATGTCTCAGATCAACTATTTTAAAGATTTAATATTTTTCTTGGATGCCTCTCACATAGACATATCTATGATAATTTTATTTCCGAGAAACAAATATGTTTTCTATTTATTAAAATTAATTTAATTCGTAATAAATTTATTTTGCATCCAAATATTCTAAAACAATTATGGTGCATTCATTTCATAATATTTCACATTCTTGCCAAGTTTTAGAATTTTTGGATTTCATTTGATCAAAAATTTCATGTTAGCCCTTAAACTTGCCTGAAATTGTACTTCATTTATTACTGCATAAATTTTTCCAAATATGATTTTCTGAAAACCTAAGTTCTAGATCGACTATTAACTGACTTAAGGAGATAGTGGCCTCCCTGAGTTTGACTTTGGGCTTACCTGAGTAAAATAAAAATTTGATAGCTCACTTTAATAGAACAATTAATTTAAGTCATTTTTTAATAATCTGAATTGCCAGCCTATAATGAACAATAAACGTTAATTTCACCGAATTAGTGTAGGGTAAATTTGGGTTCTTCAAATGTTAATGAATCAGTGATTCATCACACTAAAAATTGAATATAACTTCGTTCCAGAGTAATTACATGCATTTCATCAGTTATTCTACATTATTATCATTCATGCACTTATAGATAATATTCACATTTTAGCATTCATATTTGCATTAAATGAGAAGCACAAGTTCCCTTGTAAATATCACATGTATATTACCATATTTCCCCTTATTTTAATTTATTTTTTACTAACTCGGAATTGAATAAAATCAACTCTACAGTGTATATATAATAAAATTAATAAATGAAAAATACCAAAAAATACTAACTTGTAAAATTGCCCAATAAAACCTAAACCCTAGTTCGAGACTAAAATACTTAAAATGTGAATATCTCTCTTGTACAGTCTCCTATAGAGCCTTACTCACTTTTGGATTAATGTGCGTTCAATTATCTACAAAACAAGACCAAATCCAAATATTCGGAGTTCATATGTGAAAATCGATTTTTGGTCCCTATTATATATTATATATATTGACATATTTTGACATTATTATTTTATGTACAAAAATAATCCTTTTCAGTTTATTTATTTTGCATTTAATTTCTTTAATTTTTATTTTAATAAAATGTGTAAAAAATCAAATAAAAAGTAAAGCAAAAATCAAAGAAAACAAAGCAACCAGAGTATGTACATATAGTCTATACATATGTCCCCTTATTTTATTTCTTTATTTTTCTTAATTATTAAAAATCCAAAAAAATAAACTATGTGTAAATATTTATTTTATATTTTCTCTAAATATCATTCTTGCAATTTTGTCTTATTTAAAAAATTACAAAAATTTTGAAAAATATAAATATATGGTGTTTTATATCTATAAGATACCATCAAAAATACTTTTTTTATAGATGATCTCTTTTGATTTTGGATCCTTCACAAAAGTTGTAGATCTCATCAAGAGGAACAACGATCGTGTTGATTGCTTATTGATTTGACCTCTTTTGTTATTTCTTTTTTATTTTTCTTTGGAATCAATTTTTTATTTTCTGAGAGCGAAACGTGGCAGCTCCTGGAGCTGCCACGTATCAATGCCATTTTCTTTATTATTTTCTTTTAATTTTATTTAATTTAATCATTATTATTTTATTTATATTTCTATTTTATTTATTATTTATCTATTTATTTTATTTAAAATTGACTTTTTGATTTTATTTTATTTTTATTTTGTGTTATCGCCATGTGACAGCCCTAGGGCTGGCTACGTGGTCCCCCTCTCCTTCCACTCGCATGCTTGTGCCCTACGCCCCTTGCGCGTAGCGCGCAACCGTCAGCACACCACCTGAGACAAACCACCCCCCCCCCCCCCCCCCCGCCTGACGCCTCTCTCCGGTCAACATAACCACCTGCTTTAGACTCGATCGTCCTCCACTATCTTAAATCCACCAACCTCCTCTAAGTTGTGAGGTGGTGATGCAAGATTAGCGGCCCTAACGGCCTTCAAATAACCTCGTTCCGCCCATCGTGCATCAGCGTCCACCATATGCGACAGAGCTCAACTAATGACCGATGGAAGTGGCCTCTAACTTTGATCGATGACCTCACTGGCGAGATCCAGGAGGCGCACCCTCCTGTCGTAGTGAGCTCTGAGCATGTTGCTCAAGCTTTGTGACAGTGCGCCTCGGCCACTTCGAGCTGATAACTAGAGGTGGCTTATGCTTCTTCCTTCCCAGGTGAACTGCTTGTAGGTAACTCTCGCTTCCCTCTCTTCCTTTTATTTCTTCCTTCTACCTCGGTTGTTCTTCCTCCCTCTTTCTCTTCTTTTACCCCATCTCTGCCATTTCTGCCTCGTCATTTTTCCTCCACCGTCGACAACCATCCACGACTGCCCTCTTCATTAGGAGCTCGCATCCATCGGTTGCCTCAACAATGCCTTCCACTTCTCCATCGATCGCGACACATGCCTTGACCTACATGTTGGCCGACCATGTTGTCCATCCTTCCATCACCACTTTGAACCCCTCGCCCAGCCATCACCACCCTTCGCATACCATCAACTCTAGATTATCGCCACTACCCACGACCGACTCCGTGCCATTTCCCTCCATCATCGATCACCTCACTGACTTCATCGACGCATGACCAGGCCTCCTCAGGACGCACTTCCGCTCGACCCGTGAGCCCGTCGCTCAAATCCTCACCACCTCATGTGCAAGGCACATGAGGCCAGCAGAAATCTGCACGGACACCCTCCCTATTCTCCGCATTCATTAGAAGGCCCAGAACACATCCAGGGGACGTGAGGCACATACGCCCCTTGGAGAAACTATGTCTGACCCCTCTAGCTTCCTAATTTTACAATAAGGTCCCCACAACCCTTTGCCATGTGCCATGCACGCCTGCACCTAGAGTTTTGCATAAATACCCTTTTTGGTATAAGTAATAGCATTGTCGTCATTTCATGCATTAGATTAAATTTAACAATTTTATTTCTTGTAATTGCATGCATACCCTTAGCTTTGTGGCTAATTTTGAACAATCATTTGTAATCAATTTTTAATTCAAAAAAAAAGAACTGTGTGGAACAAATTATTCTGTATTGTGTAGATAATTAATGAATTTTGTGAGTAGTTCATGATTTATTATTATTATTATCATTATTATTATTAATTGTGGAGAAAATTACTATACTTTACCCAGACTTCTTTGGAAATTTCTAATAAATCATCAATTGCTCCAAAAAAATCCCAAAAATTCATAGTAAGTAGAGTTAAGTATATTTTACATTGTGCCCAAAAATCATTGTATTCACACATATATCGAGGTCACAATAAAATAAATGGTGATTTGAGAATTTAATGTTTACTAGGGCGTAGATCATATATTTTTAGGATTTAATATTTTTCTTGGATACCTCTCACATAGACTTATGTAGGATATTTTTGTCTTTGAGAAATAAATTTGTTTTTATATTTATTAAAATTAATTTGCTAAAGTTCACCATGCATGCATCACTAAGTCATAATCGATTCATTTTGCATCAGAAAATTCCAAAAAAAATTACAATGCATTCATTTCATCATATCTCATATCATGACCAAGTTTTAGGGTTTTGGATATCATTCAATAAAAAAAATATACTTAGCCCCTAAACTTTATCGAATTTGCATGTCATTTTTATTTGCATAAAAAAATTAAAAAATACTTCTTTGAAAAACTAATTTCTAGATTGACTTTAGCCAACCTAAGGAGACAGTTGCTTCCCTGAGTTCGACTTTGGGCTTGTCCACGTAAAATAAAAATTTGACCCCTCACTTTAATTATATAATTAATCAAGTGGACATTTTGATCAATCAGATTTATCTGACTATAACAAACATTAAACATTATTTTCACCAAATTAGTGTAGGATAATTTTGGGTTCTTCAAATAGTATCGTTACTGAGGAGGCATGGATTAGGTTGATTTTTTGAAAATTTAGATATTAGTTTTTCCACCTCCAATTAGTATGACCCTTGGTTTTTCAAGTAATTATCACTTTATTTATTTCCCTACATTTTTTATTCATTTGTTTGTTTTATTTATTTAATTTTTTAAATTTTATCCATCTCTCTATCTGTAATCTTTTTTTGCGTGGGACCCGACGCGACGGAGCGGCTGCTTTGGTGGTCAAGCATCCCAAGAGCATTGGAGGTTAGTTTTTCAGAGAATTAAACTGACCAAAATAACACATAAAAATTAAGATAGAGTCGAGTCATGAGAGAGCATAGAGTCTAGGATTTTATTTTCTGCATTTATTTTTTTTTGTAATTAATTTATAATAATTTAGGTAACTGGACACTTCTAGTAGATTCTGTTTGGGATCTCACGTGTGTACATGGACATTGAACATTATTTTTGTGGTGGGTCGAGACCAGTTTCACTCTCCGGTGAGGCTGAGGCTCGACTTGAGAGGCTCGTAGGTTATACCTGCACACGCAGCTCTTAGAGCTTTTATTTAGGTCAAATATCCATTTCTTGTGCTCGTTTAATTTAGGACCACACATTCACATTTAATAATATGCACATTATATCGTTATACTTTGTTAAACTGAAATTAATACTTCCTCGCAAATAGAACTTTTTGCTAGATGTAGTTTCATCGCCTGCATTTCATATATCATAAAATTTTCAATTTTGTATTGCATCCCGCATATAGAGCTTAAGGATCACTATAAGTCTTCTGAACTAGGCAAGCATCATTAATTACATCATTGCATAGGCTTTCATCGATGCCCTTCCCCTTGGTTTTACAACTTAGGATCAAAGGAAATCAGGAATGTTCGTTAGGCATGCCTTCTATGGTGGATTAAATTTAGTGAAAATCAAACTTAAAATCGAGACTGCTAATACAACATTGACAAAAAAATTGAACTAAAATCAAAAAGATACTTACCTCCAGAGCAACCATGTCCTTGTATGCAGGTTCTTACCTCAAGATAGAGGGGGTAAGGATGCAACTGCTAAGGTTAGAGCCCATATCCCTAGATTTACCCCCTAAGTCTCCATTTTCGACTCTCGCAGATTTGAGAGCTGCAAGGGATTACCTTCGACCTTAGAATACATTTTAGTTGTGTAAGCTTGTGCTTCTCCTTTGGGGTGTGATATAGAACTCGACATCCTGGGAAGATCACCTCATTGATTTGGAGCACATAGGAGCACCGCTAAGTATAAGGAGACTCACCTTATGTGCTTGTATAAAAAGATTGTTTTATCACTGAACTAAAATCGAGAAAACAACGGTCGAACCTTTATGTCCCTCGGCGTGTTAAGTTGGTGAAACCAGGGTTTGGTCTTATATTTGTTTTGTGTGTGTTCCTGTGTGTTATTCCTCTATGTAATTTCATGTTTTCACCTTAATCTTCTTTCATTCATTCTCAAAGATGTCGTCTCATCAATTTATGTACTGACCATCTTCACCATCTTTCTCCTCCATGAGCCCTCTCTTCAGGATAGACCCCCCACCCTATTACAACTACGAAGTTAGACCTCTGACTGACTTCCTAGCCTTTTCTTACTCCTTCTAATGGAATCCACTCTTTGAGACGGTTTCTCTGCAAACACCCTTCTTCTCTCCACCCTGCCCTGATTATTAAATTAGAACTTCAACTGGCTTCCCTGCTTCTCCACACTTCCCACCAACCCCACCTTCTTATAAACTGTATCAACTTCCATCTCAGGTTGATTCGCCTAAATGGTGGGTGCTTGCTAGAATCCAGGGATCATTTGAAGAGCAAGCTACTGTTGAATCAGATAATTGATAAGTTACCTACCCTCACATACTTCATATCCTCTTCATATGAATTTTGGGATAGTTCAACGATTCAAACATGCTCACCCTGATTTGACCTTAGGATACAACTTGGTCGATAGGACACACCGAGTGGATTGGATTGTACCTTATACTTTTTTAGACTTGATTGACCTTCGTGATCAAGATCACATTGACTAGCCATTTAGAGAGCCCACACCTATAGGTGATTGGACTCATGAGTTAGACCTACAAACTGCATGTATATTGAATCGATCATACGATGCATTGACCAATATCTGCCACACAGATTGTCTCTACTCCACCCACCACTGCATACTCGAGCCAAGGTATGTTGAGTACGAGACTTCGAAATCTTAGCAGTATCCTCCAATTGAGCAAAATTCACCCATGACTTGTCATGAGGACTTTATGGAGGATGATATTTCTAGACTTGTAAAGAGACATAAATTGATTGAGGACAGGTTGAAAAAAATGTCACCAACTTATTAAATTCATATGCTGCCAACCTGGGTATGGAAGTGGTGAATGACATAAGAGATTTGATGTTGAAAACCAAAAGAACACTAGGTAACCCATACACTCTGTACAGATGGAGTCAACTCTACCTCCCTCTTCTATTAACCACTTTCCCTTAAATCTCGAGTCTGCACATTCTTCCACCCTTCCTTCACATATTGAAAATACCAAATAATCAAAAGACTCAAAAAGACCATAAAAATGGAAATACCATAAAATCTCATAAAAATAGAAAATGGCTTTATAAAATTGGATCATGCCCTAAGGAAAGCAATCGCTTAGGAATTGATTCTTAATCTTCCATTAATAAAGGACGTAGATCACTTCCCCAATCTTAAAATATTTGTAAAGAGTAAATTTATTCCAAAGAGGTCGGGCAATAAGAGAACAAGGGCAGAAAGACACTTGGTGTCTTTGGCCACCTCCTTGGTGATGAGGAGAAATACCAAGAGCCATAGAGTGAAGCGATTGCCCTGTATTGAATGTGGAATCAAAGATACCATTTTTACCCATGCTAGATAGATGATGACTAATCGATAAATATCCTTCCGACCTCCGTGTTTGACAAGCACAATCTCGGACCACTTAGGAAATCGAGAAAGATCATTTAGTTGGATGACCAATCCATCAAACAGTCGAGAGGAATCATTTCAGTCAACATTTCTTTCTGAGGTGTTCCACTCAGAGTGGACTTCACGACCATTGATATTGAGAACCTAGTAGAGTTCACCCAATCTCCGATTATTTTTTGGGAAGCCGTTCTTAGCCTTGGCTAAGGTGATGATAGAATGCGAGACTCAGGAGATCGATTTCCCTGCAGTAGTTACGCATCGATCGCATATGATCTTTGAGGACACACCTAACCCAAGGCAACAAACATAGCCACTGACATTCGTGTCCATCGAGAGACAGATGAGGTCAATCTCTCCACAGCACTTGAGATACCAACTGTCGAGCCAACCATTAGATCAGAGAGTCCCCACAAATCTACGACTTTCGCTTCTTGCATCACCACCCATTGTGATAGCTCCAATAAAAGACTCACAACCTGAAGCTATAATTGAGTCGGATACAACTTTTTCTGATTTTCTTGACCATTTCAATGATTGGACACATGAAGCTACTAATGCTAAGCCAATTGAGATCACTAGCACCTACCTGAGAAGTGTGTTGACCCTATAGGAGTATTACAATCTATATGGTGACATATCTAATGAGGAACCCATAGTCAACACCTCACACATACTACCTACAGGACCGTTAACAAAGGAGACAACTAGGACCAAATTGACCCTTCCCAAAAATACAGTTGCTCCATCCTCTAGTTGTTTATCTAGTGAGAGGAAATCGAGAATTGATTCCTCAAGGTGTTCCCTCGAATCCCTCAAGGTGCATCACTCTCCTCTTCCTCTCAATGCATAAGGTTCTAGAAACCAACTACGAAAGTTTCCTTCAACATACCAGAGAAGAAATTTTCTGAAGATTACTCATCGGGTTCATTATGAGGTGATTTATATGAGTGAAATCAATTCGGTTGTCCTTAAGACATTTCTAGGCAAGCAGCCGTGTATTGACCCTCATTGGACAATCCCTTCACCTCATTATTATTCATCCGGGAATGATTTCGACAGCGACACACTTGTATATTCCTTACCTACTCGTTCACGCATAAAAAGTTCATTATAAACCTTCTTGATCAGTGTATATTCTCATTCCATCTTATATAGTCTTCTTCTTTCCCTCCATCCAACGTGATTTGTATCGCTCGCCCCATCTCAACATCATCTTCATTTTGTGGCTATACTTAAGTTGACCAGATCATAAGTATATGGGGGAGAGTGACTCGAGTCACTCCTCCTTTTCTTTTTTTTCTTTTTCTTTGTTTATTCCCCAACCTCATGGGTTCTCATACTTACTCATGTCCTATATGTAGGCTGACCGGAGCCTAAGTATAGGGAAGACTGATGCGCACCCTGTATATATTCATCAATTTCTCCTCTTGACATCGACCACCTCATTTTTGCTCTTCTTCTACACTTAGGCTAACCAGAGCCTAAGTATAGGGGGTAGGTCGACTTCTATACTTTTATTCTTTTCACTCTCATATGCTTAGCACAAGCTGTGTCTTTTCCTCGCTTCTTGTACTTTGAGGGCATAGCACATGCTAAGTATAGGGGGTATGTATATATTACATATGTACTTTACCCATAGATCGTACTTTCGTGTATTTTTGTATATGTTATTGAATAATTACGGGATATATAAAATTGGTAAAAAAATTGTGTAAACTATGTAAAATGCATGTACACTTGTATAAAGTGTATATTGTATACAAGCTATAGAATTTGTATAATATGTATAATACTCTCTGTAAAATGTGTATAACTTTTATAAAATTCTTGCAACTAATAATACTTTCGTAAAATTGTGGTAAAAAAGAGGTATAAAAAACTTTTATCCAGTAAAAAGGGCTTCTTATTTACTCTTGCATATCATTCTTGCATTCAAAAAAATCGTCATCTTTCACTTCATAACATCTGCATTTCATTTGCATATCTTGCATATGCAAAGTTTAAAGTTAGTGGGTTCTGAATCGTGTAATAAATAGAAACCAAGGATGGACTTGATTATATCTTAATCTACTTAATTTCATAGGAACATTATAGGAACTGGAGTTGCAACTTTTCAGGTCAAATAACTTAATTCTTGAATCCACAAGACTATGTTCACATGTCATTTTGATTGGTCTAAGTAGAATATTTCATACACACACATGATTCTTTTAGACAATGACCTAACTTGGACAAGCACCTTGCATGTAGCTCTTCATTGATAATGTGGTGAGGGGTAGAATCTTCTGGCAAGAGATGCATGCGAATGGAAACATACCTAATCACTCCGAGTGGCCAGTGTGCCCCAATCTATTCGAGTGGCATGGACGTCTAAAGATGGGAGCTATGTGTTGAAATAAAGCTTCGAATGAGGGACGGTCTGCTCGCACATTTTTTCTAGACCCCAAAACATTTGTGGAAAGAAAGACTCTATATCCATAGGGTCATAATAAGATCAATGCATTGCAACAATTCTTTCCACCAAATAGACTCTATATTCAAAAAAGGATAGAGAATAAAGTAAGGACAATAATGGTCCAGCTTTAGAGCGACTGTAGATCTTCATGGAGACTTGAGTACACTGGCCATACTACACTTCTCTTCTTATTCTTCTATCTTCTCCCCCCTTCGATTGTGGACACATCACATACCTTTAGAAGGAAATACCCCTCTCCTCAAGGAAAGGGTATCTAAATTGGGGAATTAGGGTTACCTTGCTAAGAGAATGTTGTTCTTTGTCACTTCTAAAGTGGAGAGTTATATTTCTCTTACACAGTACAGATAAGATTCATAGTCATCAGAATTTGCGTATGATGACTTGTTTTGACCTAACTGTTGCGGCGACCTAAATAGATACTTGTGGAACTTAAATATTGTTAGGTCTTAAATCCTAGTCTCAATAAGGTTCTGCATAACGAATAATCAAAAGTTCGAGTCGAGCTTCATTTTCGCCTTTATTCAAGGCCTTGGTATGTAACCCAAAACCATTTCACTTTTGTATTTCATTTTAGTCGCAAGGTGACGAGCAAGGTTGAAGTGCATGGGGTTAATAAATCTGTGATTCATCACGCTAAAAGTTGAAACTAAAGCTTCATTCTAGAGTAATTAGCTGCATTTCATCAGTCATTCTGCATTATTATCATTCATGCACTTGTAGATAATATTCACATTTTAGAATGCATATTTGCAAGAAATGAGAAGCTCAAGTTCCCTTGTAAATATCACCTGTATATTAGCATATTTTTCCCATATTTCTAAATTTTTTAGGAACTTAGAATTAAATAAAATCAACTCTATAGTGATTACTAACACTAATAAATGGAAAATACCAAAAAAATACTAACCTGTAAAATTGCTCAATAAAACCCAAACCCTAGTTCGAGATTAAAAGTCTTAAAATGTGAATATCTCTCTCATGCGGTCTCCTATAGACCCGTATTCACTTTTAAATTAATGTACATTCAATTATCTACAAAACAAGACCAAATTCAAAAGAATCGGAGTTCATATGTGAAACTTGGGTTTTGGGCCCCTATTGTATATTGTTCACATTGACCTATTTTGACCTTATTATTTTATTTACAAAAATAATCCATTTTATTTATTTCCTTTTGCATTTATTTTCTTTGATTATTATTTTAATAAAATATGTAAAAATCCAAATAAAAAGTGATGTAAAATCAAAGAAAATAAAGCAACCTGAGTCTGTGTGTATATATATATATATATATATTTTACATATGTCTCCTTAATTTATTTCTTTGTTTTTCTTAATTATTAAAAATGTTAAAAATAGATTATGTTTTCAATATTTATTTTATATTTTCTATGATTTTATTTTAATTTTTATCTTATTAAAAAATGTCAAAAAATTGTAAAATATAAAAATGTAGTATTTTATGTCTTTGTGATACCACCAAAAATACTTTTTGTACATATGATTTCTTTTGATTTTGAGTCCTCCACAAAAGTGGTAGATCTCGTTGAGATAAATACTTTTATTTGATCACTTTTTGATTTAACTAATTTTGCTATTTTTTATTTTTCTTTAACATTAATTTTTGGTTTTTTAAGAGCGACACGTGGCAGTATCTGGAACTACGAGGTGTCACCTCCATTTTCTTTATTATTTTCTTTTAATTTTATGTTATTTAATCATTATTATTTTATTTTTATTTATTATTTTGTTTATTTATTAATTTTTATTTCCATTAGTTTATTAATTTTAATAATTTATTTTATTTACTCATTTATTTATTTATTTTAATTATTATTTTTATTTTTATTTTTATTTATTTATATTATATTTATATTATTTATTTTAAATTTATTTATCTTTAATTTTTTTATTTTTTTATTTTGTTTTATCACTACGTGGCAGTCCTAGGATTGGGCATGTGGTCCCCCTCTCCATCCTCTCTCAGGCCTGCGCCCTTCGCCCCTTACGTGTGGCACACAACCATTGGCACACCACTAGTGATCAACTCCACCCCCCCCCCCCCCCACGACGCGTCTCTCCCATCAACGCAACCACCCACTGCAGACTCGGTTTCCCTCCCCTCTCTTCTGTCCACCAACCACCCCGAGTTGTTCTATGGTGATGCATGATTAGCGACCCTAACTACCTTCAAATAACCTTTTTTCGGCCAACGTGCATCAACGTCTGCCATATGTGATAGATCTCAACTAGGGGGCCTATACCTTTGAGCAATGACCTTGCCGGTGAGATCCAAGAGGCGCACCCTTCTGTCGCAGCGAGCTCCAAGCTTGCTACTCAAGCATCATGGTCGTGCACTTCGACCACTTCGAGACGATAACTAAAGGTGGCTTCTGCTCCTTCTTACCCAGGTGAACTACCTGTAGGTAACTCTCGCTTCCCTCTCTTCCTTTCATTTCTTCCTTCTCCCTTGGCTCTTCTCCCTCCCTTCTTTCTCTTCTTTTACCCAATCTTTGCCATTTCTGCCTCGCCATTTTTCTGCCACCGTCAACATCCATCCATGATTGCCATCGCCATCAAGAGCCCGTAGCCATAAGTCATCTTGGCACCGCCTTCCACTTCATCATCGACCACGGCACCTGCCTCGACCTACGTGCAGGTCGACCCTTCTGTCCACCCCACCATCATTGTCTTGAACCCCTCGCACGGCCGGCACTGCCCTTCGCAGATCATTGCCACCACCCTCGGCTGACTCTGTGCCACTGCCCTCCATCATCGAACACCTCGCCGACTTCACCGAGGCACGGCTAGGCCTCCTCGGGCCGCACACACCCTCGACATGTGAGTCTGTCGCTCAGATCCTCCCCACCTCACGTGCAAGGCACATGAGGCCAGGAGAAACTTGTGAGAATGCCTTCCCCATTCTCCACATTCACTAGAAGACCCAGTCCTCAGCCAGGGCACGTGAGGCGCATGTGTCGTTGGAGAAACTGCACCCGACCCCCTCTAGCTTCCTAATTTTACAAGGTCCCTGCAGCCCTCCGTCACGTGCCACGCATGCATGCACCTAGAGTTTCTCATAAATACCCTTTTGTGTATAGGTAATGGCATTGTCGTCCTTTCATGCATTAGATTAAATTTAACCATTTTATTTCTTGTAATTGCATGCATACCCCTTGCTTTGAAGCTTAATTTGAATCATTTGTAATCAATTTTTAATTCAAAAATTTGCATTGTATGGAACATATTATTCTATATTATGTGGATATTTAATTAAATTTTTCTGAGTAGTGCGTGATTTATTATTTATAATTGTGGAGAAAATTGCCATAATTTACCCAGTCTGATTTGAAATTACTAATAAATCGTCAATTACTCCACAAATTCCCAAAACTTCACATCTAGGTAGGCTAAGTATGTTCTACATTGTGCCCAAAAATCATTGCATTTACATGCATATCAAAATCGTAATAAAATAAATAGTGATTTGAGTTATTAATTTTTAATAGGTCGTAGATCAAATATTTTTATGATGTATTGTTCTTCTTAGATACATCTCACATAGACTTATTTAGGATAATTTTATCTACAAGAAATAAATTGGTTTTATATTTATTAAAATTAATTTGTGAAAAATCACCCTGCATGAATCATTAATTCATAATAAATTCATTTTGCATTAGAAAATTCCAAAAAAAATACAATGCATTCATTTCATCATATTCACATTTTAGACAAGTCTTAGGATTTTTGGATATCATTTGATAAAAATGTATCTTAGACCCTAAACTTGATCGAATTTCCATGTCATTTTTTATTTGAAAAAACTAAAAAAATGCTTCTCTAAAAACCTAATTTCTAGATGGTCATTTTGATCGATCCGAATTGCCTACCTACAATGAACATTAAACGTTAATTTCACCGAATTAGCGTAGGGTATTTTTGGGTTTTTCAATAAGCTTCCTCATTTTTACAAGTGCTTACAATCATTTTGAGAAAAATATTTATTCTTTTGCAAATGTTATATCATATTCTTACTAGTTTGGATAATTTTCACTGAAAGCAAATCTTAATTTATACGAGACAATCATTTGTAAAAACATATAAGATATTGTAAGACTAATAAAGATGCGATCTTCTGGTATTATTTTAAAGATTTTCTTTTTATTAAAATAATAATTTGTAGTAAGAAAATGAAATGAGATTTGTAAAACAATAGATATATTGCTAAGAAAAGATTGTAAACGCTAGTAAAAATGAGTGTGTTTATTACAATCTTAATGAGCTCTAAGTTTATCGGAAAAGCTCCATATATACGTGTATGTATGTGTAAAGAGAGAGGTGTGTGATGTATTATAAATATAGAAATATGGAGAGAGGAGAAGGAGATCATGTGGAGCGTGCATTGTGTGACTGAGAGGGAGTGGAGGGGGGAGATAGGAGAGTGACATGTATAGGATTGACAGAGAAGGTGTACAATGGAGGGGAAAGATGTGAGAGAGACTGTTGGGGAAGCAGATCCTCTATTGTAGAGGGTTTTGCAGCTCATTTTTTATCAAAACCATTTCAAAAATCAAACCATATGGATTGAATCTTTGTTTATTGTTCTACATATCCATCAAGTTTCGTTTTGAAGTGAGTTTCCTAGCTATTTTATCGCAGAGGTCAACGAAAAAGTCAAATATAAATGGTTTTTGAGTCCAACCCATGCAGACCTTTTTGTTATCCTTTGCGATAAAATAGGTAGGAACCTCGAATCAAAATGAAACTGAGTGGATATGTAGAACAATAAGTATAGATTCCATTCATACGGTTCGATTTTTTAAACAATTTTTGCAAAATAAAATAAATGAGCTACAACAGGTTCTGCTGTAGAAACCTCTACAGCAAAGGAGCTGCTTCCGACGGCTGGACCCTAAACTACAGTAAATAGATAGAAGACCTCCAGTGGAACGTGTCCCCATAGCATATGTATGAACACGTCGAACTTCTTGCATTTACCAGATGCAATGCTGCGAAGTCTGATAAAGAGTTTATCTGAATGTCAGATCACTCAGAAGTGTCCAAAGGTAACTCCCATCTAATCAGAAGGTTCATCTTTCGATAGTAAGATCAGAGAGATTCACGGCCAAATACATTCCAGCGCCGCTTGTCCTAAGTTGTATATATACGCGACAGCAATCACATCATGAACACAGTGGTGGGTGGGGGGGACATTGCTGCCCACAATCCCTTGTCACCCATCGAAAAGGGCTCATCATGGAACAGGAGTTTGAGACCATTGCCTCTGTGTCCCCCCTTTTGATTTTTCCTCTGGATTACGTTCATGAACCGAATCTTTCTTATTATCTTTGTATGTTTCTCATCACTTGGGACCTGTTTCTATCTGGAAAATATATCATGGGCGATCCCTTCTTGCCCCTCTGGACAAGACCTGCAGGTCAGATATTCTCTGGTCCGGTCCATCTCTATGTTGCTTTCTTGATTTCCCTCTTTTTATGCCTTGATTTATAATATGGCAATTCCAATCTGTTAGGTACTTTCTCATACTCTAATTGCGAATTAGTACTTACCCATCTGGTTTCTGTGGGAATAAGCCTCCAGCAAGAAGCTATCCTTTCACTTTTCCAATTATTTATCATCTTCCAAAAAATGATTTCAACTCTTTTCTCTTTCTGTAATATATCAGAAAATTACTCTATGATAAAATGGATCTATAACAACGAATATTTATTGCCAATGTTTTTCCTCATCAGTGTTTTTAGCTTGCAGTTCTTGTGATGACATGCCATGTGCCTTAGCAAGATAATACCGATGGCAGGAAACTGTGGAAGTATATTGCACTGATAGTTGTTGTTATATAACTTCTGCTAACAATATATTCACGAATATTACATGTATTATGGGAATTCAATTTACATGGTTTAAGGTGTATTAATTGGCTTTATTAATTTAGCTAAATCCATCATTGTGGGTGACAGCAGGGGTCAGGAGGTCCTTCGCTTTCCCATCTGTTTATAATATAATATTAAGATCTTTGCTCTCTGATCATATGTTTGTGCACCCCCCCCCCCAGACCTTTTTTTCCAGAGATTTGCGATTTAATTAATATGTCATTGATGGGGAGATGCACGCATTTGATCCAAAAGTGCAAACGAAATTGGAAGACATGGATGGGACGTTGAGGTGATTGTAAACGTTGTCATGGTTGGATCCACTGAACCCTTGGAAATGTCCGAGCTTTTTTGTTATGGGTTTCTGATCTACTTAGATATGATTCGATTCCCTTTTCGGGATATATAACTATTTTGGTTGAATCTTCTTAGACAATAAAATAATTATTGTTGTGCCGATTTCAGCTTTATCCACCACTGAAAAATCCTTCCCAATAACGGCCTCCCTCCTTTCATAGCCTCCTCATTACTGCTCAGGTACTTCTTTCTCCCTCCTCCTTTCTCATCCATTCAAGGTATTCCATTTACCTCCTTCTTTCTACGTCTCCTTTTTTACTATCCTTTTTTCTGATATGATTTTTAAAAGTGTAAAAATTGTGTCAATACTGGAGCATCATATAACACACCTGGAAACCTATTCAGAATACAGAATAGTACATTATGCCAACCCTCCCTCAATCACCCAGATTGCGCCCATGGGAAGCTTCATATTTAGGCATCCAGGAATAAAGCCTGCCGTCGACGATATTTTCAACCCCCGGAATTTGAGGCGGCCAAATACGGACATCACCTTGATGATGGTGATCGAGTTATCTGACATTCTTGAGGGGATCTTGATCCTAGTATACAAGCTAGTATATAAGTCAATTCTCGTCCTTAACTGAGGGAAAAAAATTTGCCCCATCAAATGGTTTGTTTTTTTGTGAAAACAACTATTAATAGTAAGAGTATTATTAAACAATTGTAAACCGATGAGTATTATGCTCAAAATGATAGAAAATATTAGTAAAAATATGTACTCGTTACAATCCTGATGGGCTTAGTGCTCATTGAAAACTTCCCCTATATGCAAAGAGAGTTAGAAAAACATAGAGGTCTTCACACAACTTATATTGATAGTAGAAGTAAAGAAAAATCGACAAAATTAATAACTTGATGTGCCTTGTCCAAGTATTTCTAGCGGAAAGTACGCAAACTATGAGTTTCGAATGTTATATTACAATGAATGTTACAACAACACCTTTGACATTGCCAAAAAAAATGTCCTCCATCGCGTCTTACTTTTCCTCCACCTCACAATTATATCTTCTTTTCCTCACCCTTATCGGCCCTTACCCTTCTCCTTGTCATTTTATCAGTTCTTCTTCCATGTAGCCATGTCTTACGAGATCGAGAACCCCTTTTCCCTTGATATATTCGATAAGCCTCCACATCCTCTTCCAAGTCATATGTTTCTTTGACGTCTTCATCCTTGTCACTTTCAGTGTCGCTTCTTCTTGATTTCCTGCTTCAAAGATTAAAAGAAAGAGATGGTGAATGATATAATAAAAAGAACATAAAACTATTTAAATTTAACAAGCCATTAGATAATTATACCAAGATAATAAAAGTTCAGAGCAAACTAGTGATATCCTCCTTTAAAAATTGAAATCTAGATCGGAACCTAGATGTCATTATCTCAATTGTAGCCGCCAGATCTCTTATCGATTGAGAAATCTCCCTAAATTGGTTCTCGGATAAACAAGATTGAGAGCTAACGTATTATGGGTGTGGTACCGAAAATTGAAAGCTTCCATATAATAACTAGATCTGAAAACTTTGGGGGTAACACATCCAAAACCTACCCTCTATTCAATCTTTTTTTTTCTCATGTTTGATTGATTACTTCTAGTCATAAACGAACGTTAAAGTCCTTATGATTATCATAAAGTAGAATGCCAAACTTCTCAGCGTAGAGCTCCAAGTATCCAGTAGATTAATTAAATCACTATAAAATAATCTCAGTTATAGAAATAGAAGTTTTATGTATATCAACACTGCTTTGATTTCGGGGTGGATCATTTCTATTACCAACTAATTCACTCGGTTGAGACATCTTAAGATGTCATGATGCGCCCATTCCTATGGCCATTCCTTCTATACTTCTGGCTCTCAAGAGTTTCTTTGTATGATAGTTGGCCAAAGTGTGACCATTAGCCTGACAAAGAACAAGGAGCTCTCTTTCTCCACGGAGGTTGAAAGTCCATGCTAGCTTAGGGCAGGGTCATGAATCAAGCAAATAAATAAGGAAGGGCTCCATATTTCCCATGATATGATTTCTATGTCACAAACTCTATCATGAGGAGGTGACGTCTACGATTGCCCTTCCACAAACGGGCTCCGTGCTCTTCCTCCTTACTATTCTCATTGTCGGTGCCCCCTGGCCTACGAGACTTATTATGTGCAAGAACTTTGCATCTGGATAATCAATGAGACTCCAATGAAACGATAGTCAAGGAGTAGCAGAGAAGTCAACAAGAAAGATGTGTGTGGTGCGGATTAGCCAAGGAAGAAGCTGCCCTAGAGGAGGGTAGTCAATATAGGGTGGGCTACGTTGTAGTTGAGCCCTGAGGCTTTTTGTGCATCAGGAGGGGTTCGAAGGTCAATAGCAGGGGTTAGGGGGAAGCTAAGCGGAGGAGAAAGCCCTAGAATGCATGCTTATTAGTCAGCCCAGTTCTAGTGAAAAGATCTTTCTGTCTGTCACTGAAAGCCCTACCCACACATTCTATGAATGAGAAGCATGCGGATTCTCTTCCATCCCCTGGTAGCAGACTAAGTACGGACCATGCAAGCTAAGTATCGGACTGTGTAAGCATATAGGGTCTGAAGTCCACTCTCATAACAAATAGTGTACAGACTCTTAAGGAGGAAGAGAATGGATATAAGGTGGGAAGAGGGGGCTGCTTTTCTTTCACGTGGATGACCCAAAGCAAGGCTAATTAAATAAATATAAAATAAGTTCAGTTATAGAAATAAAGGTTTTATGCATATCAACACCGCTTGGATTGGGGGATGGATCATTTATCCCCTTGTGTATGCATAGAAGTCTACCATTTTTGCATTGTTGGAGGGCAATTATTGGTTGCATGTTCTTATTTGCAACATGTTAATCGTCATGTTCTTGTAAATACTTGTATAGTTAATAATAATAATCCTATTGAGATTCTTGTATCTCTTGGTCTTTATTTATGTGGAGAAGAGAGACAAATGGGATGTCTATTCCATAGAGTTATGGTCTCTTATATAGAGAGAAAAACCCTAGAGAATACAAGAGGAAAAATACATAAATAACCCTAAGGGGTTATGGAACCCGAAGGGTAAAAGGTTATGGAACCCGAAGGGTTACAAACATATTTGTAATATAATAATTCTAACACTCCCCCTTAAGTAGGAGCATATCTGTCGATCATGCCCAACTTGGATACTAAGTACATGAGGCGCTTCCTTGGAAGAGCCTTTGTGAGGATGTCTGCAAATTGAAGTTCAATGGAGATGTGTGGAGTGCTGATTCGTCCTCCTCATACTGCATCACGAATAAAATGGCAATCAACTTCAATGTGTTTTATCCGCTCATGAAAAACTGGATTGGTGGCGATGTACGTGGCAGACTTGTTATCGCAGTATAAGAGTACATGAGTGGTGACTGACATGCCAAGTTCTTTTAGTAAAGAAACAAGCCATGTGATCGCATATGTGGCATGAGCCATTGCCATGTATTATGCTTCCGCACTGGATCTGGATACCACTGTCTGCTTCTTGCTTCGCCAAGAGACAAGGTTATCCCCAACTAACATGGTGTATCTTGTAGTGGATCGACGGTCCTTAGGAGAGCTAGCATAGTCAGAATCTGTATAGGCAGAGATATTAGTGTGTCCATTCACCCCATAGAAAAGTCCACGTCCGAGAGATTCCTTCAAATATAGAAGGATCAAAAGAACATCCTGCCAGTGACTGTAAAGAGGCTTCTCCATATGTTAACTGGCTCTGCTCACAGCATATGATATATCTAGCCTAGTAACAGTGAGATAGAGAAATTTTCCCACTAAGCTTCTGTATCGTGTTGCATCCTCAAAAGCTGGATCAGTAAATGCTTAATATTTTTTTCACTTCTGCAGGGATGCCAGATGGCTTGCATCCAAGAAGTCCTGCCTGAATCAGAATATCGAGGCAATACTTTCTCAATGAAAGATGGAACCCCTCTATAGTGTGTATTACTTCGATGCCAAGAAAATAACGAAGTTGGCCGAGATCTTTCGTGACAAAGACCTTCTGGAGGAAGGTCTTGGTCTCCTGAATACCATCTACATCATCTCCTGTGATAACCATACCATCAACATAGACAACAAGGATGAGCGTGCCAGTTGATCGTCGTCTAACAAAGACAGAGTAGTCAGATGTTGTCCTCTGAAAACCAAGTGTGTTGATCTCCGTAGTGAGCCTGTCGAACCATGCCCTTGGGCTCTGCTTCAGGCCATAAATGGCCTTGTGTAGTTGACATACATTCTCCCCCTCGACTACATACCCCAACGGTTACATCATGTAGACCTCCTCCTCCAGATCACCATAAAGAAAGGCGTTCTTCACATCAAGTCGATAAATGGGCCAAGCCTTGTTGGCAGCAACAGAGAGAATGGTATGTATTGATCCCATTCTGGCAACAGGTGAGAAGGTCTCAAAATAATCAACTCCAAAGGTTTGTGTGATACCTTTGGCAACAAGTCTGGCCTTCAACCTGTCAATAGAACCATCATGCGATTGTTTGGTCGTGAAGACCCATCGACAAGCCATAGGGTGAACTCCCGGGGAGCACGGCAAAAGATCCCACGTGCCCCGGGAGGTAAGTGCATCCATCTCCTCATCCATGGCATGTCGCCAACCATCATCCTGCATTGGACTGAAATGATCTCTTGGAGCGGTAATAGCATTCATAGCATCTGCAAATCTCTTGTCACAGCTAGATAAACCATCTGTAGAAGTAAAATGTGACATGGGGTGATACGTATATTTCCTTTTTTGCTTGCATAGAGCTATAGGAAGCCCCTCAAATACATCTGGGACAGCAGTGGTGGGAGCACTCAAAGTGGTCATATCATCCTGCATAAAAAGGACAAGCAAAGGTACAGACACTGGTGTAGAATGTATAGAGGTACATTGGCGAGTATAGACGATTGGAGGAGGGAGGTCCAGAGGTATGTCACTTACAGTCTGTGTGAAATAACTTGTTTGCTCAAAGAAGGTGACATCAACAGACACATAGTATCGACCTCCAACAGGATCATAGCAGCGATAGCCTTTCTGGGCATGAGAGTACCCAAGAAAGACGCATTTGATGGCACGAGAGGATAATTTGTCAGCAGCATGAAAGTTATGAACAAAGGCAATACAACCAAAAATTCGCAGAGGTATGGGAAAAGGAGACTCGGTAGGGTAAAGTATGGAAAATGGAGTTGCCCCTCTGAGAACAGATGAAGGAACACGGTTGATGAGATACAATGCAGTAAGGATAGAATCCCTCCAATATTGTTTAGGAACACTCATTTGACTAAGAAGAGATCTGGCAACATTTAGCAAGTGTCGGAGTTTCCTCTCACCTATACCATCCTGTTGTGAGGTATATGGACGTGATGTTTGGTGAACAGTTCCCTGGGATGCAAAGAAAGAGGTCAAGTTATGTTGGGTTAACTCAAGAGCATTGTCGGTACGAATGATCTTAACAATGCTAGAAAATTAAGTTTTAACATATTAAAAGAAATTTCTGACAATTTGATTAATTTCCGAACACTCCTTTATTAGATATACCCCAGAAGATCTACTATAATCATCAACGAAAATTATAAAATAGCAATGACCACTTAATGTGTGGATCGAACAAGGTCCCCAAACATCACAATGAACAAAATGAAAAGCAGCAGTACTACGAGACTCAGTACGAACAAGAAACGAAGTTCGATGGTGTTTCCTGAACACATACCTCGCACTGAAAGGGCTTCAGAGTAGAGTTCATGAAACATCATAGAGATGACCTTGGTAGAGAGATGCCCAAGGCGCAGATGCCATAGGAGCGGATCTTCGGAGATAGACGCAGCACCAACAAAATTGGAGTCTGAGGGTATGTAAAGGTAATATAGGTTGTTCTTCGCATGACCCCCACCAAAAATCCTCCTCGTCCGAAAGTCCTGAAAATAACAACAAGACTCGTCAAATATCACACGACAATGAAGCTCAACAAAATGCTTGTGAATTGACAGCAAGCTAAAAGGAAAATCAGGAGCACAGTGAACCCCCTGAAAGTCGGAGCTTGGAAGATAATCCATAGTTCCGACAGTAGTAATCTGTGATTGAGTCCCATTAGCGACTCGAACTGACTTCACAGAGGTAGATGGTATGGAAGAGGTGAGCAGACTACCTTCTCCAATGAGATGAGTAGAGGCGCCTAAATCAATAATACAAGCTTGAGTAGGAGTGATAGCAGAGTTGGCTATTGTACCTGAAGGAGTAGCCAGAGCAGCAGTTGTAGTGTTACTAGTGGTGGTAGGCCCTGGAGTTTGAAGGATCTGCATTAGGCGGGAGTAATATGCATCTTTAAGATGAACAATCTTGCCATTGGAGGTAGGTGATGCCTCTTCCACATCATAGGCATCCTCATATGCATTATTGGCGTGACAAGAAGGTATGCCAAACTTCTGCCAGCATCGTTCAGTCAGGTTGTTCCACCTACCATAGTGAGTGCATCGGGCAGTAGAGTCTCACCCACGACCAAAGTCACGGTCTCGTCCAGATTCCCGTCCACGGTCATGGCTTGGATAACGACCGCGTCCTCTTCGCAAGTCGTATCTGCCTCCTCGCCCAGATGAGGCAATGTGTGCAAAGTTCTCTGTTGAAGGTAAGACCGGAGGCTGGGCAACGGATGTCTCGAGCTCCTCAAGTCGGCCAAGATGGCCTTCATTAATAGCAGTGTGTCTGATATAGGAAATTGCTCCTTCACTGCATGGTATCTAGAATGCAGGCCATCGAGGAAGCGATATACCTGCCAATCTGAATGCTCTTGTATATGTTTGGTGCAATGTGAGGGCTGGAATATTGCAAGCTCCTCATACAGACTGGATAGATGCATGTAGTACTCGATGAGGGTGGAATCAACCTGAGATGCTGATCAGATTCGCATGTAAATGTCTGCAAGGCATGACTTCGTCTTCTTCTGGAAGTATGTTTGCTCGAGATCCTCCCACATTTCCTTGGTCATATTTTTGTAAAGAAGATTTGAGGCAATGTGAGCCTGAACACTGTTGGTCATCTAGTTGATAACCAAATAGTTGTCAGTCTGCCAGTTGCCATATTCTTTGTCCTTTTCATCTAAAGGATCTTTAGTCAAAATCTAGAGTTTCCTCTGACCACCAATGAATACCATAAAAGATCGAGACCAGAGCACGTAATTTTCTGTGCTCTTGTGTTTGATAGTAGTGCCTTGTGCCATAATATTCGTGGCCAAGGGCTTTGTCTCGGTAGAAGAAGGCGTCATGGTGGTCTTTAAAATAGAAACAAGATCCTGTGATCAACTAAAGATGCATATAAGAGCTAAAAAATATCCTAGAACTCACATTTGCCCTTGAAGAAGGGCTGAAAACCATTAATGGACATCAAATCTGAATTTTTGGAAGCGGACTGTGATGAGTTTTGAATTTCCAAAGAGTCCTACGGTACCTATGGAGGATAGTTGTGGGGTTGATGACCTTCGTAGGAGGTCCTAAAAGCGTAGGGTAGCGCTAGCGGGAGGGCTGCTACACTGGAGGCGATTGGAGGGCCTTGCGTGGGGCCCTAATTCAGGGATAAGGGCCCGCGCAGGCTTTTGCGAGTCTTGAAGGTAGCGGTGGGGATTTAGGTATCCCGGTCTAGGACCGTTACTCTGATACCATGTGGAGAAGAGAGACATATGGGATATCTATTCCATAGGACTAGGGTCTATTATATAGAGAGAAAAAAACCTAGAGAGTACAAGAGGAAAAAAACATAAATACCCCTGAGGGATTACGGAACCCGAAGGGTTACAAACATACTTGTAATATAATAATTCTAACAATTTATATTTGTTATTTCTCCAATCTATCTTATGTAATTTTCTTATAGAGCTTTTCTCCTATATAAGAGAGCTCTAGGGCTTTGAGGAATAATACTTTTTCATTTTGTCCTTCCACATGGTATCAGAGAGACAGTCCTAGATCGGAGCATGTGCCCTAGAGACCTAACCCTACCAAAACCCTAGCCCACGCAGAGCCCCCGCCTATCCGCTCCACACGCCGCCGTCGCTCCACGCAATTTGCTCCACGCATCGTCGATCCACACTGGAGCTGCTCCACGTGTCGCCTATCTGCAATGCTTCCCCGCGGCTCCAGTCGAAGTCGTTGCCGCTGTCGCCGTCCCAGCACAGTCTACGAGCCGTCGCATGTGTGCGACCTGCTCGGGTGTGTCGCCCGTGAGGGCTGCGGCCTCATGTGCATCTTGTGATGTTGCCAACGTCGTGTGTTTGGGTTCTTAGGGTGTGACATCATTACCTAAAATACCCTAGGTACCCAAAAAAGTCTTCAAAAGAATGGAAGAGGTTGTGGTATGAGTTTGCACCCACAACCATCTTCCTGTATGTCAATGTAGGCGCAGGTCTTTCTTGTTGTTGACCCAATCTTAGAGATCGTTGTCATCATGTCTGACAACAAAGCTGACGTCCCATCCTTGGGTGCATTCAAAGGTCCAGCATCCATCGTCAAAATAGATGGAACAAACTATGAACTGTGGGCAATATAGTTCATGAGTTCAATGCAATGTCATGGTAAGAAGCATATCCTCACGACGGAGGAGTTATGTGACAAGACTTGGACAAATGCCTCATGGGAGGCAGATGATGCCTATGCACACGTATGGCTATCCGGGGCTGTGTCCACAGAGATAGCTAATGATATTTTGAGCAAGCCTTCTGCGAAGGCTATGTGGGATATTCTCACCGCTACATATTCTCCGACGAAGAATAAGTTGAAGAAGCTGCAGCTACAGCACGATATCTTCACATCGAACTAGAATGTTCGTCTTCTTCATACCCTCTATACTTCTTTGAGGGGTATGTTTGAGAAGTTACATGGATACATTCCCTTAACTGTTATTCCAGAGAAGCTCAAGGCGTACAGAGACTCTGTGATGACTAGGGGTTTTTCTAGCCGCTCTTGATCCTGAGTACGATACAGCTCGAGCCCAGATTCTCACTGATGCTACCATACCTCCGATGGAGGAGGCGTATCGCAGATTGAGCAGACTTTCTATATCCACTGGTAGTACTCTTCAGTCTCAGACATCTCTGTTATGGTTGCGTCTCGAGGTAGGGGAAGCCCTACATCATATCACGGTAGGGGGAGCTCTAGCCGTGGCAGAGGAGGGGTAGTCGACCCCGTCAGCCTTGCACCTACTGCCACAGATCTGGCCACTCTGAGGAAACATGCTATTTTAAGCATGGATTCCTGCTTCAGCTCGGGTTGCAGAGCAAACACAGCAGGTTGGGAGTCCTTCACCTGTTTATGATCAGAGGTTTGATGAACTTGTAGCTCGACTCACGGAGATTATGCCTACTACTAGGTCAATCATCTCTCCTTCAGGATCCTCAGAGGCAGTTGCCTCAGCATCATCGTCTACATCAGGTATAGTATATGCTTTTACTACTTGTTACAGGGTAGACTTGTCAGAATGGATCATGGATTCAGGAGCATCCTATCATCTCTGCGGTGACAGAGGCCAGTTTAGTGTTTTTCGTCCGACTCAGCCTGGACGATCTGTTGTGATAGTAGATGGGACACACTCTCCCATCACCGGTCAGGGGGAGGTGCAGTTGACCCCCGCAATGAGGCTTCAAAATGTCCTTTACGCTCTTGAATTTTCTATGAATCTACTTTCAATTATTAAAATCACCAAGGATTTACATTGTTGTGCCATATTTGATCGATTTACTCATGTGTTTCAGGATATACTAACGGGCAGGGTGATTGGAACTGGCTGTGAGCAAGGGGGTCTCTACAGACTAGTGCAATCTCCTTATGCTAGTGTCTCACATTGGAACTGTTTCTCCCTATATGTGGCACCTTCGATTTGGTCATCTTCCTCTGCAAAAGATGTGTCACGTTCTTCCACAGATTTCTCATCGCTCTACATTTCAGTGCGAGGCATGCCAGCTTGTGAAGCATCATCGCTCTACCTTTCAGAGTTGTCAGGCTCAAAGTAGTCATAGTCTGTTTGAGTTAATTCATTTTGATATTTGGGGTCCCAGTCGTGTCCCAGATCATCAGGGACATAGATTTTATCTTGTTGCAGTTGATGAGTTTTCAAGGTTGTCTTGGGTTTTTCTTCTTAAGAACAAGTCCGATGCTGGTCTTGTTATTCAATCTTTCACTAATGAAATAAAGAACATTTTTTCAACAAAAGTCAAGTTTATCCGTTCAGATAATGCACTAGAGTTTTATAGTACTCAGCTTTCTCAATTCCTTAGATCTCATGGTATTATTCATCAGACATCATTTGCATATACTTCTCAACAGAATGGGGTGGCTGAACGAAAACGCTGTCATCTTTTGGATGTTACCAGAACTCTTTTGATTCAGATTTGTGCCCCTCATTCATACTGGGGGGATGCGGTTCTAACCGCTTGCTACCTGGTAAATCGTATGCCCTCTTCGGTTTTGGGGGAGAAGATTCCGTTCTTGACTGTGTTTCCCGAGACAGATTTTTTCTCCCTTACTCCTCGTGTTTTCGGTTCAATAGCTTTTGTTCATCAGATGTCTCCTGATCTTGACAAGCTCTCTCCAAGAGCTGTCAAATATGTGTTTGTTGGGTATTCCAAGACCCAAAAGGGATATCGTTGCTTTGACCCGGTTCGAGGAAGGTACTATGTCAGTACAGATGTCACCTTATTTGAGTCCATTATGTATTTTCCCCCACAGGTGACAAGCTTATACCTTCAGAGGATGGAGAAGAGGTCTACCTCCGATCTCCATTACTACGTCTGTCGTTGGCAGCAAGTGGGTTTTTACTATGAAACATCGTGCTGATGGCACTGTGGATAGATATAAGGCCAGGTTAGTTGCTCGTGGGTTCACCCAAACATATGGGGTGGATTACCAGGACACCTTCTCTCCAGTTGCACATCACTCTACACTAAGGATTCTTATTGATGTTGCTGTGGTACGTGACTGGCCGTTGTTTCAATTAGATGTAAATAATGCATTCTTGTATGGTGATCTGCGGAGGAAGTTTACATGCAGCAGCCACCAGGGTTTGCTGCTGAGGGGGAGTCTAGTATAGTGTGCTGACTATACAAGGCTATATATGGCCTTAAGCAGAGTCCGAGGGCTTCGTTTCAGAAGCTCTCAGAGTTGATTAAATAGAAGGGTTTTGTCAGACCTATTGTAGATCATTCTCTTTTTATTAAGAGAACTCAGAAAGGTACCGTTGTTATTCTAGTTTATGTTGATGATATCATTCTTACTGGCATTGATGAACATGGCATTCTGGCAGCTAAAGATTTTCTTGGACAACAGCTTGTTACCAAGGACCTTGGCACACTACATTACTTCCTTGGCTTGGAGTTTGCACGAAATCAGAAGGGTATGGTTATGCCGCAAAGGAAGTATGTTATTCATATGTTATCTGAGACAGGCATGATAGGATGTAGATCTGCCACTACACCAATGGATCCCAATGCTAGGCTTTATGATGATGACTCTGAAGAGGTGGATAAAATAAGATACAGAGAGCTGGTAGGAAAGTTATTATATGTTACTATCACCAAGCCTGATATATCATTTGTTGTGAGCAGAGTCAGCCAGTTTATGGAGCAGCCCATACAGGTTCACATGGATGCAATTTTTATGATTTATCTGAAGTCTTCTCCAGGAGCATGCCTGTTTTTCAGAAGAGATGTGTCTCTTATTGTTTCTGGATGTGCAGATGCGGATTATGCTAGGTGTCCCAAGGACAGGAAGTCCACCTCGAGCTTCATTGTATTTATTGGTAGCTTGCTTGTTTCATGGAAAAGTAAGAAACAAACAGTTGTTGCTCGATCCACTGTTGAATCTGAATATAGAGCTATGGCACAAGGGAATACAGAGATGATGTGGGTCAAGTCTGTTCAGAGTGACCTAACTATTGAGGTATCTCTTCCTATGCACCTCAAATGTGATAATCAGGCGGCACTATTCATAGCTAATAATCCAGCCTTTCATGAGAGAACAAAACACATTGAAGTCGATTACCACTACACCCGTGACTTGATCCATAAGGGGTTGATTTCACTTCTCATGATGCTTCAGGTGATCAGATTGCATACATGTTTACCAAAGCTCTTGTGAGGGGTCCATTTTACCGTTGTTGTTCCAAGCTGAGCATGATAGACATATATGCTCCGGCTTGAGGGGGAATGTTGAGATTCTTGTATCTCTTGGTTTTTATTTATATTTGTTATTTCTCCAGTCTATTTTATGTAATTTTCCCATAGAGCTTTTCTCCTATATAAGAGAGCTCTATGGCTTTGAGGAATAATACTCTTTCATTTGTCTCCTTCCACAAATCCAATTGTACATACCATTTCTTTCTTTACAGTCCAGATACTCTTATAACCATTGGTGGATATAATTGTTTGCTTCCCTTTGTTGGTCTTCCTGCCTCATACCTCTTGTGAAAAATCTCGTGAGAAAATAGACGCAATAGCGAGCCCACCTTTCAGGAGTGCATCACAAGGATTGTAAGCCGTGACCCTCTCCTAGTCTTCGATGTCATTGAGTTTTTTTAGTGCAGCTCGCCTTGTCCTATAGATGTTATCCTTCACTCATTTTGTTGCTAAGTACTTAATCTACAATCCATATATCTAGAGTTGTCATGGGACAAAGCAAACATATTTTGCATTTTCACATCGCGGATTAAGGGTCGTAATTTAAAGATTATTATAACATACTTATCATGTACCTCGATTTATACTTACATAAGCAATGTTCAGGATTCTCTCCTTAAGAGACTTTATATAGTACCCCATAGAGATGTATCACTAACTTTTCCAACTGTGTGATCATTGTTACTCCCTTTTATTACTCCTCTTGTGTGTGTCTTGCACAATATACTCTTTTTATATGTGAACCGTTATTTTTAGTCATTTCTTCTTATATGCATCGCTCACGCTACGTTCATTCGTCCTCAGTATGTCGTGACTAGTATAGGTACCTGTAGACAAACATTTATGAACCAACCTGAACTTGAGCCTATACTAAATGAGTCGGGCTGGACCGTGAGCCAATTAGAGGGAAAATCATGGGATGTAGCTCGGCTCACAACATATCAAAATAATCAGGCCTTGGACAGAGTGACTACGGACCCGAACCAGCCCAATGCACATTCCTAAACGAGAGTTGGCATACGCTCTCATGATACTGCATATTACATAATAAATGTTAGTTCCAGAAGTTAGGTCGTCTGATATGCATACTGTGATCAAAGGGGCCCTTCTTTATGGGACACGACTCGGTATCATCTTCGCTCTGATACCAGTTGTTGGGACACGACTCGATACCAACTCTACTCGGATACCGGATAAACCCTCAGATACGGATGCAGATGCACAATCGACCATCACCACAGAAGCATGTGAAAGGAAGAACAACCAGATATAACGATAACCGGTCACCTCTCACGACCACCGGAGAAGAAAGATCACTATAAATTAGAACGAGTACAACGCTCTTTGTTCCCTCGCTCTCTCATCTCTTTCTTCTCTCTCTCCCCTTTCTCTAGAGGTTACAATGTTCTTGTGGTGTTGTTGGGGCAATGCCGCCATCCCCTCTATATATAGCCCATTACAACCTTATAGTCTTTTTCCCAATAGGCCTATAAATAGAATGCATCTCAACTCCTATTAGAATTAGAAGTCCAATCCCATTAGGATTCTCAATCCTAATATGGCCCTAATCCTAAAACTTCTCTCTAAGGGTTCGTTTGGTTGCAGGGTTGGGCAGGGTTGGATACTATTCACAGGGCTGGGTGAATAGTAAACTGTGAGGAGGGGGTACCCCTGTGAATAGTACCCAACCCTGCCCAACCCTGCAACCAAACGAACCCTAAAGGGCATCTGTCTTCCTATGGTAACTTCTAAAAATAAACATTATACCCAAAATGTGCTCATAAGATAAGGTATATATCCATTCACCAATTGGATTCTTCTTATTAAATGAAATTTTGTTGAAACTATCTTTCGTAACTGATGTTACCTGTGCAATTCTCCCCTAATATCTCTTTCTTTTCTATAAATGCAAATGACTCCACATTAGCCGGATATTAGTAGCTAAAAGCTAAAGTGACGTCTTCTTAGATGTATCTATGGAAGGAGGGTTGCAAGCATGCGTGTGTGTATGTGTGTGCGTGCATGCACGTGTTTGCGTGTGTGTGCGCATGCGCATGTGTGCGTTTGCACGTGTGTGTTGCTTCTAACAGGTCAATTGAATCCCGATAACTCATCGAAGAAAGACCCGGTTGAAGCACAACGAAAATGTTGCATTCCTGTTGAGTCTACCTAGAAGTGAATGATCAAATCCACTCTCGAAAAATATAGGATTGCTATTGTTGTTATATGTCTTATGTTGGTGTGAACTTACCTGACTAATATCCACCCTTCATAACGATATGGGAACTAATCTAAACATATAATATACCAATATCTTTCGAACTTCCCTAAGTGGTAAAGACTTTATTATCGTATTAACATCATTATCATATGTATAGATCTTATCAAATACAAATTGCTTCGATTTTATCACATCTTTTATCCAATGATATCTAACATCTATGTGTTTTGACCTTTCATCAAAAGTAGAGTTCTTATTAAGAAATTATGCTCTTATTGTCACCGTTAAAGATTATACTTATCTTGAACAAAATTAAACTCATGCATGAACTTCTTCATGTACAAGAGTTATTTACATGCCTTGTAAAAGCAACAAAATCCGCCTCTTTAGTAGACAATGTCACAACTTCTGCAATCTTTATTGTCATGAAATAGCATCAATCTTTATTGTCATGAAATAGCACCACTTGCAATGTCATAATATAATTGAATTAGATCTACAATCAACATCACATGCCATATCAAGGTATGTATAGTCCAAAGGAAATGTCTTATCTGCTCTGAAAAATAGACATGTGTTGCAAGCAAGCTTGTAAAAGTCGGCCAACTAGGCCGACTAATCGGCAACTAGTCGAGTTGGGGGGTAGCCGACTCGACTAGGCCTAATCGGCTATTAGTCGGCTTAGTTGGCCAACTAATCAATCGACTTTTACATCAAGCCTTTTTATTTTTTGGTTTTTTTATTATTTTAAAGGCAAACTTATACGAATATGCATAATGTTATATTTAAAGCCAATTGCTGCTTTTGCTTCATTATGATGGTATAGAAAACGTACAAATCTATGTTAATATATAATAATATATGTATGATTTATATATTTAAAATAATTAGAAATTTCAAAACTGACTAATGGTCAACTAAATCAGATTAGTCGTCCGACTGTCGATTAATCCTTAGTCAGTGACTCCGCCGACCGAGTACCAACTACCGATTTTTGCAACATTGGTTGGTATTACCAGATAGATAACTTAAAATCCATTACACTACATTCCAATGTTCTTTTCATGGGCTCGGTATAAAAATGATGACAACTTCAACAAAACGAGCGATATTATGTTTGGTAAATACCATACTCTAGATCACACTATATGTGATAGATGCATAAGGAATCATCTTTATATCCTTCTTTGAATGCAAGGGATTACCCCTCGTGCATCACAGAAGTATGGAAATCGAATCGTGTCCGATCTAGGTCGATTAGTCATACTAGTCGATGGGGCATCAAAAAAATAAAAACTTTGATGAAACCACATGGCATGGGAACAATTCTCATGTCGTTTAATCAAAATCACGTAAGTAAATGATTAGCTCTTGAAGCGTGATCGTGATCCACGAGTCTCCAATAGAAGAGACCTCATGTTTCAAGTCTGATATGACATAGAGAGCACGTGTGGACGCGTCGATGAGACGTGTGCTTCCCGCAATCTAAAACGATGATTCGAGCAGGGAACCTCATGGTTTCATCCCACAAAATCCGATGTCTCCTTCACGTGCATAAGGCACCGAAGAAGATGGAGAACCACGAGCAATTAGTCCGACAGCACGGCGACAAGACAATTGCGCTCTCAACAACACCTTGGTGGATGACCACAAGGAGTTGAGAGAGAGAGGATGTGTAGAGGGAGAGAGAGAGTTGTTGCAATAGTTGCTTCAATTAATTGTGTAAGTAAGACAGTGGTTAGTCATTGTTTTAAACAAAATTGGATGGCTAGGATGTACTCTTAAATAATAATCAATAGTTGAGATTAAAAGATTTTACTTGTGCTCCAAGTAAAATAGATTTAATAAATCAATTATTAATTCAAACTCCAAAATTTAATCTCAATAATAAATTATTCTCATGAATAAATACGAAAGGAGAGGGCCTCCTAAGAATGAGGAAAGTAGATAGCATCCTTCCTCATATGAAGGGGGTGTCCACCTTGACATTTGGAGAGAGATTTTCTCTCTCCAATCTATTTAATGTAATCTCATTATATTAAATCTTTATTCATATAGATATTTATTAACAAAATATCACCAAATAATTTGCAAAATGTTTATGACAATTACAAATAAACCATTGATATTTATGCATCATATTCAACCATTCAATATTAAATATAATTACATTTATATTTAATTGTACAATGTGAATCCAGTTCACAGTATCTTATAAATTGTGAATCTTATTCACAATTAAAACTCTCATGATATTGCGGATCACATCCATAACATCCACGGTTATTGTAGATAGTGTTATCCACATTTACCTTATCTATGATAATTAAATTCAATTTAATTATCTTAGATGCCTCTCAACAGATGTACAAACAATGTGAATTACATCATATTATTAAAACAACAACAAAGCCTTTTCCCACAACTAAGTAGGGTCGGCTACATGGATTCTTCGCTTCCATTCAGATCTATCTTGGGTCAATCCCGGGCTGATATCCAAAAAACAAAGATCCTATCGTATGGTCTCTTTCCAACACTTCTTGGGTTGTCCCCGCCCTCTCTTAGCCGGCTCAACATCACAACACTCGCATCTCCTAACTGGTGCATCAACTGGTCTTTTTTGCAAATGACCAAAACATCTTAAGTGGTTTTCTCGCATCTTATCCTCGATTGGAGCAACATCAACTTTCTTTCTGATTGCAGCATTCTGAATCCGATCTTTACGTGTGTGTCCACACGTCCACCTTAGCATTTTCATTTCTGCTACAACCATTCTCTGCACATGTTTATGGTTCACAGGCCAACATTCAGATCCATAGAGCATAGCAGGTCTCACGGCTGCTTTGTAAAACTTTCCTTTAATTTTTAAAGGAATTTTCTTATCACAGAGAACAGCAGAGGCTCCTCTCCACTTTAGCCAACCTGCATTTATTCTATTAGTAACATCTCCATCAATTTCCCCATCATGTTGCAAAATAGATCCCAGATATCTAAAAGAATCTCTCTTCCGAATGTTATCATCACCAATCTTCACCTCAATTCCTTTACAATTGTTTCCATCAAAGGTGCACTCCATATATTCTGTCTTAGCCCTACTTATACGAAATCCTTTACTCTCCAACTCATGTCTCCAGACCTCAAGCTTCTCATTTACTCCATCTCTAGTCTCGTCAATCAACACAATATCATCAGCAAATAACATACACCAATGTAAATCATCCTGAATGTGACTTGTCGACTCGTCCATAATCAAAGTAAAAAGAAATGGACTCAAAGCTGAACCTTGATGTAAATCAATGTTGATGTCAAAATAGCCAGTCTTCCCAGACGGGATCCTTACACAAGATAAAGCCCTATCATACATGTCCTTTATGAGGTTAATGCATAGGACAGGCACTTGTCTCTTCTCCAAAACTCTCCACAATATCTCTCGTGGGACAGAATCATAAGCCTTCTCCAAATCAATAAAGATCATATGGAGGTTCTTCCTTTTAGCTCTATAAATCTCCATTGTTCTTATCAGCAAATGGATGGCTTCAATAATTGAGTGACCTGGTATGAATCCGAATTGATTTTCTTTGACGTTGGAAACTTGCCTCAACCTTCTCTCGATCACACGCTCCCAAATTTTCATAGTGTGACTCATCAGCTTGACACCTCTATAATTTGAACAATGTTGAATGTTTCCTTTATTCTTATAAAGAGGCACCACGATACTCATCCTCCAATCTTCAGGCATTTTCTTCCTTCGCCAAATAACATTGAATAGATTCGTAAGCCAAGTCAAACTACGCTTACTTAAAACTCTCCATACTTCTATAGGAATGTCATCAGGTCCTACACCTTTCCCAGGTCTCATAACCTTCAACGCCTCCTCTACTTCCTTTCTTTGTATCCGTCTATAGCTTGTACGATTCAAGTAACTTTCACTACTAGCTAGATCACCCAAAGTGATCTCTCTATTTCCTTCCCCAATGAAAAGTTTATGGAAGCACTGCTCCCATCTAGTTTTCATATCCTTCTGAGTAGCAAGCACATGACCTTCCTCATCCTTAGTACATCTCACTTGAGAAAGGTCTTTGGTCTTTCTTTCTCTTGCTTTGGTCAACCTGAATATATCCTTCTGGCCCTCCTTAGAGTTGAGATTTTTATACAAAACTTCATAAGCTTTTGACTTAGCCTAGCTTACAGCCTTCTTTTCTTCCTTCTTTGCTATTTTTTAGTTTGTGACAGTTTCCTCTATTCTATCCTTAGACATAGCTTTAAAGCATGCTCTTTTAATTTTTAGCTTCTCTTGTACCCCTTCACTCTACCACCAAGCCTCCTTTTGAACTGGGGCTCCTCCCTTTGACTCGCCTAGCATCTCTTTGGCTACCTTTCGGATACAAGATGCTACTGCCTCCCACATCTCATTTGCACTTCCACTACAATCCCAAGATAAATCTTCTAAAACCTTCTCCCTGAAGCTCGATTGCTTCACTGGAAGATTCCACCATCTAGTTCTAGTGATCTTAGGAACCCTCCTTTTCTTTACCAGCCCTTTTATTTGTACATCCAAGACTAACAAGCGATGTTGGGTTGTCAAACTCTCTCCTGGGATTACTTTGCAGTCTTTACAACACAACCGATCTCTTCTCCTCAACGCAAAGTAATCTATCTGTGTTCTCATTGGTCCGCTCTTATAAGTAATTAAATGCTCCCCACTCTTCTTGAAGAGAGTGTTTGCTATGAAAAGATCATATGCCGTTACAAAATCCAGGATGACTTTTCCCACTTCATTTCTATCCCCAAAATCATGTCCTCCATGAACACTAGCATACTTGTAGCATCTTTTCCCACATGTCCATTAAGATCTCCACCTATGCAAATCATCTCTCTTTGTGGGATTCCTTGTAAAATCTTATCTAGATCCTCCCAAAAAGCTTGTTTAGTCCTTTCATCTAAACCAATTTGCGATGCATAAACTGAGATTATATTCAGAATTTCTTCTTCAAGTACCAATTTTAGCAAAATAATCCGATCCCCGCATCTTTGCACCTCAACCACATAATCCTTCAAATCCTTATGAACAACCACTCCAACACCGTTTCTACCCTTATCTTTACCTGAATACCAAAGTTTAAAGCATGTCTTCTCGATCTCCCTTGCTTTCTCTCCAATCCATTTAGTCTCTTGAAAATATAGTATATAAATCTTCCTTCTTTCCATCGTATCCACTATCTCCATCAATTTTCCAGTCGAAATGCCAATATTCCTACTACCAATCCGCAACTTACGTTGCAATCTCTTTTGGACTAACTTCTTTACTCGCATGCGTCCATTATGCGAGAACCCTTGTAAATTTTGGACTGCATCCGGACGGTGATGCAACGGAACTAGCTTAATTACTCGCATGCGTTCCTCATGCGAGAACCCTTGCAAATTTTGAACTACATCCAGGCTGCGATGTAGCGGCCCTTGCCAGTTTTTCATTGCATTAGGACGATGCAACGCGTCGCAAGTAGGGAACGCCCCAACAAAATCTGTATGTTTGCTTAAATCCATGTTGAAAAGATCCGACTGTTATGAGGCAACATCCTAAATAATATTTTTAAAAAAAAAATATTATTTAAGAAGTTGTCTCCGACTGTTTTACGCTGGTTGTCGGCTACCTAACGCAACCCTCCTCATTTACCCGGGCTTGGGACCGGCCATGGCTGAGTTAAATCCATATTATTAATGACGATTAAATTCAATTCAATCATAAATTTTTTTGATGCTCGAATATTGTCAATAATGGAACTATTCTTGAACTCTTTCAAGAACAGCATGCCTTCTTCGTGGATACTTAGAGATAAGGACATGGCAACTGTACATTCCATATAGAATGACTTGGATAGTGAGATCTAATCTCATATCCAGATCTAGAAGACCTCTCAGAGATGTATGATCAAGTCAGACACAATATCCAATCTTCTCATCGCATCCTAATCACATTCAGATCCATGTTAACATTTAGACTAAGATTGGATAACTAGTCTGTTAAGTGGAGTCGCTAAAATCCCAATATGTTCCGTCACTCGGAATGGAAGTATCATGGCTATATATTCGATTAGGATCGCATCACCCTCGAGTATTCCTAACAACCATACATCCTGCATACTGGAAGACTATGATTAAACCCAAAGTTTTTTTATGTATGATTAAACCCAAAGTTCTGATCTTATTTGAACTATCTTTTTGAACTATCTTCTTCGTGATTTTATCATGAAGTTTCTCATTCGATCATTGGGAGTTGGTATCGATTATATGCTTTCCAAAAGCATATATCGTACCTTCAAATCCTGTCGTGTTTCTAAAACAAGATGACCAACATCGGAATTTGATTTATCCCAATATCTCATGAGTGAGCTCATGTCTTCTGGTTTAGTAGTGAACATGTATGACCCTATGAGAGATTGTATTACTCATATGTTCCCGTATGCACACCAGCTCGTTGGTGTATAGACTTTGATTAGGTCATCAATCTAATGGCCTGCCTAATGTATGCACTTAGACATATAGCAGTACATCTGTCTCTGATCAAAGGATGCTTGCCTATACATTACAACATACTGCATTGGTCTTAGTTATGTCGATCATGTAAAGTCAACTCTTTGACTTAGATCACCTAACACTTCTGAATCTCTATTCCTATGTAAGAGGACATGCATCAATAGGCCGATCGGATGTCAGCCTTTAGAGTAAGGATTGTCATCTCCTTCTCTGACCTGAGATCTCTTCTTGGTAATCACTTAACGATGCAGTTGATTCCTTGATCTAACTCTTTAAATATTCAGCCATGCACCAACCTCTATGATCTAACCTTTGGATCAACAATTGTATTAACACTACTTGTATTAAGGGACTATTATGCAAATTAGTAATTCTTCATTTATGATTATGGAATGATGTATAATAACTTTTATTTCATAATTGCTCGTCGTGGTCTCACATGTCCAACAATATCCCACTAGCCCAAGGAGATTAATGAGATAATATTTAATACACCCACACTCATGTGCTAAACAAAAGTCATATAGACAAATATCTTGGTCAGTTAACTAGTCACTCTTTCTCAAACCATGCTAAGTCCATTTACAGACTTACCTATCCTTGGTAAGAGTGCTCACTTCCAATGCGAATGTTACATCTTATGCAGCTAATACTCAATCTTGTTAAGCAGTTACAATGCCTTGCATCTTGCTAGTTTTAGCCTTTAGTGTTAGAAAATAGGAAGCAAGAAGCGGAATCAGAAATAAAGATAAAGAAATGAAGAACACAAGAATTTTTACGTGGAACCTTACTCTGTGAGGAGCGGGATAAAACCACGGGAAAAATCCTCAAAGGGGCGTATGGTTTATTGCTTTTCCCCTCATCTGATACAGGAGGTCTGGGAATCCTTATATAGCCTCCACAGTGCCTCCAAGTCCCACCACTAGTAGATGTGGGACTAAACATATGGATGAGGTAAATAGATCCTGAAGAAATCCATTTACCCATCTCCCTCATAGATGACGCATACAACGAATACTCCAACACTCCCCCTCAAGCTGGAGCATGTAATGCTCAGCTTGGACAAACATAAAGAAACTCAACTCACGCTACAAGACACTACGGACAATATCAACTCAACGTGCACAACTGTTGTTGTCGAGGACGTTGCTTCTCATGTCGTGCAGGTGAGGAGGAAGAACGGGCTGGAGTGTGAATCTGTTGAATCTCCTCGTCGGAGTACTCTAGCCCGCACAACATGTGGACAACTGCTCCATCTCTAAAAAGGGTCGAACTGAAAAGTATGTGGAAGTGCAATCCTCGTCGAAGTCCACGATCGCTGGAGAATGGAGTCTGAAGAAGTCTCCTCGTCGGAGAACTGAGTGCTCCCATCTGACACAGAGAATGGTACACTACTCTGGAGCACCTATGATACCACATGAAAACCCTTGCCCACATGGCATAGGAATGGTTCTCTGATCTGAAGTCCCTATGGCTCACATGAAAACTCTGGCTGACAACAACAAGAATGATGGGGACCACGAAACTGAAGATCGCACACTCATGCGTCTTGAATTGCAGACTCGGAATCTGGACGTCGAGTCTAAACATCTGAGAAACTATAGAGTTTGAGAATTCTGACCGGCATGGTATCTAGAATCTGGATCTGACAATGAGGCATGTGACTCTACGTAATACTCCCCCTTTCTCCCATACTGGTCGGAATAAAGACATCGACCAAGTTGGGAGAAGACAAGATAGAATAGGGAGAAAAAATGAACTTGCGGCTTTTTTCTCATTTTTTAAAATAGCTGAATTTTTTTGAACATAAGCCGTTCATTTTTTTATCGGCATTAAATCATCATTTTTTAAAAATTTTTTTGCATATGCTTTTTATTGTACGCGCCTTTTTCATTTTTTTTTGCAAATATGTGTATGGCTTTTCATTTTGTACGACCTTTTTCCTCATTTTTTTAAACCCCCTTTTTTTAACTTGTGGCCATTTTTTTTAAACAACACCCAGCCCAAAGGGCCCAAACTCTTCCCCCCTCCCCCTCCCTTTAATGAAACAGGCCCATTTTGGGCTCAGGAAATAGCCCTCCAAAAACACACATTTTTTTAAAAGTCGTGGAGGGCCCTGTCTTAGGGTTCCCATCGATGGAACCCCCTCATGCATCAAGGGGAGGCGTCGCCTTGAGCATCGCGCTTCGTCTGCTGGGCTGCGTGAGAGGGGGAATGCGAGGATTGCTCTACCAGGAGGGCAGCACTTGGAGCATCGCCTCCTCCTGTTCTTCAGCACGTGGCATCAAGGGTGCGGTGCGAAGGAGAGGAGGATCGCTGCCTCTTCCTCCGTCTGAAGGGTGCGAAACCCTGTTGGCTAGGGTTTCATTGATCTGCGAGATGGGGACGGCTGCACTACTTGGCGCCGCATGGAGATGATTGGCTCCTGCTATGTATCTAGCCGCAGGTTGCGAGGAGACAAACGCCCAACCATCTCACCTTCTTCTGAGTTGGGTCTGTTTGTTCGGGATCCCCGATGTTGCCGGAGGGGATAGAGAACACGATCGAAAGTAGTGCAGTGCTGTCAAAGGAGGCGAAGAGGATTCTGCATGGGTTGGCTTCGCACTGGAGTGACGTGGAGGACTGCAAGGTGCTGGAGGTAGTGAGGTTGATGACGAACCAGGACTACCAGATCAACTGGCCCACCGAAAAAGGAACCGAGGAAGGTCCTCGTCAGGATCTACAGCGAAGGCGTCGACGTCTTCTTCGATAGGGCTGACGAGATCAGGACCTTCGAGTGCATGTCTAAGCACGGCCAGGGCCCCAGGCTCCTCGAGAGGTTCCCCAACAGGAGGTTGCGAGGAGCACCGATACACCGCCTGGACTTGCTTAGGGCATAAGAAACCTATGACGGCAATCTGGAACTTGAAAGAACAACACGAGATCTGGAACTTGATGTTTTAAATAATACTCCTCCCAACTTTAATAAAATAATCGAAAAACCGAATAATCGAATGTCAAAAAACATCTTCAAGAACAAATCCTCGAGAATTGTACTGCTCTGATACCATGTTAGAAAATAGGAAACGAAAGCGGAATCAGAAATAAAGATAAAGAAAATGAAGACACAAGAATTTTGCGTGGAACTCTACTCCGTGAGGAGCGGGATGAAACCACGGGAGAAGCCCTCAAAGGGGCGTATGCTTTATTGCTTTTTCTCTCATCTGATACAGGAGGTCCGGGGCTCCTTTTATAGCCTCCAAGTCCCACCACTGGTAGATGTGAGACTAAACATATCAATGAGGTAAATGGATCCTGGAGAGTTCCATTTACCCATCTCCCTCATAGATGACGCATACAATGAATACTCCAACATTTAGTACTACAACTCAACAATTATTATAGTCGGTAAAGGATTTATATTATCCTTATCAGAATACCCTTATTGATTAGAGATCTCTATCTCCTTAGACTAAGACATAGTCTTAAATCTTATACGGTATGTGCAGATAAGACTTTGAGATCACCATCTCAGAAGTCTAAAATCCTTGAAGATAAGACTTTGAGATGACTATCTCTAAAATCTAGTGTCTTTAAAGATGTTACTATTACTACAACTATGTATTTTATCTCCATGATAGGATTGGTAACGTTTACTACTCCCATTGTATGGCATACATCTAGCTTTTGTACACATCTGTCATACACCAAGCTTCCTATAGCTGATGCACAAAGGGCATGCAGCTTTAGCATTCACATCCTGACAACTTTGAAGTGTTGTCCCTTTAGTTCAGTACCATATCTTAAGGGAAAGAAGCCTACCTTGGAATTTCCCAAGTGTGATCTGCCCAAGATGTATTGCTAATATGACGGTCACAATGCGCTCTTGTCTTTGCTTCTGAACAAATTTAGAACTAACATTTAAGAGGCATCCTTGAGATCTTTTATCTCAAAGATTGGGACAACCATATTATTAAACACTTATTATCATCATTATATCATTTCAAATGATTGTGATTTATATACATTTAGCACGATGAGCACATTGACACTCCCACTAAATTTCACATGATTCATTAAGATTCTATATGAAATCACAACCTTTATAATTTCATCAAATATGATGTTTCAACTATAAGAATCTTATTTGAGCCCATATATGGAGTTCCTTAACTTGCACGTCTCGCCTTCCTCAACTATGAAGCTATGGGGCTACTTCATATTAATATCGTTAAAGTATTCATAGAGGAATGCAATATTGACTTCCATGTTGCATATGTCATAGTCAAGTTGTGTTGTTATAGTTAGCAATCTAATGGGTATAAGCATGGCTACTAGAGAATAAGTCTCATCGCAAGCGATGCCTTCTCTCTGTGTGTGATCATTTGCTACAAGACATGCTTTGAAGGTCTCCACCTTATCTTCGGGTTCCCACTTTCTTGTGGAGATCCATTTAGACCCAACAGGATTGGACCTTATAGGTAGATCCTCGATGGTCCATACACAACACTTGCACATGAACATGAAGTCTACACTAGACTTTATTGCTAACATCCATCTCTCCATGCCATGATCATCAGAAGCTTCATCATATGAAGTCTGATCATTGTCATACTTCTCTAACACATGGAATCCATGCCCTCTAAGTGGTCTTACCACCTCAAACTGATTTAAAAAGGTACGAGCGTTTCATCTTTAACTATTCTTTTAGTTTTCGATTTTAGGAACCTCATTATCCTTTTAGGATTCGATGAGTCCCTTTACTCCATTTTTACCCTTAGATATGAAATCTTTTAAAAATATCATGATCATGAAGTAGATAAATACTATCCTTTATATGCATAATGAAGTATACTCTAGTATTAGATTCTAGCTTACGTACATCCATGTTTCTGTCATGAACCAAGAAACCTAAATCCTCAAGTACCAAACACTGGCTTGGTTCCAAACCATAGATCATGAGTGATTTTTGGGGTGGATTTGCTTGGAATCTTATTAAGGATATACATTGAAATCTCTACTACATATACCTTGAAACTAAGAGGCAATTATGCTGAGAGCCATCATTGATCGGATCATGTCAAACATGATCTGGTTTCATCTCCCTACATCTCGATAGAGCTAAGGCATATTAAGAGGAGTGAGATAGGAACACTATTCCTTTCTCTATGTAAGGTATTCTTTTAATTCATCCAATAAGAACTAGCTACTTTAGTTAGATCGAGTTTTATTCATCTTTTGTCTAACTTTGATTCTCAACCAAAATTGTGAAATCTTTTAATATTTCAAACGTTTCTAAAGTGTAAGGAAGAAAACATGTACCATGAATGATCACTAATAGATATCACATCATTAATGTTCATTTTGGTATAGAGGGTCTACATACATCAATATGTATGAGATCTTGAACACCTTTGCATCTTACCCATTCTCAAATATAGGTGCGTTGGATATTTTATTCTGAATACAGTATTTATAAGTAGTTAAGTTATGAACTTTCAGACAATCTAAAGTACTATTTCATACTAGTCTATTAATCTTATCAACATACTTGTGTCCAAATCTTGATGCTCGATCTTTATCAAAAGATCTTCATAGTCCTTTTAGTCTTTTTAACGTTTAATTTTCAATATTGGAAATTTTAATGAATCATTCATTCATATTCTAATTTAATAAAGTTCTCTAAATGTTATATTACTATCTGAAATATATCCATCATAACTCTTTATGATAGGTCTATCTCAGAACGTATGTTTATTTCTAACAAGTTTAGAAATAAATAATAAATCTATTCTAACATCTAGGTCATAGAGATATTCTCTAAGATTGAGGGCTCTCCTAATAGAAATAAGCAATCTATCTATCCAATGGAGATTGTTGAACAATTGCATCGAATCCCATGTGGATGACTATGAACCTTAAGATCAAGTTTTCTAGTCTTTTGAAACATGTGCAACCAATTGCAATTTTTAATAGAAGATCGAGATACAATTATCATACTTTAGTCTTATCTGATAAGTGATTATTCAACCGAGATGAAGCACCTAACGTCCGGTCTTGGAGGAGCATGCAGTGTCCGACAAGTCGGATCCGACAATCGTTGTATCGGCTCTCGGTACTCCATTCAATCAAATAGATCAACAACCAACCCACAATAATGACTGAGAAATAAAAAGATGAGGTGAAATTTATTATACCTTACAAAATGTGTGTATAGTGTGCAAGTGTATGGGTCGAACCACTGAGAGCAATGAAGGATAGGTGTAATTATTAAAAATTATTCGTTACTATTTTTGTAATTTTTTATATTTTTCTATTTTTTTGTGGATTTTTAATTACATTTAATTTTTATGTGTTTTTAAGTGATTTATATATTAAAATTTTAATTTTTATTTTTTTTTAAGTTGCAAATTTTTATTTTATTTTTTATTTTTGAGATATAATATATATTTATATTTAATAATAATAGGTATTACATAAGTAATATATATGATATAAATTATATATAGGATTTTATATTTTTAAATATATATATAAATATACTCAAATCCAAAAAAATAAAATATTTTGTGTTTTTAATATTTTGAATTTTTTGTAATTTTTATAGGATTTTTGCTAATTTTATGTATTTTTCAAGTAATAAAATATACAAACCAGTAAGTAAAATAATATGACCGAATAGTTTTTTATTTTAAAAATAGAGAATAGTCTCAAAACTTCCCAAAACTATTTTTAACAAATACTATATATAATAAAGAAAAAAAGAACAGAAAATACATTTTTTTAATTTTATATGAAATTTTTCTAACTTTTTGTCGTGTTTTTAGGATTTTATGATTTTTAAGGTTTTTATTTTATATTTTTAATGGCTTTTGGTCAGAAGGTAGAATATATAATAATATAGGTACTAGAAATTTTTGGAATTTTTGAAGATCTTTTGATATTTTGGGGGGGAGGTTTAATATTCCAATAGAGAAAATAATGTGTATTTTTATTTTTATAAATAAGAAAATCAATTAAAATGCCATACGAAAAATATATGAGATAAATATACCTAGCATGCACCTAAGGTAATTTCCCTGCAATTTTTAGAAATAAAATGCTATTTTTAATACTAAATATACACAAAATAAATTTCTAGAAAGCAGTGACCTATTTGCAATTTAAAAGAACTTTAAATGCATTTAATAACCCTAAAAGTAAAGTGAAGGGGCATCAAATAAATTTAACCAATTAAATCCGTAATCAATCTACTTCTTGTAAGGGTATAAATGCAATTAAAAGAAATATCATGCCCATACGTGTAAAATGTCCAAAAGTATAACACTATATTTGCAAAATATGGGACTAAACCGAAATACTTAAACTTGGAGGGGTTTGAGGGCAAAAAGACTAGGCCCTCACTTGTGTGGGCATGTGAGGTGACATGGTAGAGGACCTAATTGCAAATAAGTTCAAGGTCAAGGATCCACTTGCAAATTTTACAAAAAAAAATTCATATAAACAAATAATTACAAGACTTTTAGATATTACAAAAGGCAGCGAGCCTACTTAGCAAACTACCCCTTAAAGGTGTCGATGGATGGTGCTCATTGTGCCACGTCGCTTCATTTACGCCCAATCGATGGGTTGGGGTGAACACTATTTCGCTTTGAGATCAACGGTCCAGATTAGATCTGGATTGCGTTATGAATCCAACGGTTAGGAGGTTGGCTGCAAGAACAGTTAAGAACACCCGAGGGGGCTTGCTTCGATCAGTGATACATCTTGCTTCCCGACCTCCTTCTTCAGCTCTGACACATCCTACGTCTTCCTGGAAGTTAGTCGTGTCTGTAGGACCATCAATGGGATCCAAGTCCCAATGATGGGGACCTGGAGCTCACTTTCTTCTCGATGGCCTGGAACTACTAGCAGGCTTCGATTCCATGCTCTAGTGAGGTTTCAAACCCTCGGCCCTACAGCAAAAGACTCAGGGGCACGAGAGGGCCGCTCTCGACCTGTTGTTGAAGTTGAGTAGCAAATGGATGAGTGGGGCGATGAAGCTCTGAACGGATACAGAAGATGAGCTTCAAGGAGCCTGATTTGTGCAGAATCAAGAGGGTTCGATGAGAGGTCTCATGGAGAAGATGGTGATGATCGAAATGGGGGTGAAATGGCGAGCGGAAACAATCAGATTCACGATGAATTAGGGATGGATCTTGGAGCTCCAACAATTTAAAATCTAGAAATTAGACTAACCTAACAACTAATTGATTAAACTAACAACCAAAATATGATGAGGGAATGAAATTACACTAAAAATACCAAGGAAAGCATCTCATATCTAACCTGAATCAAGGAGCAGAAGAGGTTCATCGGAGGTGCTCCGGCGAGAGCTAGACCGCCTCCTCAACCACCTTATCCACGCCGACAAGGAAGGGAGTGTTGTCTGTTGTCACTCGATGCTCTACCAGGGCTCCTATAGGAGTTACGTAGGTAAAGAAGGATCCAAATCAAAAAGGTGTGAATTGGGTTTATTTATAGATAGATGGAGGTGGTTTAATCATGAGATTGCCCAAGATTCGTCGAAGTTTTGGATGATCAGAAGCATGGGCGAAATATAGGGTAGTGTGGCGTACAATTTTAGTGAAGAAATCAGGGACCATCGAGCAGTGCATCATCGAAGAAAAAATAGGGAAGAGAGGGGGCGTCATAGGTTTTGACACGGGCAACTGGAAGAGAGGACAGTTGACCTTTGGGTCAGCAATCCATCCGCTCTGGTTGGTCCACCAACCAAAAAATACAAGAATTAAATCCCTTATTAATTAGTTTAAAAGTAGTAAACGATTTTATTAATTAAAAGTCAGAACAAAAAAGATGTTTACTATTTTATGTACTATTTTTATTATGATTTTTTTACAAGCTTATTTATTAGGTGCTAATCTTTACATGTATACATATAGGTATAAATACGTATATTTGACTTGTTTTATTTTTATTTTGTATTTTAAATTTATTATTTTATTTAAATAATTTGTATTTTTATAATATATTTAAATACATATTTACATTTTTTATTTATTTTACGGATTTTATTTGTATACTTAAATAAATAGGGTATATATTATAGGTATAGTATACCTATATATTTTATTACCTTATTTATGTTAATGTATTTTTAATGCTTTTATTTTGTATTTTTATTTTTAATATATTTCAAAATAATATTTACAAGCATTTAAAAATACATGAGAGGTAAAAATATAAAAGAATAAATATAATGAATAAAATATGCAGTTACATGGGACAATGAGACCCCAAAAAGTTGGTTTTTAAATTTTAACTGTACTTTTAATGAAACTACCGTCATTAGATAGATAACTTAATTTTAAGAATAATAAAGGTGAATTTGATCAATTTTGAGTTCATGTGGAGCAGATATAGGTCTGTGAAATTCAGTTTGCGGCTTTTTCATATGTTTATCCCAGTCATACTGTTCCTTATTTTTCTTGGCAATTAATTTTGTATTTTTCTATGTATTTTTATGTACAAGTTCATGTAGAACATTTTATTATTTGAGGTGTGTAGAATGCAAAAAAATAGGGTAAAATGACTATTTATTGATGAATTGATTGGAGTTTTGGTTTATTTCCTATACAATTGAGCACCTTAACTCCCCCATACTTTATTCATGGTCGACCAAGTCAATATTGACTTGGTCTTGGGGTCTAGTATCATTTAGTATTTTCAATACTTCATTTATTTTTATTTTCTTTCCTTTATTTTTTACTTTGGAATTAAATATATGTATTGACATTGTATTTATAGGTTAAATAATGGATGTTATTTGTACAAATTAATGCTATTTGCATGCATTTAACTAGAAGATTTAAGGCCACAATGAAAGAATAATGGTGATGAAATGGAGATTCATCAATAAGTAAGTTGATTTCAATGATGACATGTAGATGTAGGATAAACCAATGTACTATCCGACTCCTCTGAGGATTCTAGATAGTCTGGATAGTCATACTTTCAGTATATCAGTGTGTTGCAGTACTGGCATTCATCCAACTCTTGGATGTCATAGGTGTAGAATTCATAAAAGTACAGTCAACTCTTCGACTCTCTTTCTTACATGGGTCAGACCATGCTTCATTGTGCTTCGCATAAACAACCATTACTTAAGATAAGGACCTCTAATTGAACATGTCCTCAAAGGACATCGATGTGAGATCATTTCAACATTTACTTACTTCATCCCATTCATACAATATGAATATTATGAATCTTCATGAGAGGCTTGAGTAGAGATAGTATAATGATGATACTCCTCATGTCCACACACTTCTTAACTCTTAAAGGATGTTGGTTCTGGCAAATACTCAAACATTTTGAGTACTTCATCTCCTATGAAGCCACTATTATGCATAATGCAGTGAACCATGTCAATTGTTCGAAAATACAGTCCATGCACCACATAAGTGCCGAAGCACATTTTCCATATGCGGTAATATGCAGTTAAATGCATATGTAGTCCGAATATGCGGCATATGTGGACGCATATGCAGCCGCATATCTGATAAGATTCATGTTAATCCATGGCATTTGATGACACATTAACTTGTTTTTTTCTAAGCAACTCTTATATCATCATTTACATTGATGCATCTTTTTATTATTCTCGTATATGTTGCATTGGGAATATAATCTATGGTATTTTTTCGTATCCATTTTCCTCCATTGTTATCAACACTTATTAATGAATTGTTTACTGCTTTTTGAATTTTTCTATCTAATGAAATTCATTCTAATTCTTCAAATAAAAAATGAAATAATTGACTAACAGTCTGCACTTTACATTTTTGTGCTTCTGATACATTTTATATGCAAATACCATTTTCTCCTATATTTTGTGTCAATAAGTTGTATACGTTGGAGATACATATGTGTGTATAATTTTGGGTATATGATTTGTATACATGTGATTATTCTTTAGCTTTTGTTATCTATAGGATATGTATACAAATTAAAGATTTTCTTATAGAATTCATGTAATCCCTGTTGAATCCAAATTTTCATATGTATATATATGCACTAAATTCAAAATACACACTAAAAAATAATCAATTTATAATATCATGCTTATATATCTTATTGATTATATTATTTTATTTGAAATTTTTGATTTTATATTTTGTTAGATCGTCAACTTTTGCATATAGTCACATTTTATTGTTGTATTTTATAATATTTTAAATTAAAATATTATAAATTGCATAAACCGCATATACCTCTGTATACTCCCCATATCCGCTTACTCGCTTTAGACCGTATGACCAAATGAATATCGTATATCGCGTTTATGAACCTTTCATTTCATTCACAATTAAATATCGGCGCATGTGTTTGCTAAAACATCTCCTACAGTTTTAGAGGGATCTTGACAATTACGATCATCATCAAGTAACGCATGATACTTCCAACGCACACTTGATGAGTGATCAAGATTGTAGAGACACGAACCACTGGTAGTTGTCCTGCTATCTATTTAATTGTCATTCCTCTATGTTATGAGGAAACTTGCATATTGCAACTACATACATTATGTGTCCAACTGCAAGTACAATATTTTGATCATGGATCCAATCCACGATACTATAATGGTTATGATTGAGTATAGATTTGAGTGGGTTCAGTAAAGGTTATCTGAAATAAGACAATTCGCATAAATATATTTACTTTGGTTAAGGTTATTATTGTTTAAATCAAAGTTGTCTCTCTTTTTATTATCTTAGAAGTCCATTCACTTCTAACTTTCAAAGCATTATGTATGCTAACCGAAGTACCTCAAGAGAGATCTGAGATTTCCCTTCCAACTTTATCACACCCCAATAATATGAGAAAATCTAGCTCAAGTGAAGGAAGCAGGAACTATTTCCTCCTTGCAAATCCAACTTGCATCAATTCGGTCTTTGACACCCGAGCCCACCACCCCTAAGGTGATGTAGACCCACTATCAATTGAATCACTTATCAACAAGAATAGAACTTGCTATGTGCAATCCAATGCTTCCTCAATTATATGGGGGACAACATTGAGGTTACTACGTATGCGACATGTCTCATTTGAGAAGCAAAGAGCCTGATCCATGTGTGCTTGTACGTCAGAGCTATGACTTCGTATAGGTGTCATCAATGTATAATCCATGACGACAGAACCTTTTGCATTGATGGGAGATCATGGGTGTTATCGTATGATCCTCAGTATCACATTCGAATTTTGATTGATCACTTGAATTACATTCCCATGATCATCCCTTCCAAGGGAAATCCAATCTAATCAATTATATAATGTGTATTTTAATTAAATTAAATTAATTTAATCATATTAAATTAATGATCAATCCAATGCAGTTATATTACTATATTGTATACACTCGTACTTAGTACATTTTATTTCAATTTGGTTTTTTAAAAGTAAGAGGAGACTTCTCATGCTATGTTTCCTTGAAACGGATCCGACCGGGTCGTACAGATTTTGCTAATAATGAGTGCTCCCACTATAAATACCGAGCATGCTACCAGTTAGGTAACTCATTAGCATATCCAAGCCTAGACACCATCACTCTTGCAATTCGAGACAATGCAATTGGTAAAAATTGTACTAAGAGATTTTATCAATCTTTTGACCGTGTATGATAATATATATTAATCACTCAAAAATTTAAGAATTTTAAAAAACTTTTAACTTATCTAAACTTCTAGTCATATCAAGCAAACAAGTAGTTTTTGCATGTACGTGTTGACCTACAACTATTGTAGTTTCATGCTAGGGTTTATCATGAAGCAATCATTCAATAAAAATTAATATTTGTCAAATATTTCTCTAAATATATGAATCATCATCTAATCGGGTCAAATTATCAATTTCCATGATTTATTGTGAATGATAAACACAATAAAAATGCCATCAAGATGATCTATCATCCTCCGACCATCTCCAAAATATCACATATCTAGCGCAAATAGATTCGAAATTGAGCGAAATAAATTCGAGCAGTTTGTTGATTTGATTTTTGACATAATTAATGTGTTTCTAACATGTTTCACGACAGGAAACTGTAGCAAAAAAATATTTAGTTAGTTACATGTCCGAGTTTCATGAAAAAACAACATATTGCAGGAAGTTTTATAATCTACAACGATGTTTGATTGTTGTCAGAGAAATCTTTTGAGGGCATTTTTAGACATTCTAAATATGATTTATTCTCTCAAAATTTGTTCATATCAGGGAAAAATAGTAGCTACAACAACTATGTTGGAAAATGATTCGAAATCTCATCTATGCGAAAAACAAGTTCTCGCGCATTTGATGTCCAAAACCTAGTTCCCTTAGGATTCGAATCATATCCAAGACATTTGAACAAGGTTCGGATACCACTTAAAGGTGTGGGATTACTCCCGCGCATCATAGTAGTGTGGAAATCAAATCGTATTCGATCTAGCTCAACTAGTTATACTAGTCAGTGGGATAACAAGAATTAAAAAATCAATAAAATCATATGACATGAGAACAATTACCATGTCATTTTATTAAGATCACACGAGTAATAGGATTACCTCTTGAAGAATGATCAATGATCCACGAGTCTCTAAGAGAAGAGACCACATGTCTCAAGTCCGATCCGACGTAGAAAACAGTTGTGGGTAAGTGGATGAGATGCATACTTCCCACAATCCAAAATGATGATCCGAACAGGGAACCTCCTGATTTCGTCTCACAAAATCCAATGTTTCCTTCCATGTGCATGAGTCATTGAAGAAGATGGGGAACCATGCGCGATAAGTCTGACAGTACAACGGCAGTGCAATGACGATCGCACTCTCAACAACACCTTGGTGGACGACCATAAGGAGTTGAGAGAGAGAGAGAGGATATTCAGAGAGAATTTTTGCAACAATTACTTCAACTTAATTATGTAAGGAAGACTAAGCTTAGTCATTCTTTAGTACAAAATTGTATGGCTAGGATGTACTCCTAATTAATAATTAACGATTGAGATTAAAAGATTTTACTTGTACTCCAAGTAAAATAGAATTAATAAATTAATTATTAATTCAAGCTCCAAAATTTAATCTCAATAATAAATCATTCTCGTGAATATATAGGAAAGGAGAGAGCATACTTCCAAGAATGAGGAAAGGAGTTAGTCTCCCCTCATTTGGAGGGGGCGTCCACCTTAACTTTTGAGGAGAGATTTTTGCTCTCTAATTTTGTTAAATGAAATCTCATTACATTAAATCTATATTCATATATTTATTTATCAACAAAATATCATCAAATAGTTTGCAAATTATTTGTGATAATTGCAAATAAACCATCGATATTTATAAATCATATTCAGCTATCCAATATTAAATGTAAATCACATTTACATTTAATTGTATAATGTGAATCCAATTCATATTAACTTATAAATTGTGAATATTATTCACAATTAACTCTCTTGTGAAATTGTGAATCACGTCCATAATATCCACGAATATTTTGGATAATACTATCCACATTAATTTTATTTATGATAATTAAATCCAATTTAATTATCTTCGATGCATCTTCACATATGTCCAAACAATGTGAATCACATCCACATTATTAATGCTGATTAAATCCAATTTAATCATAAATTTTTCAATGCTAAGGTATTGTCAATAATGGAACTATTCTTGAGCTTTTTCGAAAATAGTGTACCTTCTTCGCAGATACTTGGAGATAAGGACATGGTGACTGTATATTCCATATATAGTGACTTGGATAGTGAGATCTAATCACATATCCAGATCTAGAAGACTTCTTAGAGATGTTTGATCAAGTCGAATAGAATGTTCAATCTTCTCATTGTATATGAATCACATTCAGATCAATGTCCAACTTTAAGACTAAGATTAGATAACTAGTATACTGAGTGGAGTTACCAATACCCAAGCATATTTCCATCACTTCCTCTAAATGGAGGCGTCATGGATATACAATTGGTTAAGATCACATCACCCTCGAGTATTCCAAATACCCGTACATCCTCCATACTAGAAGATTTTGATTAAACCCGACGTTCTGATCTTATTTGAAATGTCTTCTTCAAAGTTTTATCATTAAGTTTCTCATTCGATGATTGGAAGTTGGTATCAATCATATGCTTTCCAAAAGCATATATCCTACCTTCAAAGCATGTCTTGTTTCCAAAACAAGACGACCAACGTTGAAATTTAGTTTTCCCAATATCTCATGAGTGAGCTAATGTCTTCCGATTCAGTAGTGCGTCAGCATGATCCCTTTGAGAGATCGTATTACTCATATATCCTTATATGTACAGCAGCTTGTTGGTGTATAGACATTGAATAGGTCATTAACACAGTGGTATGTCTAATGTACATACGTAGACATATAGTAATATATCTATTTTCGGTCAAAGGATGCATGCCAATACATGACAGTGTACGACAAAGGTCTTAATTATCTTGAGCTCACAAAGTCAACTCTTTGACTTAGCTCATCTAACACTCTCGAATCTCTATTTCCATATAGAGGACCTACATCAAAAGATTGGTCGGATGTTAGCCTTTAGAGTAAGGATTGGCATCTTCTTCTCAAGAAGAAGATCCCTTCTTGATAATCACTTAACAGTACAATTGAGTCCCTAATCTAACTCTTTAGATATTCAACCATGTACCAACCTCTATGATCCAACCTTTAGATCAACAGTTGTATAATATCAAGATGATCAAGATACATAACCCTATTTGTACTCAGGAACCTATTATGCAAATTGATTATTCTTCATTTCTGATAAAGGAATTATCTACAATAACTTTCATTGCATAATGGCTCGATGTGGGCTCACATATACAAACATTCTTTTCATCTTATGTCCTTAGATATTGCTTGGTGCTTAATCTTAAGTTTGCTCAAAGAGGAACAACACTCACGGGTATGGCCTCAACCTACATTTATTTGTGCATATCTTAGATAAGCTCTTCATAATATTTTGGCTCGTCGTTGTTTGATAAGATAACATAATAGTGTTGGATAGCTTGTGGAGGGGCACTTCTCCCTTGGGGATTCGAGAAATGGATCTACATTGAGAAAGATCCTTCCTCTTGATCGCAAATATGAACATCTATCATATCATCATCTTCCTCAATATCAGGAGTCCTCTCAAGAATTTCATATGAAACTACATCTGATAGATGTTGCAAAGGATTGAGATCTACATCAACTGGCTTTTAGTTTTTTTAGGTGAATCCTTTGATGACTTTCAGATGTCTTAAATATTCACCTTTAGTAAATATTACATCTAACTTCTCACAAACTTCTTCTCTACTAGATTATATAACTTGTAGTCAAACTCATCTTGTCGACATTTTAGAAAGATGCATTATATGGTCTTTATTTCAACTTAGATCATTTATATGTTGGAACATGCATAAAGGCTTTACAACCAAATATACGCAAGTGTTCAGAGAAAACATCTTTTCCATATTGAACTATATCAGGGATATTTCCATCAAAAATAGAATGTGTAGATAGATTGATCACATGAGCAACAGTTTTCAAGGCTTCACCATAAAAAGAATTAGGTGGATTTACCTCAAAAAGTATGCATCTCACTCTCACCATGAGAGTCATGTTCATCCTCTTAGCAACACCATTCATCTAAGAAGTCTCCAGTGGAGTCCTTTCATGTCTAATATCATGAGCCCTGCAACACATGTCAAAGGGCCCCACATGCTCCCACCATTATCCTTGTGTATACACTTTTTATTCTTAATTTCTTATATACCTCTCTATTACATGAAATCCCTTAAATGCACTAAGGATACAATCCTTTTTTCTCTAAGACATGGACCAATAGATGCCTCAAAAAATCATCACTAAGATGATAAAATAAAGTACACATAGAAGAGAGTTAAGCTTCAAAGGACCATATAAATCTGCGTGAACTAATTCCAGTACTTCTGTATTTGTGGATAGTTTGTTACTTTGAACATAACTTTCAGTTACTTTCTGACCAAAAAATGAGTGCATCACTCATCTTTTCTTTCTTTACACTTGAAAATTTTCCTCCTTAAGAAAGTATACAAGCCCTTTTCGCTTATATCGTTGAACTTCCTATGCCACAACTCAATTGAGTTGTCATCATAGGTCATACTGTAATATTGGAAATTAATGCTTACATAATACAAAGATTATTGATGTGCTTCTTTACTTGAGCCACAAGTGAAGTACCTTTGGTAGTAGGAATGAATATAGACAGATACAAATATAGATATAGATATTACCATATCCTTATATGTCTTAAAATTTGGATATGGATACGAAATTGAATATAGTGAGGATATTGAAAATCACAAATCACATCCTTAAAAATGATACAATTATAGAAATAGATAATCATAATTTGGATACGAATACATAATAAATGGATACCGAGTATACATATAATAAATGTCTCCTAAGACTTACATTCAGAAGAAACATCTTTACAAAGTTAAAATACAATCAAAATTATGTAAACTACAAATCTATCAAAGATTATATAATATTCTAAATTTAGTAACTTATATAATAAATAATAAAATAATATAAACATTTATGTTTCCCTTCATTTGAAAATACTCTCGAATGCAATATATTGTGTGCAACCATGTAACATATTTACACACATTATGTAACATATTTACACACATTGATGTATGTATATATAACATACACTCATGGATTCACTAATACGAATATTCATTTACCTTCAAAAGAACTTCAAGAGCATTATGCAAATTAATGTTAACACTGAAAATAACATTAGAAATGGAAATGTTATTCATTTTCTTTCATTGCATCTCTCCACTTTTCTCTTTGTTAAGCTATGAGCAAAATTTTTTGTGTTGTTTTCATCCCGCAATGATGATACCCTAAATATTTGCATTTTGATCTAGACTTGGTTTTATTTTGAACTCTTCCTTTATCATTCTTGAAATTAGTTCTTGTTTTTTTAACCCAAATCTCTGAAGATGACGAAGAACCTCTATAAGAAAACAGCTCCATTAAATGTTACTCTTAAACATCTTTCCTTAAATTTTAGAAGCAAAGTTATCAGTTTGGTGGTATATTATCTTTGATCATGATGCTTGATTTTGGGTTACAATTAGCCTTATGATTTTGAACCCTCATATAGGAGGTTTTCCATGTTAAAAAATCTGTGTGCACCTGTGGTTGATCTCTTTTTAATTGAATTATTATCGTGGATGTTGTATTGGATTTGGCAGATGTTGTATTGGATTTGGCATACTATGTAAGATCCACTTATCTACTTTGCATTTTTTATAATTCAATCTATAAAGGAATCCTAACACAACATGTGGTATCAAAACCATTAGGTTTGTCCAAAGCAAGAAAGAGATGATGCCACACAACATGAAGATCGAGAAGTTCACTAATAGGTAATAAACGTCAATTGTTGGTGGTAGCCATGTAAGTGGAAGGTGATGATGGAGTCTAGAAATTATTCTTTTATTATCCAGAAGTTTAATTCATAATGGAGTCTATCATTTATTGTCATCATATACGAAGATTCAATTCAATGTAAAAACTATTGATAATACATTAAATCCTACTATCTTATTTGTATTAGGATGTAGACCTTATCGGTATTGAGATTCAATTCAAGGTGGAGATTGTTGAGATGTCTTGAATCTTGACATATCTATTCAGCTTGATACATTGTAAATATTGTGATATGACCTCTCCCAATGTTGGTAAACTTTTGTGTGATTTGGGATTGAAAGTCTTTCCTCCATTGAGATTTGAAGTCATATTTGATTTGGAATTTGAAGTCTTGTTTGATTTGGGATTCCAAGTCATGCTTGATTTGGTATTTGAAATCATGGTTGATTTGAGATACCTTAGGATTTGAAGTCTTATTTTATTTGTAATTCAAGGTCATATTTGCCTTGGAACTTGTTTATTTTGGGATTTTTTGTCATGTTTGCGTTGGGATTTGAAGTCATATTCAATTTGGATTTCAAAGCCGTTTTCTTAGAGTTAAAGATATATCAAACCTAGGGGAACACCCAGATTCTGTGATTTTTCTTGGATATCGTTCAATCCACCATTTCACCGGTTCCTGATTTCGGCGAGCATGGTAGGTAGCTCCAGGCCGATCCGGTTCATGGTGAGCGAGGGTATGATAATGGCAGTGTTGGTGGAAAGCGTGCTCAGGCAGTATGCGTGCAAAGCTTGGAGGTTGATGCTCGGATCCGATCTCAAGGGCCCCATCCTCTTCCGTGTCAATCCCTCTTTTTTGTGAGCCATTGTTCCAACGAAGAAGCACCAAGGAGTTGAAGGGGGCTAGCATTTGATTGGTAGAGTAACCATGAGGCAATTGAAGATCTTTAATTGATTAGAGATGGAATCAACCGTTGGGTGTAGCAAAATCACAAGAGGAAGATGATGGGTTCTGGTAACCTAAGACCTAGGAGTAGCTTGGATGAAGAATTCAATTTCTTGATTGTGTCTTGACTAGATGCATATGGAAGAGGGTTCCATGCATGCACGAGATGATGGATTTTGTTTTGAGAATTGGGGCTTGATCTCATATGCGGTCCACATATGCGGTCGCATATCTGATAGGATTCTTGTCAATCCATGACATGATGATACATTAACTCGATTTTTTCCCGAGCAACTCTTATATCATCATTTATCTTTTCGTTATTCTCGTATATGTTGCATATGGGAATATGGTCCAGGTTATTTTTTCTCATATCCATTTTTTCTCATTGTTCTCAACACTTATTAATGAACTGCTTTTTGAATTTTCTATCTAATGAACTTTATTCCAATTTTTCAAATAAAACATGAAATAATTGACTAACAGTCTAACACTTTACATTTTTGTGCTTCTAATAAATTTTATATGCAAATACAAGTTTCCACTATATTTTGTGTCAACATATTGTGTCCCTTGGAGATACATATATGTGTATAATTTTGGGTATATGATTTGTATATCTATGATTATTCTTTATCTTTTGTTATCTATAGAATCTATATATACATTAAAGGTTATCTTATAGAATTTGTGTGTTCTCTGTTGAATCTAAATTTGTATATGTATATATATGTGCATTAAATTTAAAATACACACTAAAAAATAATCAATTTATAACATCATGCTTATATATCTTATTGATTATAATTTTAATTTTGGATTTTGTTAGATCATCAACTTTTTTATATAATAACATTTTATTGTTTATTTTATAATATTTTAAATTAAAATATTATAAACCGCATAAACCGCATATACTTCCGTATACTCCCCCGCATATCCGCTTACCCGCTTAAGACCGCATGACCGAACGAATACCGCACACCGCATTTCTGAACCTTGGCTTGTGGTGGGGTTCGACGAGAAAAGGGGTGAAATTAGAAGGTTTGGTGGTTTCCCGATTGGAAATAAAAAATGGATATCTGATCGTGATTAACTGGGAATCGAAGGAGATGATTTGGGTGTCGATTAGGTATGGATATGGTACTTGTCTGGATCCTTCGCCTCGAACCCCTCGCCACCCCCCTCCAGCACCATCCACTCCTATGCACCCTCCGTTGAGGAAGATGAGGAAGGGGCATCTTTTGGGAATGTATTTTTGTTCAAGAGGTAAAATTGTTCAAAATTTAATGGAATCTGTCAAAGTTAATGACAGTACACAGGATTATGTTATGTAATGGTTAAGCATTACTCGAGATTCTGGGTGTAATTCACAATTACGGGGGTTCTGTGTGTAATTACAAAATTACTCTGAGTTATGGGTGTAAATATTCCTATAAAATATTAGTTCTGCAAAGATGTCACATAATATTAGATCACGTAGTAATGAGGACTTCGTAATCTTAAGATCGACAACTATGAGATAACGTATACTTCATTGTAATTAACTGTGCTAACATCATGTTGAAAAAATTAAAGTCAATCCGCATTTAAGAATTCATGTTGCATAACAGCAAAAGTAACAAAATGGTGTACAAGCGTTACTGTGGAGAACCAAGTTATGATATTCGAAAACGAATGCTTCAAACTACATAAGGAAGATATCATGCAAACCAGAAAATATCTTTGCATTATGTTAAAAAACACTAAAGATAATCTGTAGATACAAAGTCATAGAAATATGGAGATGTTTTTTTTTCCTTCATTTCGCCAAACAACAACGATTCCATAACTAAAAAATGACAGCATAAAAAGTGCTTTTTGTCATTATTTTTCATTTTGCCTAATAGGATATAATCATAAATCAAAACACACAACTATGTATAGTTTGCATAACAAACAGAAGTTAAAGATTGGCATGAAAGGTTAGAAAATACTTGAATAACTCATAAGGTGGTGAAATTCCAATAAAATGAGAATAAATGCAAACGTTAAAAAGAACCGTGTAAATTCATAACTTTAATGCAAAGAAAGACAAGGCATATGTCACATAGCGAAAAAATAAAACCCCAGCATCCTTTCACAGGTTTGAGGGAAGAGATAATTGGGATGAGCCAAGGCATTACCGGAAAAAACCCAACTGCAACCAAAAACAATCCAAGAAATATATTAAAAAAACATGCATTAAGAACTTATAAAACGATGATCACATGCAACTCAAAATTATCCAATCAAACTGAAGCTGAAAACAAACATCAAACTTATTACATCCATCATAAACAACAACAAAGCCTTTTTCTCACAAGTAGGGTCGGCCACATAGATTCTTTACCTCCCTTCAGATCTATCTTGGGTCAATCTCGGGCTTATATCCAAAATAACTAAGATCCCTTCATATAGTCTCCTTCCAACACTTCATAGGCCGTCCTCGCCCTCTCTTGGCCGGCTCAACATCCCAAAACTCGCATCTCCTAACTGGTGCATCAACTGACATTCTTTGCAAATGGTCAAACCACCTTAGGCGGTTTTCTCGCACCTTATCCTCGACCGGAGATACACCAACTTTCTTTCTAATTGCACCATTCTGAATCTGATCTTTACGTGTGTGTGTGTGTGTGTATGTGTGTGTGCGTGTGTGTCTACACATCTACCGTAGCATTTTCATTTTTGCTACAGCCATTCTCTGCACATATCTATGATTCACAAGCCAACATTCAGCTCAATAGAACATAGTAGGTCTCACAGCTGCTTTGTAAAACTTTCCTTTGATTTTTAAAGGAATTTTCTTATCATGGAGAACAGCGGAGACACCTCTCCACTTTAGCCAGTCTGCATTTACTCTATCAGTAACATCTCCATCAATTTCCCATCATGTTGCAAAATAGATCCCATGTATCTAAAAAATCTCTCTTCCGAATGTTATCGTCGCCAATCTTCACCTCGATTCCTTCACCATTGCTTCCATCAAAGGTGCACTCCATATATTCCGTTTTAGCCCTACTTATACGAAATCCTTTAGTCTCTAATTCATGTCTCAAGACCTCAAGCTTCTCATTTACTCCATCTCTAGTCTCATCAATCAACACAATATCATCAGCAAATAACATACACCAAAGTATCTCATCCTGAATGTGACTTGTCAACCCGTCCGTAATCAAAGTAAAAAGAAATGGACTCAAATTTGAACCTTGATGTAAACCAATGTTGATGTCAAAATAGCCAGTGTTCCCAGACTGAATCCTTACACAAGATAAAGCCCTATCATACATATCCTTTATGAGGTTAATGTATATGACGGGTACTTGTCTCTTCTCCAAAACTCTCCATAATATCTCTCGTGGGACAGGATCATAAGCCTTCTCCAAATCAATAAAAATCATATGGAGGTTCCTCCTTTTAGCTATATAAATCTCCATTGTTCTCAGCAAATGATTGGCTTCAATAGTTGAGCGACCTGACATGAATCCGAATTGATCTTTTTTTACCTTGGAAACTTGCCTCAACCTTCTTTCGATCACACATTCCCAAATTTCAGTGTGACTCATCAGCTTGATACCTCTATAATTTGAACAATTTTGAATGTCTCCTTTGTTCATATAAAGAGGCACCATGATACTCCTCCAATCTTCATGCAATTTCTTGCTTCGCCAGTAACATTGAATAGATTTGTAAGCCAAGTCAAACCACGCTTACCTAAAACTCTCCATACTTTTACAGTGATGTCATCCGGTCCTACACCTTTCCTGGGTTTCATAACCTTCAAAGCCTCCTCTACTTCCTTTCTTTGTATTTGTTTATAGATTGCACGATTCAAGTAACTTTCACTACTAGCTAGATCACCCAGAGTGATCTCTCTATTTCCTTCCCCAATGAAAAGTTTATGGGAATACTACTCCCATCTAATCTCCATTACATCCATCATAATGTTTAAAATGGAAATTTTCATCCCTTGTTATATCAAGAGTGCAACATTTTGAATCAGACATGGTCTTTCCTACAAATGCTACCTAAAACCTTTTGGAACCACAACCTGTTGCTTCTAACTTGTGGTAACTTCATCAAACCAAATACTACATTTTGAATCGACTCTTGGCTGACCAAAATCTCTTTTATTGATCTGGGCAGAAATTTATGGAAGGAAGAGGCAAGATTCTATAAGCCTTTCCATAGATGGGCATTTAAAATCAAATGCTTAAAGCCCCTCGTCAAACAGTGTAGGAGACCCTCATTAAATAGTGGAGGAGAGACTTCACTCCAGATTTATCTAAGCAAATTCTAGAGATCGAAGCCTTAGAGAAATAGAAAATTTTGGGCATGTGATCAGTTAGTGGCTCCTGCGAGCTAAAGACCTTGAACTCTAAGCCGGAAGTGTTGAGGAAAGATGAGTTCAATTTGTGGAATCAATTTGCGAAGATAAGATATCTATCAGAAGGAAACTGCAATACGCGCTTTTTAACACTTTTTTACGGGAAATTGTTCTCCAATCCAAAACCTTCAATATCACATATCCTTACTCCACAAGATCTGGTAAAGCAAACTTTAGACCCGATGTCTCGGCCCCATTCTCGTTGAACGGGGTCGAAGCCACAATACGATTTTAAAAAAAAAAAAGAACAAAGCCCAAGGTCTAGATGGCATCATCATTGAGTTTATGCATAAACTTTGGCCTATATTAAAAGCAAACTTCATGGAGATGGTTTTGGGCCTCCAAGATGACCTCGACACAAGAGATCTTTCATATCTAAACGACACAATCATTGCTTTCATTTTCAAGTGTGTAAAACCTAATGAGATTGAAAACTTCAGATAGATCAACCTTATAAACTTCCCCATCTATATGATTTCCATAATCCTAGTGAATAGTCAGGCATCAAGCCTTCCAGAAAACATCCCCCTTTCTCAGTATGCTTTCATTAAAAGCAGATCAGCAACCGATTCTTTCATTGTCATCTCATTGATCCTAGATGGTTGGATTCGCTCCAAAGCAAAAGCAATTGTGCCGAAAGGCATTTGATACGCTAAAACGGCCTTTCATCTTTGGTACCCTTCAGGCCTCTAGCATCCTCCAGCTCTTTATCATCAGGATTCAGGCTTTTTGAAACCACTCGTGTTTCGTTCAAATTGAATGGATCCTTAATAGGGTTCCCCTTCAACCGGAACATGGTGTACATCAAGGAGATCCCATTTATCCGTTATTGTTCATCCATTTGCCTTCCATTCTTGACAAGATGCTGGCTAAGCTATCTGAAATAGGCAAATGCAGAGGTTTCCTTAGAGATGGTATGGAGTCAATGGTATCTAATGTGCAGTTTGAGGATGACCTCCTGTTATTCTTAGAATTTCACGAAGACCGCCTTAAAAAGGTAATATCCACGCTTGAAATCTTTTTACGTCTTTGGTCCAGCGATAAACATGGGCAAGTCAGCATTCTTTGGAATAAATCACCTTGAGAAGAGGCTGTTCAAGCAAAATATATTCAGAAGAGACTAGGACCAGGGTTGCTTCCCAATGAACTATCTGAGATTCCCCCTATCGAATAAAAGACTTCATAATAAAGATTGGAATCCCTTGATTCAGAAGTTCGCTTCTAAATTGCAAGGATGGAAGGTAAAAATCCTTCTCCAACCTGCTAGGGTTTGCCTTTTAAATTCATCACTAACACCTCTTCTTACTCATCTCATGTCATGCCTTGCCATATGGAATTATCAAGAAGGTTGACAAAATTAGGCGCAAATTCATGTGGAGTGGAAACACCTCCAACCAAGCTAACACCAAAGTCGCCTGGAAAAGTTGACTCCACCTCGTGAAAATAATGGCTGGGATATCCTTGATTTAATACTTTTAAAGGATGTGCTCCTTACCAAATCGGCCATCAACATCATTGATCACAAATAACCTGACTATCAAACTTAATCAGCACTTGCTCTTTTCATGGTGGCCCTATAATTTTGGGTCAAAGAGTCTTATCGCCGCGGTCTCCGATATGGAAGGCTCACAAGAGGGTTCTCATCTTTTACAACCTTCCATTACTAAACACATTCATTCTGCTCATTCTGGTAAACTACCATCTGGAAGGACTCGCTGGATGGAGTTCCAGCCTTAATATCTTCCTTCTGTATTTATGGATACTAGCACAAAACAAAAAATTTATCCAATTGTGATGGTCTAAAGACACGTAAAGCCAAGAATGATTGCTTCAAAAATCTTGTAAATAGAACTCCAATTCGTACTTTAGAGAAACCTTTGAACTTAGGAAGAAGTTAAACAAATTACAGTCTTCCTTAAATCCATTGTTTGGAAGACCGAATTTAATTACTTCTTATGATCGAGACATTCTCAGTCCCCTAAATAAAACTATCGACAATCTGCCAACGAACGGAGGGAATCGAATCTGCATTCCATACCAAGTTCTGGACTAAAATTTTCAATCCTTGGGTGGCCTACTTCCTATGATTTTTGTCCATGAAAAGCTAAGCACTCAAGATTTACTCTACAAACTAAAGATCAGCTAGGCAAATAGATGCCATTTATGCAAAATACATTCTAACAACTATGTACATCTCTTGGAAGATTGACACTTTGCTGTAATTTTTTTCTTGATTGTGGTATTAGACATGAAAGCATAAAATTTAAATCTTTCTTCTCCTCAATATCTGCATGTAGCGTTAACAATGCACCATGGCAGATTCCTTGTGTGAAGGCATTTCTCTGGTGGTCAATTGCGAAGGAGCGATGCAAAAATGCCCTCCAGGTTATACCAATTTCCCATGATAAAACCATCCAAGAAGCCTCACTTATTTGTTCGATCATTTTGGCATTGTCTTGCCCCTGAACTATAAACTAATGTTGAGCTGAGATCTTACGAGGGATATGTGTTGAAAACATATAGTATATCTTCTTGCTTCAATATTATAGATGCTAATTTAAAGGCAAAAGGTGGTTCCCCAACTTGAAGATGAATCGCACATACGTTAAATGCTTGAAATATGCGAAGAAATGAGGATATAGGAAAGGGAAAAAACCATTTCCGTCCAGTACCATGCCTTTTTTCAGACCATGCCTTACTTTCGACAACATTCATAGGTCAAATCGGAACCCAAGAAACAGATGATAATGTACCTGAGATCTCTGAATAGGTGTTCACCACGTATAGGAAAGCTGGTAAGCTCTGAAATGATGCATGATGCCAACCGCAGGGAAGGCACCAAATGCGCGGAGAGGTTGTGATGGAACTTAAGTGCGCGTAGCAACAACCCAACTATGGACACTGGAGAAGTGGTAAGTGGAATCACAAGAGGAGAGCAACAGACAAAGAAAGATGGATATCGGAAACGACACTGTAAGGAGGAATGGAAGGCGGCGAGGGAGCTTCGACTATTCTCCCAGCAACAACAGCTGCGTCGATGACCGACAGCTGCTGTTTAGCCGCATACACGTTTAGTGCCGATATCGATCGAACAAAATGGGAACCACAACGGAAGCTGAGAAGACCAAGAGCCCCTCACAGGGAGAAGAGAAGAGAAGAGATGGAGGACCGACAACTGGTGCTGAATCACAAACACGTGCAAAGCAAGAAAGGGTAAAGCTCGGAAAAGAGACTAACACGTGGAGTAAGAAGGGAAAGGGTGGGGAAGCATGTAGGTAGGGATGGACATGGATCGAGCTGGGCTAAAGAGCTCAAGCCCAAACCATCTAAATATTTCGGACTTTGGGTCGGGCTTAGGCCCGAAAATCCTCCAATTGTTCGGCCCAAGCTCGGGTCCGGCCCATTACCTTTGGTCCGGGCTTGGATCGGGCTGGCCTAACCCTCGACATGCGTACAGTGAGATAGCTTTTCGTAGTTCGCTAAATCTCTATAAGTGCAATCAAAGTCAAACTACTCTATGATGATATATTCACCACGTCTAGAATTTTAAATAGATCTTGACAGATTTTTACAGAAAATAAAATGTGGCAATAAGAAGAAACTGACCTATATGGGTTGTAGGAAGAGAATGAGTTAAAGGAATTCACAGAGATTATGCACGCCCATTCCTACCTGCGAGAGTTGCATTTCAAAGATTTTAGTTTTCAAAAATAGAGCCAAATAGCAAGATTATGTAAATAAACATGAATAACATCTACCTCGAAGTTAGAGTTGTAGATCTGACATTTATTCTAGCTCTTTTCGGAAGCATGGTAACCGCCTCACCTTGATTCATGTACAACAGCAAATCTGCAAGCATCTTTCATTCAACAACAAAAAGCTGTGCAATACCACATAAACTACTTTGCTTAATGGAAAGATGGCAACATAATTAACATATGTCAACATAATTAAGATAACTAACATCTTAAAACAATAAAACATATAATAGAAAGGACATCAAGTGTCTATAGATTGTTTACCAAAGGCTACAAAATATAACATGGTTCAACTTTCAAAGTTTTTGTGAAATAAATCACACACAACATAATTACTAAAGGACTAAAAATATCTGCATTTTCCCATGAAGTAGCATATCTTTCCCAAGCAGCCAAAGGACATGAAGGTGTAGGCCCAAGGGCTGAGTTTTTTGGGCCGGGCTACGGGCTGGGTCGGGCCGGCCCAGCCCAATGCCCATCCCTACTCATTGATCATTTTTCTGCAAAGGGTGGTTTGTTATTGGATGGTAAATTTTTTCATGTGCGTTGTTGAGCATACATTTTAAATCTTGTCGTCCAAGATGGATTGTCAGAAATTAAGGACACAACTCAAAAAATCCGGAATCTTGTGAAATATGTTAAGTACTCCACCAGGAGATTTCAGGATTTTGTTGAAATTGCTCATCAGGAGCGTATTCAAATGACAAAAGGACTGAGATTGGATGTCAATACACGGTGGAATTCCACTTTTTTGATGTTTGAATCTGTTATTTTATATCAAAAAGTCTTTAATCGCTTGAAGGCCCGTGATTTCCAATTTTTTGATGTACCGTCTACAGTGGAGTGGAAAAAAGTTGAGATGATTTGTGGACTTTTGGAGATTTTCTATACTGCAACAAAGGTTTTTTCAGGACAGAAGTACTCAACTGCGAACTTGTTTTTTACTTTGCTTTTTGATATAGAAAAGGAATTGCAATCTCTCATGAGGCATGAGGATTGAGGACTCATCTATTCGTGGTATGGGTGTGAAAATGTTTGCCAAGTTTGATAAATACCGGAGAGAAAAAGATGCTATGCTTCCTTTGACGATTGCAACAGCTTTAGATCCTCGTTACAAGTTTGAGTTTCTCAAATTTTCATATTCAGAACTTTATCCCGAGGTTGAAGTTGAAGAGTATGTCGAACGTGTGAGAAATACCTTTTGCCAAATCTTTGATGAATATTCTCACAAATACAAGTTAGAATTTCCTACAGAGGCCTTTGCATCTCGTGTCATTGACTCGGAAGACATGTGTCTCTCAAAGAGGAAGGAAGATACTCGAAGCAAATTCTTCAAGAAAAAAAGGAAGCCAGTTCCTCTGAAGATGGAAAATCTGAGATGGAAATGTATTTACAAGATAATTCTGCAGACAATGAAGATGACCATAAGTTTTATGTTTTGAAATGGTGGGATGTGAACTCTAACAAGTACCGAGTCTTATCCATCATGGCACGAGATATTCTGGCGATTCTTGTTTCCACCGTTGCTTCCGAAAGTGCATTCAGTACTGGGGTCGAGTCGTAGATTCGTATCGAAGTAGACTTCGTCCAACAACGGTAGAGGCATTGGTTTGTACTGGGGATTCGATTCGTGAGGACGAGAAAAATGATTTCATATCTGAGGATGAAGATGAAGAGGAAGAGATGGAGGGGGATAACAACTAACTTGGTAAGTTTAAAAAATTAATTACGAGATGCCTAACTTAGTCTTAGTCTTATACCTAACTTAAACTTAACATTCTTTGTAGATCCGAGATGCCGCAAACTATAATAATCCACAATTTCAAAAGTCTCTTCAGTTAGCCAATGAGGTAGGGGATTTACATTGTGTTTTACACAAAATTATATTTCTTGCCTACATTTTCCAGCATATGTGGATTTTCTCTATATTAATTAGATAATTTGATTCTTTGTTGTATGAACAGTACTTGAAAAAGATGCAATGGGATATTGCTGCTACGCCTACACCTCCATGTCCTTTGACTGCTTGGGAAATATATGCTACTTCATGGGAAAATGCATATATTTTTAGTCTTTTAGCAATTATGTTGTGTGTGATTTTAAACATACTTTTCACAAAAACTTTGAAAGTTGAACCATGTTATATTTTGTAGCCTTTGGTAAACAATCTATAGACATTTGATGTCCTTTCTATTATATGTTTTGTTGTTTTAAGATGTTAGTTATCTTAATTATGTTGACATATGTTAATTATGTTGACATCTTTCTATTAAGCAAAGTAGTTTATGTATTGCACAGCTTTTTGTTGTTGAATGAAAGATGCTTGCAGATTTGCTGTTGTATATGAATCAAGGTGAGGCGGTTACCATGCTTCCGAAAAGAGTTAGAATAAATGTCATATCTGCAACTCTAACTTCAAGGTAGATGTTATTCATGTTTATTTACATATTCTTGTTATTTGGCTCTATTTTTGAAAACTAAAATCTTTGAAATGCAACTCTCGCAGGTAGGGATGGGTGTGCATAATCTCCGTGATTTCTTTTAACTCATTCTCTTCCTACAATCCATACAGGTCAGTTTCTTCTTATTGCCACTTTTTATTTTCTGTCAAAATCTGTCAAGAGCTATTTAAAATTCTAACTAGACGTGGTGAATATATCATCATAGAGTAGTTTGACTTTGATTGCACTTATAGAGATTTAGCGAACTACGAAAAGCTATCTAATTGAACGCGCGTCGAGGGTTGGGCCAGCCCGGCCCAAGCCCGGCCCAAAGGTAATGGGCCGGGCAGGACTTGGGCTGAACAATTGGAGGATTTGCGGGCCTAAGCACGGCCCAAAGCCCGAAATATTTAGATGGGCTTGGGCCTGGGCCCTTCATGGCCCAGCCCGTCCCGGCCCATGCCCATCCCTATCAATGAGGTTGTGTACAACAACATCGTTTGTGGATGCATTATCAACCGCTATAGTGCACAAGTTATGAATGTTCCATTCACTCAGACGGTTGACAATCATATCAGCAATGTTCTCTCCTGTGTGACGCGAAGGAAGGACACAAAAGCAAATAATCTTCTTGTTCAACTTCCACATATTATCAATAAAATGCGCAATGATAGATATGTACCTCAAATTTTGATTTGATGTCCACATATCTGTTGTGATGGAAATTCTACCCGTTGATTTCAACAACTCCATCAATCTCTCCTTCTCCACTTAATACAATTTCAGACAATCCTTTTTTATGGTATACCTTGAGAGAACCTTATACCTGGGTTGCAAATTAGAGACGAAATTTTGAAATTTAGGATTATCTGCAATACAAAAGGGAAGTTCACTGGACACAATCCATCTTGTAAAGTCATCCCTGCTCCGCTCTTGATCAAATTTCCACGCCGCAATCATGCTATCTTCTGAAAGCTTACTAAATTTCAAAAGGCTCTGAGACTTGGACTGTTTGTTGTAAAAGGGACAAACGATATTTAAGTATCGATCAAGGTGACTAGTCCCACCTTTCGTACCACAGGTGAGATGTGTTTTGCAATAATTGCATCTGCACATCTCTTTCCCATTAACATTTCCAACTCTTGTCATATGCTCCCAAATCCATGATTTGAATTGTCTTTCTCTCTTCCGCGAAATAGGCGTAGCTGTTTCTACATCTTGTTCACTCTGAATTTCAACATTTAGGATCGTAGGATGTGGATTTGTGGATTGCCCTTGTGGTCGTGCTTCCGACATCTAAATTTATCAAATATACTATGATGAACGCGAAATCCACCTCTTTAATCTTGATGAATTGTAGTATAGGAAGCGAATTTCGGTCGGTCAAAAACCACAATCTTTGAATGTTGTGGAATATTTTACTTGGCAAGTTTACCAAGGTCGAACACATGGAACAGAGATTTTTAGTTGTGTGGTTTTAAATCAAATTAAATAATTAATAAATTCTCGATAATTTTTGTGTTGATAAAATATACAATGCAATGATATGCAAATCTACAGAAACAATAGTTCAGCACAGGATCTGAGATGAAGAGTTCCAATCCAAACAATGATGATCAATTTCCTCTATATTAAATCACAGATCAAAAGATATCAAATCCAGAAATATGTATCAAATTAATTCCTAATGCGAATAAGAGTGAATAGATCTCGGAGTAATCCTGCAATAAATTTATCTTTAAATAATTCTAATTTTGATCTCGAAAAGTTGCAGTCCACAAGTCAATATATCTACTCAATCTCCTTCATTTAACCCCTGCATAAAATAAATCCTCAAATAATATCTCAACTCCAACAAATCCCTGCAAAATAAATCATCAATTCTCTCAAAGGGAAATGTGGCACAAATATGTCAAAATAAGCCTACAAAAGCCAACAGGTATCCTCAATAATAATTCTCAATAGGTGACCTCAGATCTGTTCATAAGCTATGCTAAATGGTAGAGCATAGAATTAGCTTCGAAACGACATATATATGCTAAAATCTGAGTTCAGATGGAGAAGATATGCTAAAATGAAATTACAGGGACTAAAATGTAAATAAAAGTAAAGTTTTTGCTTCAAATAGGTCCCTGTAGGGGCTTATCTGTAATTTCGGAAAGTCGGAGGGGCTCCTTTGCATTTTACCCAGGCGGGGGTAGTAAATTCTGGAAGTTACGGGGACCTCGTTGCAATTTTCCCCAGGCGCACATGTCGTGCACGTGCACCCGGAGGCTCGGAGGAGAGGCGGAGGCTCAAGGCTCCCGAACCCGTGGTTCGGAGTCCGAGCCTGTGGTATGGAGACGAGGCTCAGGTTCGGGACTCACGGGGCTTCGGCTCGGACGCGAGGCTTGGATGTGCCACGTGGAAGGCCCTTGGCCGTCGGATCAAGTGCCGCATGCCCGATCCAACGGCAACTGTGCGTTGCAATGAAAGGAAGCGGTGGAGGCGGCCGACTGTGACAGCTCCCCCACGCGCGGTGGCTGAGGCGTGGCGCCTCCGCACGGAGGCGGAGGACGGCCGAGCGCGTGGGCGCGGCGGTAAGCGGAGGTGGCAAGGCCGCGAGGCGGAGGCGGCGAGCGGCCGAGCGCGTGGGCGCGGCCGCACCGCTGGGGGAAACGGCTGGGGCGGCGCCGCCGCCTGCGGAGTGGCCGGAGGGCGACGTGACCGTGGATGGCGAGGTCGGTGGCGGGGCCCGCGAGGCGGAGGCGGCGAGCCTGAGGCAGAGCGACGATGGTGATGAAAGGGCGGTCACGTGTACCTGAGAAGAAGATGACAGAAAAAAAAATGGATGTTACGCCTGGGAAGGAGTTGATTTGCCGACTCCGGTGATCGCTCAAGCTCCTCGGCGTAGGAGCGAGCTCGACAGCTCGATAAGGGGCTGCGACAGAGCTCCTTGAAGCTCTGGATCTCGCTGAGGTCAGCCGCTGTCACCGGTTTAGGAAGAGAGGGCAGATGATATGCAAGGCCGGCGATGGGTGGTTATTTATAGGAGGATGCTCGAGTAACGGCTGCAGCGAAGGAGGTGGCCTCGTAACGGCCGGAGATGGTGGTGGCGTCGGCCGCTACGAGGAGGCGGGGGGGGGGGGGGTGCGAAGGTGGAACGGCCGGGGGAAGGAGAAGATGGGGTCACGTGCTTGGCACGTGACCCGACGGTGATGGAGAGAGAACGTGGGGGGTGCCATGTGGCACGCCCTGGAGCTGCCACGTGGCACCCCAAAAAACTTCAAAATTAAAGATGAATAAAATTTGAAAAGAAATAGCAGGATACCTCGGATCGAAAAATTTCCTTCACGAAAGTTGTTCGTCTCGATGAGATCTACAACTTTCATGAAGGATCCGTGAGCAAAAGAGGTCATCTGAGCGAAGTGGTGTTTTTGGTGGTTCTCCATGTGTATGGAAAACCGGGTTTTGGGATTTTATATTTTTTTAGTGGTTTTACAGGGGATAAAAATTATAAAAAATACGATAAAATACAAGAAAATTAATTACACATTAATCTAATTTTTTGGATTTTTAATGGATAAGAAATTAGGAAAATAAAATAAAAGTAAGAAACACACAACTTTTGTACAGACCGACAACGGACACTTGAACTTGGTCAGTTTCTTTGATCTCAATCTTAATCTGAATTTGGATTTTTGTGTCGCTTAATAAAACTTTCATCAAAGAGCACAAATGAAGAAGAAATAAAATTAAAAAAGTTAATTATGTACATAAAAACTCAGGTCAAAAATAGGAAGAAGTCAAAATGCGCAAAAGAGGCCCAAAACCCAACTTTCACAAATGAGCTCCGAATTTTATGAAATTGGTCTTGTTTTGAAGGTATTTGAAAATGGAGTACTTTAAAATGAGTAGACCAAAATCGGACACTGTATGTGGGAGATATGCTCATTTTAGTCTGTCAGATGTGAAATTAGACTTTGGGATTATTTGACATTTATTGGAGTTAGTAATTTTTTTGTATTTTTTATTTAATAAGGTTAGTAATATCTACACAATGGAGGTAGTTTGGGGTCAATCAGAGTTTGGATGAATTATTTAAAAATAAGAGAAGTTAGCGGCTTTTTGGGCTAATTTACACTTGGGATTTTTAATGCAATTTATGTATAATGAAATGCAGATATTATTTACACATGCATGATGGCTAATAATGATCTATTAATGATTAATTACAAGTGGATGAAGGGAAACCGAGCCTAAATGATCGATTTTAGCATGATGAATACGAGATTCATCATACCCCTATACTTAGACCATGCTCGTCCCCGAGCATGAATGAATGACTTAGTTGAATACATCCCTGACTGTGCATGTGAATTTTCAAGGCTTAATTCCTACAAGACCCTTAATTTGAGTGATCCTAATATTCTAGGCTCAACCAAGCTTTAATCAAAAGGAATCCAACCTCTCTAATTTTCAGACTCTCTGTTTGTACATATAATATAAGGTTATGATTTTTAGTGTACTGCATTCATGAGAGTCAAGTCTACACATCACCCAAAGTTCCAATCCAAGAGACTCTCCTCTAGACCTAATCCTCAACACTAGGGAATAAGTCTATTCTTGCTTCAGTCAACCGTCTCATTTGTTTGTCAGACTTGAAAGTGTATATGGACGGCCAGATGATGGAGGGCATAGGATTGTGTTTAAATTTCTCTCCCTTACATTGGAACAAGGTGCCTCTCGAGTGCCTTATTTCTCAACACAAGTATATTTTTATTTTGTTGATCAATGTGTCCGTCAAGAGAATTTGGAGTCGTCTGCACCTGTTTTTCTGGAAATACACCGGGGTGTGTCTCTTTTGAGTATCTAAGATACCTTCGACACCCAGACTTGTATCGCTTACGATGCAGAGCCCTTTTTGTGGTGCCAGCCCGAGTCCTTGGTCCTAATTAGCGCTTGGTCCAAGTGGACACTTTGAAAATGTTTGAGAGTGCTCGCCATTGTTGGAAGCTCATTTAGAATTTGACTTTGGATGATAGAGCTTTTCTTGACATTTCTATTTCTTCTTCTTCTTCTTCTTCTTCTTCTTTTTGGCTAGCTCCACTGCTTTTTCCAAAAGTTGGCGTACACTGATCAACAATTTTTCATTAAGTTTCAACACACCCTAGCACTTAGGTCAATTTCAAAAAAGATAGCATATGAACTTGTTCACATACTGGCTAGGTTTTTGCTGACACTCAGGTTTTCTGAAGCCTTCATTAACTTTATCCCATCCTCGAATATCATTAGATTGGGTCTAAACTCAAATCTCTAGTCCTAGTTCCTCAAGTGATATCTCAACTCATCTCATCAATCATGCAGTTGTGAAAGTGATTGTGCTTATCATATTCTTTTTGAAGGTAGAGATGAAGAGTGCAATATAGCGCTCAAATCTTTCAAACTGGGGAAGTGTGGATTATTAAGTTCAAAACCCTAATGACTAAGGCAGGCTAATTCAGAATCTCGAGATCTCAAAAATCAAGTGTCCTCAAAAATCCTCAAGCCTTGAGTGATGGTGAATGTATCAGGAATATATCGACCAAGGAATGCATGAAATGCTTGATGAAATGCAAGACCATGAGTGATGATTTTTTTTAAAATGCAAAAAGTTTTTTTTTGATTTTTTTTGGAAAACAGTAATATACACACTACTTGTAAACATCCCCGATGTTAGATAAAAACGATTAAAGTACGAGCTATGGATAAAATAGATAAAATATATACAAACACACCCCCTATACTTAGCTTGTGCTATGTCCTCATGGCACAAAGTGAAATGTTGACATAGCTCGTACTCAGTATAGATGGGATAAAAAGAAGAGAAGTGATGTATAAACAATGGTAGTGGTCCCCCTATACTTAGGCTCAGGCCAGCCTAAGTATAATCGGATAAATACAGATGGGGAACCGGGTAGATTTGCGGATGTACAAGATCAAGGAGGTTTGCGACGGACCTTTCTTGCGTGAGTGTGGAGGGAGATAGTATGGAGATGTGAAGTGTGATGAAGAGGGGGTCGATGACGAAGACCAGCCATCGTCGGAGTCATCCTCAGGATAATAGTAGTTGTCTGCAGAGGATCTCCAACTTTTGTCGATCAGAGGTAAGTGCCCATGGATCAGAGCTGTACTTATTGCACTTATCTGATGAACCTCATCAGGACCGGACGAGGACTCTTCAGAAATCACCTGGTGTCTAAGGTCAAAGGTGACTTTCTTGGTCGGTTTGTTTCCTTGAGAAGTATTGGGAGGAAGTTGGACAGTCTTCATCTCCCTGTCTTGAGTAACCGATGTGGCATTCGTGAGTTCCTCATCAGATGAATCCCCGTAAAAGTCGACCAATTCTTGAAGGGTCATGCACTGCTTCGGTCGAGGGAGATTGTTCCTGGTGATTCTGTGGTTTATGGATGGGGCGCTGATGTCACCTTCGGATGATCATGAATTTTGGTGACATCGGATGTTTCCAGAGTCGGTTCCTTATATGGTTCAAGTATCTCATGAATTACTGTCGACTCAAAGATTGGACCACTCAAATAATCGTGGTGATCTTCAAAAATATGGTCCAATTCTTCAGAAGCTCCAAAATCTTGATTTTTCCTAGGAGCAGTGATAAGGTGGTGAGAATCCGAAGTTTGTCCAACAGTCAGTCTTTTGGGTGACTCTCCTAGGGTTTTTATCAGTGTGTCATGCGAAGATGTTTGATAATGTGAAATCTTTATTTTTTGATCATAACTGTCAGTTTCAAGTTGGCTTTCCTCAGAGCAGAGTGTGTCATTGGGGATTTGTTCATTGTGGTCCGAGTTCGGGAACTTGATTTCCTGAGTCTCATAATCGATGATCGCCTTGACGGAGGCTAAGAACGGCTTTCCTAAAATAATAGGGGACTCAGACATCCTTACGGGGTGTTCAATGTCAAGGACCATAAAGTCCACCTTATGTTCTTTACCTCGGAAATTTACGACAACAGAAACGATCCCCCGCAGTCTTTTGGTAGATCGATCGGGTAATTGAAGGATCACCCTAGTCTTTTTGAGTTGTCTGATTTTGAGTTGGTCAAAGACGGACTTGGGGAGGATGTTTATTGTGGAGTCGTCGTCTAACCGAACATGAGTGAATGTTGAATCCTCAATTTCACATGTGATCCGAGTCAACCGCTTGACTTTGCGGCTTTTGATTTTATGATTCATCACCAAAGAACTAGCCATAGATATGACATGATATTCAGTCCTGGATTGTTTCTTACTCGTCTTTTTGGGGTTTAGTCGACTCTTCACAAATCTCTTAAGATCGGGCACATATTCTATGGCTTTGATCAATGGAAGCTCTAAGATCAGACTCTTACAAAATGCTTCCATTTCAGAATTGTCCAATTTTTTTGAATTTTCAAATTTTTTAATTTTTTGGGTATTTTCTGTAATATGGTCAGTCGAGGGGTCAGAGGTCAGCAGTGGTTGTGCCTGATTGTGTTGATGCAGTAGTTCACATGGTGGGTGCCTCACTTCTTCTGAATTTTGTATAGACTGGATGAGATCATATATTCTCTCTGTTAAAGTGTCTGCTCTATGATTAATCCGAGCAATCTCATCCTCAAACATCTCATGACTAGTGATTGAATAATCAGTCTCCATGTGTCATGATTCTGGCATGTAACCTCGAGTAGAGTGTTGATTGTTCATAAACATTATGATCTGGTCATGAGTTGTATTTCCTTGACTTTGGTTTTCTCGTGGGTTGTCAAAGGAAAATTGATAGTTATCTTGAGTAGGGATAATTCAAGAGGCTGTGAGATCCTAGTGACCGGAAATCGTGTTCTATTGTCAATATCGGTCATTCTATTATTTATCCTTGATTCTGATCTCTCTCTTATGTCCATAAGATTGTCCGAATGTGAGAGATGTTTATTCCAAGAAGAAGTGTGGTCATAGGGTGGGATGTATGGGTGGGCAGAGAATGATGGCTGAGGGGAACTTGACTTGAATGGTAGGTTCCCCTGAGGAGTGTGAGAAGAAGAATATCAAGACATGGTCGTGGAGATCGGGAAAGAAGACCACTGTGCCGACATCTTGTCAAGAGGGATGGAATGATCAGCAAACCACGATTTGCTTGCAATTGCAAGGTCTTTGACGCACCCAAATCAAACACAAAACAACACATTGATTCACCCACTCAACACTGGTGAATGCACGTTAGGGTTCGGTCGCTTATCTTTTCAATTTTAATTTAATGATAAAATAGTCTTAAAAATTAAGCGGAGTTGTTAGGTGTCGAAATATTTCACAAAGACTGTCCCGAGTTCATACAACTAGTTGCTCCTACTTTCAGCCAGTATAGGTGTAAGTACAGACCGTAAACGGCTACCCGTGTTACTTGAGGACGGTGCCTTCCGCGGTGTCCTCTAAACCACCTACTCTGCTAAGGGAAGTCGGATCGTAAACGGCTACCCGAGACCCTCACTGAAAAGTAGCTAATTGTTTAAACTCAGTAGTCTGAATGAACAACTTCGGTTTTGGGCTCTTTCCTAAGTGTGTGTTCTGCTCCTTACAAACAATGAGTGGGTTTCTCTCCACCAAACACATGTTAATTTTAGGTCAATTTTATTTACAGTCACCTTGATTAGCAGACCCAGTTTTAAGTTAAGGTTATCACTGTAGTTTATGTGAGCACAAAAATTCACGCCTAACGAACAGTCCCAATTCCTTTAAATCCTAAGTTGTAAAACTTTGAGAAAGGAGGATCGGAAAAGCCGATGCAAACGTAAATCAATGATGCATGCCTAAGAGAAGGACTTACAGTGAATCCTCGTGTTCTTCATGCGGGATGCAAGACAAGGAATTTAAATTTACACTAAATGGTATGCACAGATGGAAAACGCCCTAAACAGATAGTTCTATTAGCGGGAAGAATTGATTGAAATTTTTGGCTAATGTTGAACGATCTACAGTGCGTTTAATTAGTGAAAAGTGTGGCCTAAAAATTTACGGGCACAATCAATGATAGAGAAATAAGCGTATATCTGCCTAAGTCCTACGTCAATCCACAGAGAGTTCAGTCCTGAATATTACAAATTGATAGGGTACAAGGAGAGAGGGACCCTGAGAATATTGCAGAAAATTAAATCTATACTAACTCTCTCTCACAAAATTAAAATTCAGTTTTCATCACAGATCCTTGAATTGATATCGAAATCCAGCTCCCAGAAGTCTGCGAAGAGAGAATTTGCGGTTAGTAGCAGAAGTAAGAGAGAAATGCAAAATAAAATGCAAGAAAGAAAAAAAATAGCACAAAAATTAATTTTCACAAAAATCAATTACAAAAATGATTTAAAACCCTAAAAATTCGTCGTTCTCTGGCAACAACGCCATTTGATGAACGCGAAATCCACCTCTTTAATCTTGATGAATTGTAGTATAGGAAGCGAATTTCGATCGGTCAAAAACCACAATCTTTGAATGTTGTGGAATATTTTACTTGGCAAGTTTACCAAGGTCGAACACAGGGAACAGAGATTTTTAGTTGCATGGTTTTTAAATCAAATTAAATAATTAATAAATGATCGATTAATTTTTGTGTTGATAAAATATACAATGCAATGATATGGAAATCTACAGAGACAATAGTTCAGCACAGGATCTGAGATGAAAAGTTCCAATCCAAACAATGATGATCAATTTCCTCTATATTAAATCACATATCAAAAGATATCAAATCCAGAAATATGTATCAAATTAATTCCTAATGCGAATAAGAGTGAATAGATCTCGGAGTAATCCTGCAATAAATTTATCTTTAAATAATTCTAATTTTGATCTCAAAAAGTTGCAGTCCACAAGTCAATATATCGACTCAATCTCCTTCATTTAACCCCTGCATAAAATAAATCCTCAAATAATATCTCAACTCTAACAAATCCCTGCAAAATAAATCATCAATTCTCTCAAGGGAAATGTGGCACAAATATGTCAAAATAAGCCTGCAAAAGCCAACAGGTATACTCAATAATAATTCTCAATAGATGACCTCAGATCTATTCATAAACTATGCTAAATGGTAGAGCATGGAATTAGCTTCGAAACGACATATTATATGCTAAAATCTGAGTTCAGGTGGAGAAGATATGCTAAAATGAAATTACAGGGACTAAAATGTAAATAAAAGTAAAGTTTTTGTCTCAAATAGGTCCCTGGAGGGGCTTATCTGTAATTTCGGAAAGTCGGAGGGGCTTCTCTGCAATTTACCCAGGTGGGGGGTATAAAAGTAAATTCTGGAAGTTACAGGGACCTCGTTGCAATTTTCCCCAAGCGCACGTGCCGCGCACGTGCACCCGGAGGCTCAGAGGAGAGGCGGAGGCTCGGGGCTCCCGAACCTGTGGTTCGGAGTACAAGCCTGTGGTATGGAGACGAGGCTCAGGTTCGGGACTCCCAGGGCTTCGGCTCGGACGCGAGGCTTGGATGTGACACGTGGAAGGCCCTTGGCCGTCGGATCAAGGGCCGCCTGCCCGATCCAACGGCAACTGTGTGTTGCGATGAAAGGAGGCGGTGGAGGCGGCCGACTGGGACAGCTCCCCCACGCGCGGTGGCTGAGGCGCGGCGCCTCCGCACGGAGGCGGAGGATGGTCGAGCGCGTGGGTGCGACGGTAAGCAGAGGTGGCGAGGCCGCGAGGCGGAGGTGGTGGGCGGCCGAGAGCGTGGGCGCGGCCGCACCGCTGGGGGAAACGCCTGGGGCGGCGCCGCCGCCTGCGGAGTGGCCGGAGGGCGACGCGGCCGTGGATGGCGAGGTCGGTGGCGGGGCCCGCGAGGCGGAGGCGGCGAGCCTGAGGCGGAGCGGCGATGGTGATGAAAGGGCGGTCACGTGTACCTGAGAAGAAGATGACAGAAATAAAAAAATGGATGTTACGCTTGGGAAGGAGTTGATTTGCCAACTCCGGTGATTGCTCAAGCTCCTCGGCGCAGGAGCGAGCTCGGCAGCTCGATAAGGGGCTGCGACAGAGCTCCTTGAAGCTCTGGATCTCGCTGAGTTCAGCCGCTATCATTGGCTTAGGAAGAGAGGGCGGATGATATGCAAGGCCGGCGATGGGTGGTTATTTATAGGAGGATGCTCGAGTAACGACTGCAGCGAAGGAGGTGGCCTCGTAACGGCCGGAGATGGTGGTGGCGTCGGCCGTTACGAGGAGGCGGGGGGGGGGGGTGCGAAGGTGGAACGGCCGGGGGAAGGAGAAGATGGGGTCACGTGCTTGGCACGTGACCCGGCGGTGATAGAGAGAGAACGTGGGGGTGCCACGTGGCACGCCCTGGAGCTGCCATGTGGCACCCCAAAAAGTTTTCAAAATTAAAGATGAATAAAATTCGAAAAGAAATAGCAGGAGACCTCGGATCGAAAAATTTCCTTCACGAAAGTTGTTTTTCTCGACGAGATCTACAACTTTCATGAAGGACTCGTGAGCAAAAAAGGTCATCTGAGCGAAGTGGTGTTTTTGGTTGTTCTCCATGTGTATGGAAAACCGGGTTTTGGGGATTTTGTATTTTTATGTGGTTTTAAAGGGATAAAAATTATAAAAAAATACGATAAAATACAAGAAAATTAATTACATATTAATCTATTTTTTGGATTTTTAATGGATAAGAAATTAGGAAAATAAAATAAAAGTAAGAAAAACACAACTTTTGTACAGACTGACAACAGACACCTGACCTTGGTCAGTTTCTTTGATCTCAGTCTTAATCTGAATTTGGATTTTTGTGTCGCTTAATAAAACTTTCATCAAAGAGCACAAATGAAGAAGAAATAAAATTAAAAGAGTTAATTATGTACATAAAAACTCAGGTCAAAAATAGGAAGAAGTCAAAATGCGCAAAAGAGGCCCAAAATCCAACTTTCACAAATGAGCTCCGAATTTTATGAAATTGGTCTTGTTTTGAAGGTATTTGAAAATGGAGTACTTTAAAATGAGTAGACCAAAATCGGACATTGTATGTGGGAGATATGCTCATTTTAGTCTGTCAGATGTGAAATTAGACTTTGGGATTATTTGACACTTATTGGAGTTAGTAATTTTTTTGTATTTTTTATTTAATAAGGTTAGTAATATCTACACAATGGAGGTGGTTTGGGGTCAATCGGAGTTAGGATGAATTATTTAAAAATAAGAAAAGTTAGCGGCTTTTTGGGCTAATTTACACTTGGGATTTTAATGCAATTTATGCATGATGAAATGCAGATATTATTTACACATGCATGATGGCTAATAATGCTCTATTAATGATTAATTACAAGTGGATGAAGGGGAACCGAGCCTAAATGACCGATTTTAGCATGATGAATACGAGATTCATCAGACTATTAGTGTAAATGATATTTGAAATCAACAATATTCTACAACATAAAATCAAATAGACATCTAAATTTACCACATATATGTTTACATCAAATATGTATTTTAAAGAAAACTGCATACAACAAATATGCAATGTAATTGTACTGAACAAATCACATTCTAAAGATCACTACAGAATCAGTTTGAAATGTCATCATCAATATGTTGACCTTGTTATAGCGTACAGTTTTTATAATACTTGATATTCTATCAGAAATGAAATGTTGAGATGAATGTGCCAAATGAAAAATATAACAGCTGTAATGAAATTATGATAAAGATTTACTGTCCTCTATAAAGGATGAAATAAGTGAAGCGTTCAAGGTTGTTTGAACATCTTACATCAAAGAATTGCTGATATCTAGTGTAACTTTACTAATTAAATTTTACGTCTGATTTTAGCATGTCAAAAAAGATCAGTTTTTAAATATCCTAATTATACGGGAAAGAGTATTCTACGAGATAAAGTTGAAACCAACGAAGGAGAACATTTTGAAGTCTCCTGTTTGAGTTAGTTCCACATTATTCGTGCATTGTATGGTTTCATTTAAGATAGAAAACTGTGTTATATGAATAATGAACTTTACCTGAACTTCATTTTTAAAGTTGCTTGCTGTATTTGCTTCACTGAAATCGATAGTTGCATATATCAGTAAACCCAATATTTTTTGAGGATGGTGATATGTTCATTCTTTCAATCTTTGGATGCATAACACATGTCATAAGTTCAAAATAATGGGAGGAAGACATATTCATATACCTCCGTCACTGCAGTTGCTGAAGGTTGAAACTTGAAGGGGTTTTTACGGCCTTGCGGGCTCGTCGGGCAGGCACAAGACGGCAAGAGGTGGGAGGTTCAGGAGGCTGAGGAGGGGCGTGAGTGGCGCGGAGGACCGAAGGTGTTGTGGGCGAACCGACGAATGTTAGGTTGGCCGATCTTCGGGAGAACGAAGGAGGCGCGGCTGGGTGACGATCATGTAGGGGCCGTAGGGATGTTCTGGTAGGGTGTCGGGTGACGATAGGGAGGGAGGCAGCGCCGCGGCGGGTCGCGAGACTTGCGACTTGCGATGTTAGCGAGGGGCGGCGGGTCGCGACTCGTGACTTGGGAAAGGGATGAGAGGAGGCGCGTACTGGGTACGCGTACGGGTTAGGGTAAAAAGCCAAAAGGGAAGGATATCGGGCTAAATATCGGGCTAGTATATGGGCCTACGCCGGGCCAAATATCGGGCCAACGCTTGGGCCCTTGAACGGGCCGGGCCTTGGGCCATGCCGGGTTGGGCCGAGCCAAGCCCAAGCCCGGCCCAAATTGATTTCTGGTCGAGATTTTTGGCCCAAGTCCGGCCCATTGCTCTATTGGGCTCGGGCCGGGTCGAGTTTTTTGGGCCGGGCTACGGGTTGGGTTGGGTCGGCCCAGCCCAATGCCCATCCCTACATGTAGGTAGAAAAGAAGGGAAAGGGCAGGCGAACAGATCCTCTGACTATCAGAATCTTTCAATCTTTGATCGAGCAGTTCGCATTAATTCACTTGAATTGTGAGCTCATCCATTTTCGACCACACAATTCCCATTTTGCCCTTTTTAATTTCACCTCAGCACCTGTTGTCTTGCCATTTTTGCCCTCGGCCACAGAGAAATTACCCAATCAACTCGCACCCTCTCCCCTCCCGCTGCAGATGCCCTAGAATACCAACAACCTGAGGATCCTCGTCTCTCCAGCCTCCCTGCCTCCCACGAACGTCCCGTTGTGCGCACCGCCTGATCCCCTGCATCTCCCTACTCAGTTGTCTCTCTATCGCCTTCCGCCCTCTGGCCCATCTCCCCTCCCGAACTCCATCGCGGGACACGATGGAACCGTCATCCACTGTAAGAAAATGTCATAAATATCAAAAAAAATACATATTGAGATATGACTAATTACTAAACAACTGATACCTCACATGTAATTCGCTTCAGCCTTCAACCCTTTATAAGTTAGCATCATCGCATAATATGTATAATGAGATAAACCTTTTAGGTGAAGTCCATCCACGTACTTTCCAGTTGCTTCAGTTCAGCCTTATATTTGCCTTCGAATCCTGTTGAATTTGCACTTCATTTGATAATGATATGTGGTTTATGTGGAGCTCATCAAATGTAGAATGCAAACCTTTCATTTCATATAGCCATCCAAGAACTTTTTCTCTCAGTTGACTGGTTGGATCTGATCAAAGAAGTGGAATATAATTCAAACTGCAACACCATTAAAATTCCCCACCCTCCCTGCCTGCCTTCTCTCTTTACTGGTTACCTCCCCTCGAACGCCGGGCTGCACGCATTGCCTGATCCTCCTGCCTCTCCCTCCTCCATCGCCTTCCGCCATCTCCACTCCCAGAGGTTGTACTCCATCACGCAACGCAATGGGACCATGATCCACTGCAAGAAGGAAGCTAGGTGACCTCATACTCGGATTCTCTACGTCCTCCGTCCCCCGACAACATGAGCCTTGGTATTCGGCAATGAGGTAGGCCTTCTTACATGTGAATCCGGGAGATCGAGGAGTGTCTCCACCATCATCAATCATCTCAACTGGAGTCATCGTGGCTCAAATAACACCATCATCGAAGAGGAGGAGTCGTTGATCGTTCATCGTAGTTATTACTCCACCAATCAAGCACTTCCTCATCTATGGGGTACCATTTGTAGCAGTTCCAGAGCAGCACCTGATCAACTGAGGCCTTTCATCAGGTCGCGCCCTAGCAACTATAGATCACCAAGCTTCAAATCTGGCCTTTTTAGGAGATCCATTATATGAAGAAGAGCCAAACGAACCATCTTCAATCGACATGTTGCCTAGAGCGACAATAATTGGGAAAGAACATGAAGCACATTCCCCCAGAGGTGTCATTTGATTAGATGATATTAACAAAGATCGACCGACCGTTATACAACTTCCTTCATCATCCAAGTTAGCATGCCATGATGGGCCTTGAATAGGCTTTGTTAGAAGAAGAAATTGATGATCGTGAATTTAAACAACAAAAACTTCACAATAATGTAGGCTTGAAAGGACTCAATTCCTCGGACAACACTATATTGAATTGCCTTGAGAATTGACAGAGAAAGGCACCATCAAAATTCTTGAGATTAAATCCATGGTTGAATACTAAATAGCAGAAAAATCATATCTTCAAGGTAGAAGCATGATATGAAGTTAGAGTACATGAACAATATAAATATCACGTAGTTGGTTATGACGAGAATGCCAGTTCAGAGAAGATCGACTTCTTGGAGCATATTTTTCAGGTGATATGCAGATTGTTAAGAATGTTGTTGAAGCTGCGTGATAATCCCATCATAATTATGTCGTCGATGTTGTAGTTTAATTCTACCATAATTAGCTTTTTCATTTTCAAAACTATAACTCTGTATTCGATTAAAACCATTGTAAAGAAATTGTATCTATAACGTCAACCACTTTTGACACGGTTACTTACAACGCCAACCACTTTTGACACGGTTACTTATTTTGTGATTTCAAATATATGATAACGAATTAATATTACATACTTCAAACTCACTTTTTTTAAATTCCCAACAAATAGTACGTCATTATATTGTTCATAATGGAAATCAATATATAAGACCAAACATCATTGAGTGTGAAATGACATTCTAACTGAAATTCATAGGAAACAATAAGCCAAGCAGTTTTTCATATAATAGTTTTTGTTGTTATAATGTTAATTAAGATATTGAAGATGGCTGCTTTTTAAATAACTTCCTTCTCCGTGCAACGCACAGGTTCCCTACTAGTATCATTGAAATTCGTGCGAATCGTTCAATTAAGATCGAGCAGCTGGAACGATCTCCCTGATTTTACAGTAGATTCTGCAGTACTGCAGAGGATCTGCCCTCGAAAGGGCAGCGGTGTGGGATTGAGAAGCCACATGGCATAGAAGGGGAACCTTGTCGAATTCAGCTTTAGTTATATCAATTGGTTGATTGATAATGATTATTTGTGATGGGTGGAATTTTGAAATGATTACGTATTGAGAATGATAGAGATTTAAATGGATGGATTTGGATCCTCTCCATCTAAAGTCCCATGCATGATCCATCTATTATAATATACCAGAGTGCATATCCTCACTTCGCGACGGAAAATAAAATACGTTCTGCATTATCTTAATTGTGCAATGTGTGATCATCATTGTCTTTAATATATTTATAAATTAATCTATAATTATCATTATGATTATAAAAAATACCAACATAGCATTTAGAAAGTATTTTTCATAGTGAAATATGAAATTAAAAGGTTAAATTATAAGAATGCATTCAGAACTTAATTTGTAAATTATAGAGGAACATATTGTGTATAATTTATCTATCTTTTGAAAAGATTGTACTTCATGTAATATTATTTAAAAATTACATTTTTATATTAAAATTAATTTTTTCCTTTAAAATAATATCTCCATTGAAAAATTCAAAATCATTTCAATACAAAATCACAAATAGATGTAGGTATATATAAATATTAATATAATAAATATAAAGAAAAATATGAAATTTATAATTTTTATTTAATAAATATTAGAGTAGAGAGAGAAAGAGCAGGGAGAGAGAGAAGAGGAGAGAGGGAGAGAAGGATGGGTTTGAGAGAGAGAGAGAGAATAGAAATGGAGAGAAGAGAGGGAGAGAGAGATCGATGGAGAGAGTGAGTGGATAGTGAGTGGAGAGAGAGAGATTGGGGGAGAGAGGAAGAGAGAGTGAGTGGAGAGAAAGAGAAAGAGGGGGAGAGAGTGACTGGATAGAGAGAGAGAGAGAGCGCTGTAGAAGAGGAACAGATGCACGTGTCAAAAGCTAGGTTAAAACCCAACTTTAAAGAGGTATATAGATATTCAAACACTCAGGAAGCATTTTGAGATCAGATTTTTTTAGCACAAACAAGTTATATTTCCCAAATCATTTGCTTTGGTTGGCTATGATGCTTAATCTTAGCATTTTTATTTTATGATTATAAATTCATCACTTGACACACTCATGTATTCGTTATTCCGTTAAGCAGAATGTGTATTATATATCTAATCAAAATGGTAGTAAGGCCAATTATTGATCGTTATAAGTGCGCACAGCGCATATGATTAGACTTCGAAAATGCATTAAAATCTTATAGATGGAAAAACGATTAGCATTAAGTTTAAAAGATTCTGCATCGTACACAAGATTAGAAATATATATATATATATATCTTCGTTTAAAAAATGAAAAAAATAGGGCTGCCCCACATCATTGATGCAGTGTGGACTCGACATGTAGGGCCGTCTAATTATTTAAATTGTGGCCGTTAATTTTATTTACGTTTTTAAAGTTGTCGCAATTTCAAATAAAGAGATCGCGTGTGATCTCAATTAGTCTTAATTTGAATTTCAAATTTGGTAGTTAGTCGGTTAATTAGTTAGAGTCAGTTTAGGATAATTGGTTGTCGGTTCAAATTATTTTCTATTCTTGTAATGTCATCCCTCCTATATAAAGGGATGAGGGTCCAATGTTTTAGTCAGTTCAAGATGTGATAAAATAGAGATTTATCTCTCTCTGCTCTCCCCTCTCTCTCCTTCTCCTCGCGTGATCTACACGTGTTCTTCTTCTCCCAAACCCCTCGTATTCCCGACGAGTTTCTTCTCTCTTCCCCTCGCGGTCTACGCGTTTCTTTTTCTCTAACCCCGCGCATCCGGCGTGTCTTCTCTTCTCAACCCTTCCAGTTTCTTCTTCTCAACCCCTCTATTTTCTTCTACCATCCAAAAATCCACCGTCAAATCTATTTCCCGCGCCGCGCCGATTTCCATTTTGCATCAATCATTTTCCACAATTTTTTTAATATTTTTGTAGAATATCATCATATATATTATTCTATATATTCCTTAAATATGTCATTCGAATTTCGTCAGAAACAAAGATTCATATGCCCTCCATCTAAAACAAGTAATTTTAACGGTCCAAACATTACCATAATCGATTATAGATGAAGGGAATATGAGTCTTTGTTTCTAACAAAATTTGAATGTCATACTGGAGGGATATATAGTACGGTGATATTTTACAAAAATAAATAAAAAAAATGACGGAAAAATAACACAGAACAGCTCATTGACTGCCCCTAACGACAGCCCCATCTAACCCTTAAAAAATTTCACCACGAAGAGAGTTACTCCGCGAACTTCTCAATAAAAAATCTGCTTAAATAATTTATTCCATTACATATTACTCCAAATCCACGTCGATATTATCTTTTTTTATTATTCATGGTTTAAAGGGTTCAATGGACTTTTCCGGTATTTTTTTTATTTTTATTCGAAAATGAAGTCATGTATTTTCATCACTATATCCCTCTAATACGTCATTCCAATTAGTCAGAAACAGATATTCATATGCCCTCATCTAGAACATGACGATTACAACACTTCTAAGACCGTTAAAATTACATGTTCTAAATGGGAGGCGTAAGAGTCTATGTTTCTAATGAAATTGGAATGACATATTGCAGGGATATAGTGATGAAAATACATAACTTTATTTTAAAAAAAATATAAAAAAATACCGGAAAATAAGGTGAGAGCATCATGTTGATTGCCCCTAGAAGCAACTCCATTTTTTCCATGTTTAAAAGTAAAGTATGACGTTGGAAATTTTAATAGTAATCTCACTTTGCATGACCCAATTTCATGCAAACGGGATGTCATATACACTCTTTTAATTGCCTACTGATAAAAACGATAAGAGATGAATAATGTCCTTCGTTTTTATTCGATTGGTTTGATGAATTAAAATCCGATAAATAATGCAAAACACGTTATTTAAATTATGATGTGATCATATCTTTAAATTGCTTATTCTGAGATGGAGTCTCTTTATCTCAGGTAAGAAGACATTATCCACACAAGCAGAAAGTATCAGCTGTAAACATTAGGCGCCAAAACGATATTTTGTTGCTTAAACGGACTTTTGTATACATTTCCAAACATGGAGGTTCTTTCAATGGATATCCTGGATTGACAATTGTATTTCCACTACATCTTTTTCCATCTTGGTTAACGGAGCACCACATGGTTTTTTCAAAGGTACACGGTGCCTACGCCAAGGGGATCCCCTTAGCCCTCTCTTATTCACGATCGGAATGGAATCTCTCACTTCTTTATTGGATTCTGCCGCCATTGCCGGTCGTATTCAACCTATGGGGAGAGGTCGAATCTTGGCCCCCACACATCTTATATATGCAGACGATTTGCTTATCTCCTGTAAAGGATCCTCAAACTCTCTTATGGCCGTTAAAGATATTTTGGAAAATTTTGAAGCCGTCTTGGGTCTGAAATTCAATCCTAAGAAGAGCAAGATTTTTAGACCTAAGCTCTCGCGCCTGGATTTTGCTATCACCTTGCGCATGGGCATGTTGCAACAAAAACTCCCAACCAAGTATCTTGGTCTCCCCCTTACCTCTTGTTTTCGGTCTGCGGACTCCAGGTTATTGGAAGATCGGATAAGACACCTTACTAATGGCTGGAATTCCAAGTGCCTATCCTTGGCGGGACGTGCTCAGTTACTCAATTCTGTAATCCGTGGGATCTTTCTTTACTGGTCTGCGGGAATCCTCCTTCCAGTTACTGCTACTCGTCGCTTGGACGGGTTGTGTGCCCAGTTTCTATGGGGTCGCAGACGGCATGATATCGCATGGATGAGGCTTTGCCTCCCTAAGCGGGAGGGGGGCTTGGGACTAAAATCGTTCGTTGATTTGAGGTCCGCTATGGTTGCTTCGTGGACTTGGAGATTACTCAATGCTGGTACCTCTATCTGGGCTGATTTCCTACGTACTAAATACCTCTCTAACACCTCGTTCTGGGATTGCACTCCCTTAAACAACTCTTCAAGGATTTGGCGGGCTATGCTGGCTGGTCGCGAGTCGTTGCGTGCGGCTATCCTTGGCGACTTCCCTTCCCCTATTTGGTTCGTCTCACCTGGTGGCTTCTCCTTCTTTGGCGCTTTCGATCTCCTTCGACACCGTGATTCTCCGGTGCCTTGGTTCCCGATCATTTGGGATAAGCGCTCGCCTCCCCGTTGTGCAACCACTCTCTATAGGGCCTGCCTTGGACGCCTCCCTACTCTAGACAGACTCAAGGTCTATGATTCGAGCCTCAACGAGCAGTGCTATCTTTGTTCAGCTGAGCCGGAATCACACGAGCATCTGCTGGTTGCCTGTCCTTATTCTTCGACGATTTGGCTTGGTTCTTGCTCTGCACTATCTCTTCAAGCTCCCGCTTCGTGCCGCCTCGAGGATATCATCTCCTGGACACTCAACATCGACAATCCCAAGACCAGATCAAACACTTCTACCCTTCTGGCGTTGGTGGTTTGGCATATCTGGCGTGAACGTAATCGCTCTTGGTCCTCTTCTCGCTGCCTCCCATCTCAGCGTGTAATTGAAGAGATTGTATTTAGCTTTAGGCATCTTAAAACGGCTTAGTTAAGGTTTTTGACCTTCTCTGCGCCATACGCTTCCATGTTGCCTTGAGCATCCTTGGCTATTCCTTTAGCCACATTTTTGTATGTAATTGTTTCGGCCTTTTTGATATATACAATTTACCTTATCAAAAAAAAAAGGTTCTTATATAATTTACTCAAAAAGAACCATATTCTTTTCTCGCAGCGAACGAGATCCTAACAAAAGAGGAAGGGCATGGCTTTTTCAGAAAGCCTTTTGGTATTGGAAGAGACCCCCACACGAAAGGTGGACGATTGTCACATGTGACCACAATCGGGTTAACCTCTAGGGTGCGTTCTTGTATCGGGTTAAACCACCCCAAGGGTAGTTTAACTTCCCTACCCCATATTTTCTCCCTCCATGTGGGTCCCACTTTTTATCTTTTTAAAAAAAATAAATAAATCAATTCTCCATTATCAATTCCATCAAAAAATAATATACTATATCATCGTATCATATAAAAATTATAAACTACTCCACTTCTACTCACTTTTTCAAACTCTAATACATCACATCACAATAACTTCTCACTTTTTCAAACTCCAATACAATCACATCACCCCGAACCCACTTCTAACCCACCCCCACTTTAACCCTCTATCCAAACACCAAAACCCAAAAATAGGTTACCTGCAACCAGTTTAACCCACCTAAACCTATTATCCAAACACCCCCTTAGTCTCTCAACTCTGCAGCATTATTCCACAGCATCAAATGGTAACGAAAGGGAGAGAGTACAGAGAGTACCAAACTCCCGATAGTGGAAGTCGTCAGGAATATGATGCTCCAAAGGGATCCCTGCTCAAATTCTCCACGGAAACAGTTAAAATATCTCAATTTTCTGGCATCCTGAGATTAAGTCGAAGGCAGAGGTCTGGTGGTTTAGCAACGAGCCACCACAGTGATCTCATGCGACCCCAAGAAATATACAATGCGAAGGGAAAGAGCAAGCAGTTGAGTACAAAGAAAATTTCACACAGAGTTTGTGATCTGAAGAGCACTGAATGACCAACTCAAGCAAATGGTAACTCCAACAATCCAACAATGCAATGGTAACTCCACCTTTTCCCCCATCCAACCCCGCCGTCGTCTACCTCTACCTCTACCTCACCCCGCCCTCCTCCCTTCTCCTCCTCCACCACCTCGCCCCCCTACAATATTCCCTTCCAGGTGCCGGCAACTACATCCTCTTCACAACATCTTCCAGACCCCGTCCCTTCACCCCCCCTCTTTCCTGAGGAAGACCCACGGCCGTCCTGGCGTGACATCTGTGGGGTGTGTCCCAAACCGCCTCCCCCCTCGCGTAGGATGGCTTACACCCCTCCTATCCTGGTAAATGGAGAGGAGGTTGCTTTCGTGGATGCGCATGAAGCGGTCACCTTGGACCAACTCTGGGAGCATACCCTGGTGTTCTATGTGATGGGGAAACGTCCCTACCGGGCGCACCTGAACAGCTTCATTGAAAAAGTGTGGAAGCCGAAGGGGGAGGTGAAACTTTTCGCTCGACCGAATGGATTCTTCTATTCGAAGCTATCGACGGAGGAGGACTGCCAAAGAATTCTGGCTGGCGACCCGTGGCTGTATCAAGGTCGTTTCATGGCTATCAGGCGCTGGGAGGCAGGCATCTCTCTTGAATGTGACCTTCTTTCGGAGGTTCCCCTCTGGGTCCGTTTGCACGACCTCAGCCTTGGCCACTCTTCAGATATCATTCTGAACAAGCTTGCTAGCGTCATTGGAACTCCATTGTTCATGGATGCCGCTACTGCGGCTGGTATAAGGGATGGCTATGCAAGATGTTGCATATCCGTTCATGCTGCGAAGCTTATCCCGTCAGAGGTGCCCCTCGTCTTCTACTCTGGCAAACGTGAGGCCATAGGAGTTGAAGTTGAATGGCAACCACCAAGATGCAGCCACTGTGTTTCATTTGGCCATAACACCGGGAATTGCCCTTATGCTAAAGAAGCCTCATCTAAAGTAGACACAGCCATGGTGTCGCCATCCCATACGGATAACCCGGATCCGGGACAGGAGTCCCCTCCCATAATCATTAGTGGAGTAGTGGACAAGGAACCTCTTCCTATCGAAGAGCCAATGGTTCCCCTGCAGGAGGACTCTATGGGAAGAGCTCAGGTGCTTCAAGGAACTTTGCCTCCGAAAGCGCCGAAGAGGACAACATCCCAAGGTAAACTTGGAACTTCATTTCTAATTGGACATAGGTCCCTTCTTCATAAGAAAATAGCCACTCCACGCAAACAAGTGCATTCCAGTGACTCGTCTGGCGCTAACCCAGGCTTTGACTTGAATAACCCAACCCCTGAGACTGGGTACTCTAAGAAAATTGTGATCCAGGGTCAGAGACCATCCGAAAATTCAAGCACTGCACATGTGGTGGGTTCAAGCACTATCCCGGAAATCATCGCTTCGCCCAACCCGGTCTGGGCTACAGCATCTCACAAAAAAAAGAGGCCTCAAAAGGTCGTTCCCAACCTCAACGGGCCACCGGCCCCTCCTGCAAATTGTTCCTAATGTCGATTGGGGTATGCAATACGCGTGGATTGAACAAGCCCCGTAAATTGAGGTCCCTGCTGGGGGACCTCATCAATAGACAGGCAGAGATTATTGGTCTTCTTGAAACTAAAATTAGGCCAGACACGAGAACAAAGTTTGCTGACCGGATCCCAAATGGCTGGGCAATCGCCCATAACGATACCCCTCTGGGAAGGGTATATGTCTTATGGAAGATCTCCTGTTGGAGCTGTACGCCTATGCCAAATCAGATCAGGCCATTACTTTGAACTGCTCCAATCTTGGGGGGTTGAAGCTGGTTATCTCTATCATATACGGTTCCAACTCTGTGGCTGACTGCAGGGATCTTTGGAACCAGCTATGCCAGACATCTGCATCCATCAATTCTCCTTGGCTTATCATTGGAGATTTCAACGTGGTGAGATTTAGCCATGAAAAGGTGGGCGGTCGACCTCCTCTGCAGGAACCTATGGAGGGGTTTAATGATTGCATTGACCAATGTGCACTAATCGACTTATGCTCCAGTGGCACCCTATGGTCCTAGTCTAACTCATCAATTGGCCCTTCCAGAATTATAGCCAGGTTGGATAGGGCCCTCGCCAACTCTGAATGGCTCAACACCTTCCCCCATTCCAAGTGCATCTACTCTCCTCTGTCGTTAAGTGACCATATGTTGCTTACGGTGGGGCTCGCTCGCCTTCCCTCTCTTCCCAAGCCATTTAGGCACTTTGATTACTGGATGCACCGACAAGGCTACGAAGATATCGTTGCTAGAGGTTGGCACCTGCCAATGACTGGTAACCCCTTGTTCCGCATTGCTAAAAGGCTTAAGAATGCGAAGCTTGGTCTTAAGGCTTGGGCTGGTGCTGAAATGAACGTCTGCATGGACTCCAAAAGGGCTAAGACTTTCCTGGAGCAAATACATGTTGCTATGGGGGTCAATCCTTTGGACACAATCCTAGCCCAGTTGGATAAGGACACGAAAAGCTACATTGAAGGGCTGGAATCGGACCTAGAATCGCCTGGGAGGCAAAAAAGCCGAGTGGATTGGCTAAAACTTGGGGACAGGAACGCCAAATTTTTCCATCTTGCGGCTAAAGTTCGCTCCAACACGAATAACATTCCGTCCCTTTTGGATGAACATGGACGTGTCATTGACAAGCCTATGGAGATTGCCCGGTCTACAGTGGAATTCTTCAAATCTCTCCTGGGTCCTGATTCGCCTCGTCCCCCCAAGGAGGCCCCTCCCTCACCCAAATATATCCTTACTGAGAAGGCTGCTGCTTGGCTCATCAGGCCTTTCGTGGAGGAGGAAATATGGCAGTCCTTAAACTCAATTCCCTCCAATAAGGCGCCGGGGCCCAATGGTTTCAATGCTTGTTTCTTCAAGAGGCATTGGGACATGGTAAAAGGGGAGATTTGTTCAGCTATGGTCTTCCTTCATGGAGGTGGGAGCATGGTGAGACAGATAAACCATACTTTCTTGACCTTAGTCCCTAAGGCTGGTTCTGTAATGGGGATGGGAGACTTTTGCCCGATTTCTTGCTGCAATGTTATACAAGATATTTTCCTAGTTGTTGGCTTCGCGTTTAGCGGAGGTCCTGCCGAACCTGATCTCTACAAACCAATCGGCCTTCATCAAGGGATGTTCTATCGGGGATAACATACGATTGGCCCAAGAACTGGTCAATGGGTTTGACCGTCGCCGAAACTTAAACAGGGCTTGCCTCAAGATCGACTTAACTAAGGCTTTCGATTCTATCGAACATTCTTTCATTCTGGATGCCTTAAAGGCTATGGGGTTCAATGGAACATGGATCGGTTGGATCCAAAATTGCATAACGACAACATCCTTCTCCATTATACTTAATGGGTCTCCCCACAGTTTATTCAGAGGTTCTCGTGGGCTGAGGCAGGGGGATCTACTCAGTCCGCTGCTGTTCACAATCGGGATGGAGTCCTTTTCTTGCCTTATGGAGGCGGCGTTGCTGGAGGGGCGGTTTCAGCCTCTAGGAAAAGGGCGCTCAGTTGCGCCTTCCCATCTTATTTATGCCTTATTTATGCAGATGATTTGCTCCTCTTCTGCAAGGGTTCAATTAGTTCGCTTGAGACGGTCAAGAATATCCTCAATGATTTCTATAATATCTCGGGACTACGCATGAATGCTAGGAAGAGCAAACTTTTCCGGCCTAAGAACTTCAAGGACAACTTCTCTTTTACCCTTCGGATTGGCATCTTTTCCCAGGCCTTGCCGAACTCTTACTTGGGTATTCCCATGGCCCCTTCCTTCAGTGGTAAGCTTATTCAAAGAACGTTGGTGGATAGGGTAAGGGTCCTGCTTGGAGGCTGGAAGGCAACGACCCTTTCCATGACCGGCCGTGCACAATTACTTAGGTCAGTTGTTTCGAGGGTTCTGCTTTACTGGTCCGCTAGCACTCTCATCCCTCGAAGTACCATCCGGATCATTGATATGCTATGCGCGGACTTCTTGTGGAATAGGAAGTGGCATGATATTTCTTGGGCCACAATTTGCCTTCCAAAAAAGGAGGGGGGGCTTGGTATCCGGTCTTTGGAAACTCTCCAAGGGGCGATGATTGTCTCCTGGACTTGGCGTTTGTTATCCTTTGAAGGGTCAATTTGGGCGAGTTACATGAGGATGAAATACCTTCATTCTTGCTCCACTGGGACGCCCAACCCTCTTCTTCTCATAGCGGCGTCAGGAAGGCCATTCTGCGTGGTCGGGATTCCTTCGCAAGTGCAATTCATTCTACTTCACCTCCCCTTCGGTGGTCCCTCTCCCCAAAAGGTTACTCTTTCTCAAGTGCGGTGGACCTCGTTCGCCAAAAAGATTCATCCAAAGCTTGGGCCCCTTGGGTTTGGGGAAAGGCCATTCCCCCAAGGATCTCGCTCACTCTGTATAGGGCTTTGCAGGAGAGGCTGCCTACTACGGACCGGCTTGCTAGATTTTGTATTTGCCCTCCCTCCTCCTGTTACCTCTGCCTCCTACATCCTGAAACTCACAGCCACCTGTTTTTTGAATGTAATTTCTCCAGTGTGGTTTGGCTGACCTCTTGCTACTCACTAAATTTGACGCCTCCACCTGTGATGCACCTGTTGGACCTGTTGGATTGGATTGCTGCTATTCAGGAGCAGGCTATGAGCGAGAGGCTCGACCTTACTCTCGCTGCGGTGGTTAGTTGCCTCTGGGAGGAGCGGAACATTCGTTGGACTTCTGGGGTACAAAGGTCCGTTGAGCTTATTGTCGACAAGGTAGTTCAGACCTGTCGTTTGCTGCTATGATAATACTCAGGTCGAGATTTTGTTCCTGATCGGTCAATTTGTCCAGAGTGGACGCATTTTTGTGGTTTTTTGTGGAGGTTGGTTTCTTGTCCTTTGCTGTAATCATGGCCGATAGTGCCTCCTGTAACTAGAATTACATGAATACATACTTATTCTTAAAAAAATAACTCCAACAATGCAGAAAGAAGAACGTCTACCAAGACAAACATCTATATATTAAACATAGAGATATTGTCAGAAGGGACTTCCTTTATAGGATACGTCCATCACCCCTTTGTTCATGTTGATTCTGAACTGCCTGCCTGCGTCGATACAGATTTGGTACAAAAAGAATGTCTTTGGCCTTCAAAACAAGTAGTATCACACCACAAAGATACTCTAGTGAGATGAGACTGGCTGACTTCTACACAGGATCTGATTTGTTAACCAGGATGATATGATGCTGGTTGACTGCCACACACATGGAGTCTATTCGACGAACTAGCTATCTTCGATTCCTCCTGCGACTATAAGAAAACCACTGAAGGCGCCAAGTTGCAAGTTTACATGTTTTTTCTGTAGCCCTATTCCTAGATATCATGCATTTATACCTGATCATCTACAGTTGTCTTCTGAAGATCGATGTTACTAATGTGAAAACTGCTCGTTACTACAATTTTGGAAACTGAATCATATTGCCTTTAATCAAGGGTGTGATTCTTCTGGTCGTGATGGTAGCTCTTACAGTTGAGGATGTAGCCGTAATGGTGATCGTGGTTCTCACCGACCAATTCAACCAATGCATGTTAACGCAGGAACCAATCTTCTAACAGATGCTGGGATAAGTTTGCTAAGCAGATCTGGGTTAACTAATCTTCTTCATATGGCTATTCATGAGCCTTATAGTAATTATATTGTTTTGAGCATGATTTTCTTATGCCCATGTCATTCAGTAATCTCAGTACTATACTCGCCCGCTGAGTATGGTGCATTCTACTCACTGCTAAGGTGCAAACTGCCAGCCTTGCTTACAGCTTGGCGTCCATGATATGTTATGAAAAGTGGGTGATTAACTCAGAGGCATCGAATCATGTTACCGAGAATGGTGTATATCTTTCATCTGATACTGCTCTTTGAGCACTATCAAACCTATGCATCTTAACAGTCGGAATCTGGCTCCAACTAGTTCAGCCGGAACTCTGGACTTCACTCCTAAACTGTGACTCACTGAAGTTTATTGTATTTGGTGTGTTTCCTGTGCATCTTGTATCTATTAATAAATTGTCCAAACAACTTCGGAGCAAGGTTATTTTTTAATGAGCTTCATTGTTCTTTTCATCATATATATGAAAAGAATGCTTATTATTACCTGGAAATTCCCAGCTTATTTGATATTGCTGCAGTTATTTCTATCAATCATGTTTTGTGGTATCAGATTAGACCATCCGTTAGCTTTTACTCTTGATGTGATGTCCCCAATTTTGTTGGCAATTTTGAAGTGAAATGTGATAAATGCCAGCATAAGAATCATCTTCGTGCTTTCTATCCATCTAGCTCTGACTCTTTAAGTACATATATGTTTAATTCTATCCATCTAGCTCTGATTCTTGAAGTATCTATATGTTTACTTTAATTCAAAGTGATATATGGGGACCTTGTTCAATCAAATGTGTGATCAATTTATCGACATTTCGTGGTTTACATTGATTACTACAGTGGTTTAACATGGTTTACCTTAATAAAGGATCGATCTGAAATTTTAATCATTGTGAAGCATTTTTTTTCATAATGCTAAAAATTTTCATCTACAATAGTTTTTTAAGGCAGTTTAATCTACTATTGGTGACGAATACTATTGTTCCAATCCAAGACAATGATTGGAAGCTTTATAGGATCCAAAATGGAAGCATGTTATGGATGATGAGATGATAGCTCTTATTACTATAAGAACATGAGACCATGTTTCTCATCCTGTTGATGTCAATATTGTAGGCTTGTAGCATGTCAATGAATATATACTATTAAATATCATCTTGATAACTTAATCGAATGTCCGGACATCCGGTGGCTAAAGAATTTCTTCAAATCTATGGGCGTAGATATATAGAAACTCTCTCTAGTGGCTTGTCTTGGATAGACATGGGTTTTTCAATCTATATTTCTAAACAAATGACCGCTCTATCAGCTTATGTGATAAAGCATCCTTCCTTAGTATGAGTATACGTAATTTACAGGTCATTTATGTGATAAAGCATAATTTTACATCATGGTTCGATGGACTCGTCAACGAATTTTATAAGACTGGATTCTCTAAATCAATTGCAAATCACTATCTTCTTCAGAAAGAGAAATGAGGAAGGGTGATTTTAGAGTTTTATCTAGACGATGATAACTCCAACATTTAGGAGACCACGGGATTCTCACAAAAGATTTTCATTGCAACTCTTGGAAGTGTTCAGAAATGCGGTCCATGCGGCTGCATATGCGCATGCGGAGGGGCAACCGAACTGCATATGCTATATGCGGCCATATGCGGCTCAAGCTACTGGAACCAGTTAAGGATGAAAGATCCAATATTGATGCGCCTCTGCCGCTACTCCTCCGCAATCCACTTGACAAAACTCTTCCACCTGATAAAAACCCTTCCCCACTCGACAGAAACCCTACCATCACCGACCAAAGCACCTCCAACACCTCCGCACTCCTCCATGGAAGCACCTCATACGCTTCCGCCTTCATCGTGTAGCAACACCAACTCCTCCGCCTTCCACCTCCAACACCTCCTGAGCCATCGCCTTCCACATCCAGCACCTCACGCGCCTCCGCACAGCACCGCCTTTGCTTCCTTTGCAGCTGAAGCACCTCCTCAGCCTTCGAACTCCTCCGTCGAAGCGCCTCCAGCACCTTCACCCTCACCTCTGCAACTCCGACCACTGTAAGTAGAAAGGTTTCTTCATAATATACGAGTATTTACTTTCATAATGCAACATTCATCATTTATTACCATAATTTTTTCCAAGTTGTGTTGATAATGCAATCTTATGTTTATAAAACAAGTTATGTAAGTAGTGCAAATTATTCAATTTTGATTTTTTCCACTATATATAAGAGTAGTGTCTCACCAACAACAATAACAAAGCCTTTTTCCACATTAAGTAGGGTCAGCTACATGGATTCTTTACCTCCATTCATATCCATCTTGGGTCATTATCGGGATTAGATACAAAAAACTAAGATCCCTTCATATAGTATCATTTCAACCCCTGAGCCTTCATCGCCTTCCCTTAGCAGACTCAATATCCCAAAACTCGTATCTCCTAACTGGTGCATCGGCCGACCTCCTTTACAAATGGCCAAGCCATCTTATGTAGTTTTCTCGCATCTTATCCGCGATCGAAGCTACACCAACTTTTCTTCGAATTGCATCATTCTGAATTCGATCTTTAAGTGTATGTCTCCGCACTTTAGCATTTTCATTTCTAGTGTCGTCATTCTCTGCACATGTCTATGGTTCATAGGCCAACATTCAAATCCACAGAGTATAGCCAGTCTCACAGGCGCTTTGTAAAGCTTTCTTTTGACTTTCAAAGGAATTTTATTGCAGTCGGTCTCGCAGTCTTAGCCACACTTATACGAAATCCTTTACTCTTTAATGCATGTCTCAAGACCTCAAGCTTCTCATTTACTCCATCTCTAGTCTCATCAATCAACACAATATCATCCGGGAATAACATATACCAAGGTATCTCATCCAGAATGTGAGTAGTCCACTCGTTCATAATCAAAGTAAAAAAGAGTGGTGGCCCATATTGTAAGAAATTCCTTCAATTTTTTGATCTTATTCATTTTGAATTTTGTTTTCTTAAGTTTTTTTGTTAGAAAGTAAAGTGTTTAGAGCAGATTATGTCATATTATAGTTGCAGCCAACAATTATACATTTAACCATTTAAACTCCATTAAGATGACGTTCAGGAAATTTTCATAGATAGTTTTTTTACTTTTGTAATCAAATTGTCCCTTTGGAGAATCAGATTACATTTCGCATCTCTTATTTTTAATGACATATAATTTTTATGTCATGTTTAGGTGGTTTCTGTTCCACACCTACTACGACAGAATCTACAGCCTATCTTCTACGCGACTCTATCGATTCGGGGTGGAAATATGCATGCCTCGTTGAGAGAATAGATTCTAACATGATTGTGTGTTGCTTTTGCGGCAAGGTCATAAAAGGAAGCATCAATAAAATGAAGCAGCATCTCGCACACATCAAGAGGAACACGAAGGCATGTCCAAAACTAATGGAGATGTGTGGACGGAAATAAGAGATTATATGGAAGATATTATGAAGAAGAAGAATGAGAAAGTTGTTTAGTATGAGAGAATTGCATGAGGAAGTGACAATCAAAGCATCTGATGGATCTTTTAACCATCTATATCAAGGAGGAGCATCGGGAAGTGGTGCAAAAAGACCTCTTGTTTCTAAAGATGATGTGTCTTTGGGCACGACAATGAAGCAGGCATTGATTAAAGATGCCTTAGCCAAAGAGGAGCGGGCACACATCAACAAGTTCATGACCAAATTAGTTTATGACGATGGCATTCCCTTCAATGTGGTGACCGAGAAATCCTTTATCTGAATGTGCAAGGCAGTTGGACAATACGAAAGTGGATATAAGCAGCCTTCATACTATGAAACTGCAATAACTTTATTTAACGAGGAAGTGGATGAAACAAAGGAATATTTAAAGAATAACAATGAAACGTGAAAAAACAATAGGTGTTCAATAATAACTGATGCGTGGATTGATATCAAGGGAAGGAGCATTATGAATTTGCGTGTGAATTGTAACTTGGTCACAAGTTTGAAGTCCATTAATGCATCTGTTGATTCTCACACGATTGAATACATCTCTTCTCTCGTAGAGGAGTGTATCAAGAATGTTGGAAAAGATAATATTGTATAGGTTGTTAGTGACAATGCTTCTGCAAATATGGCAACTGGGAGGCTTCTTAAGACCAAATATCTAAGGATATTTTGGTCATCATATGCGGCTCATTGCATTGATCTTGTTCTTAAGGAGTTTAGTAACGAATCAAAGATAAAAATTGCATCACAAAGGATAGAACTCTCACTCTCTTTCTCTAAAGTCATGCGAAGACATTGAGCTTGATGAGACAGTTCACCCAAAAGGGTGGAATTGTTGGGTCAGGTCAAACAAAATTTGTCACCACTTTCCTTACACTACAAAGCGTGGTGGATAAAATGAGAAATTGCAATTGTTATCTTCTTATGAGTAGAGAGATTGCAAGTGGTCAAAAATCAAAAAAAGTGAGGTGGCTGCATACGTTGTCCTCAGTTTATCATTTTGGCACCAAGTGTTCTTGACCCTAAAGATCTTCTCTCCAATAGTCTGCCTCTTGCGTGCAGTTGATGGAGAAAGGAAGCCATCAATGGCCTTTGTATGAAATAAAAGCTATTTTTAATAATGTTGAACATTCATACAAACCCTTTATATGTGTCATTACCTTGAAGACAAAAGGAAGATTGGATAGCACTCTCTGTCGTGCATCTTTCTATTCCAATCCCTATTTTTTTACAAGGATGGCATTGCAATTTATAAGGATAGCTTCATTGTTGATGGTTTAATAAGATGCATGGAGATTTTTTTATCATGAGTCGGAGATTCATGATGCCATCACGAAGAGAGGTTCATATTTACCGAAGGGCAGAAGGAGCATTTGGAAAGCCAATAGCTGTCAGACAAAGATCCACCAATGATGATGATTTCAATCATGGTAATATATCTCAAGATTATTATCGACTTTAAAGTTCTTAAGTTAGATTTAATATTTTATAAGAAATTGTCTGCCTAATATCTTGTAGCTTATTGGTGATTGTTATATGGTTCTCAAGCGCCGTATTTGAAAGAAATGACTTTGAGAATTCTGAAGTTGACATCACCTTCTTCTGGGTGTGAGAGGAATTGAAACTCATTTGCAGTGGTATAATTCTCACAATTTGGATGTACAATTGAATACATTCATTGAGTCATTATAATTTATCATTGATTAATTTAAAATATTCTCACTACAAATTCACACCCAAAAAAGAAACAAATTAGAAATCAAGAGATTGAATGATTTGGTTTTCGTGAAATTAAATTCAAAGCTGAAGGAGCGTCGATCATTAAATGGGAGAGATCCATTTATTTCAAAGGACAGAACACATGTTATGGATTGTATTGGTGCCAATGAAGAAGAAATCTTTCAAGGGCAAGGGCTCACATGGAACTTGGTCGCAGAAGTGAAGAATTTGTCAAAAATAAGAGGAGCCAAAGGAATGCAGAAACTTTGCCGACTTTGGATGAAGAATAAGAATTTACGAGTGTCCAAAAAACGATGATGATATTCCAACTATCAATTTTGAAGATGATTTAGAATAAAATTTAGACGTCGCTTTATAACTTTATATATTTGAAAGTTAGACATTTGGATATATATTTTGATATCTAAAGGAACTATGTGGCTTTTTATTGTTATATCTTTTATTTTTAAAAGTAGTATGGAAATCTGAAGGAAAGATGTAGTTTTTTTGTTCTTTGACATCATAATTAAATATATTTCTTTAATATTTTTAAATAAAATAATACAAACCTCATAATACACATGTACTTCCGCATATCTGCTTACTTGCTCGGGACTACCTGACCAACGAATAACACATACCGACTTTCTAAACCTTAGATCTTGATCAGCTTCATTATTTCATTGGCATTGATGTAACTAGACATTCAAAGTTATGTAAAGAAAATATACACCTACGATTCTGGAAAATGCAAACATTCTAAGATCCAAGTCATCTACCATTCATCTTGATGTTTTTGTGATGCCTAGACTAACCAATAATCCACCTTCTAAAGATAATAGACAATACATGAGAATTGTTGGGAAACTACTATATTTCTCTATCACTAGATCCAACATCAGTTCAGATGATAGTCGTCCGAGCCAGCATGTGGAGAAACCTTTTAAGAATAATAAAGAGATGGATGTCTGAGACCGGATGGCTTTCCGGTCTCCTTCTTTGGGAAGTTCTGGGATGTGCTGGAAGCTGATGTCATGGACGTGCTTTGTGAATTTAGAGGGGAGAATAGGGGGCTAGAAAATTTTAACAAGGCGTTGTTAATCGTGCTGTCGAAGAGGGAGGGAGCTGTCAGAGTGGAGGACTATCGTCCCATTGCACTATCAAATGCTATTTATCTTATTCTGGCCAAGGTGTTGGCCAACCGTCTGCGTGTTGTGTTGAATGACCTTGTCCTTCCTCAGCAATCTGCTTTTATTCCTAGGCATCAGCTTCTACATGGAGTGGTGATGGCGGCAGAAATGGCGAGGGATTGGGAGCACAGGGGGATCAAGGGATGTCTCTGGAAGGTTGACTTTTCGAAGGCTTATGACAGTGTCTGCTGGAGATTCATTTGGGCTTCCCTGGTGCGGAGAGGTTTCCCGGATGTATGGATTGACTGGATGAAGAGATGTGTCACTACCACTTCGTTTTCGATTTTGGTGAACGAGAAACAAGAGGGCGGCTTCTTCCAGCCGCAGAGAGGTGTGCGACAAGGATGTCCACTGGCTCCTTTGTTGTTTGTTCTGACAGCAGACACCTTGGCGCTCATGGCCGGGTTGGCGGTGGAGGGTGGATTCTTTAGAGGTTATTCCAGAGGCGGTCTCTCTGTGCCTCTCCTTCAATATGCGGATGGCACATTGTTCTTCGTGGAGGGTGGGGTGGAGGAATGCAAAGCTGTGAAGGCGGTGCTCAATGTCTTTAGTGATCTCTCGGATTTGAGGGTGAATGGTGCGAAATCGGCATTTGTGCCCTTTAATATGACGACTGAGGACGTGGAGGCGTGTGGTGTGGTTCTCGATACGCCGGTGAGCTCCTTGCATATCACCTATCTGGGTTTGCCTCTTTTGACGGGTAGATTGTGCTAGGACGATTGGCTGCCTCTGGTGGAGAAGCTAGAAAGGAGGCTGGCTGACAAGAAGGCGACGTTTCTGTCTAAGGGAGGGTGCTTGGTTATGATTAGGGCGATTATGTCTGCCATTACGGTCTTCTTCATGTCTACGCGGGCCTTGCCGGCGGGCATCCAGTCCAGGTTGGACTCTCTGATTTGCCGTTTCTTCTGGTCGTCTTCGCATGGGGACAGAGGGCTGCATTTGGTGGACTGGTCATCGGTTTCTACGCCGACTACAGAAGGTGGCTTGGGGGTTCTGAGCTGGGAGATATGAACAGGGCATTGTTGGCGAAGTGGGTCGTTAGGATCTGGGGCCCTGGCACGGATCTGTGTCGCACTCTGATCAGGTCAATCTATGGTGTTTCTTCCTCCTTAACGGTTCGCGCGACGGGAGAGGGTTCTTCAACTTCTTTCTGGAAGGAGGTTTGCTCAGTCCTGCCGGATTTGATGGTTCACCTGTCACCGGTACTTGGGGATGGTTGTAATTTTCGCTTCTGGCCGGACAACTGGATGGACGGGGTTGCTCTTTGCGGTATGTTTCCAAGGTTATACGCTTTGGTGACGGATAAGGAGAGCAGCGTGACTGAGATGTGGATGAATGACTCTTGGTCGCCTATCTTTGTTGCCGAGTTATCTGACCAGAGGGCGGAAGATTTTCTGGGTTTGTCGAATCGGCTGTGCAATCGGGCGGGGACAACGGAGGGGCGTGATTCGTGGGAGTGGCAGGATGGTCACTTTTCAGTTCGAAAGGCGTATGGTTTGCTGGCGGCTTATCCATCCAATGTGGATCCCTTGATCTCTAGAGACAGCGCAATGATCTAGTCGTGGAAGGTTCCGTCAAGGTTAAAAGTCTTTTTGTGGCTTCTGATAAGAGAGCGAGTGTTGACGGCGACGAGAAGAGCAAGGCTCTTCCCTGGGAACGTGGACATGTGCAGTAGGTGTGGGGTATCAGGAGGACGTGGATCATTTATTTTTCAGTGCCCTGGCTCAGTTGAAGTTTGGCAAAGACTGTCGGTTTCGGACCTTGACTTCGCTACCAAGGACAGGTTCTGGGATTCGTGCAGGAGGTGGGCAGGATCTGAGCTAGGAAGACAGAAGGTTTGCGCGGCGATCTGGTGCATCTGGTTGAACAGAAACGGTGTGATTTTTGAGGGGTCGAGATTTTATCCTGAAAATGTACTTGGGCATGCTGGGGCCCTCTTAGATTCCTGGCAGGTGTAATTATTTATTTTATTATTAATACATTTTTTGGATGGCCCTCTCAAGGAGGCCCATCCCACCGTTTCTCAAAAAAAAAGAATAATAGAAACCTAGATCTCTCAGCCCACTCCAATTCAGATTATGCTAGCCCTGTCAAGGATAAGAAATCTACTAACAGTTCTGCCCGGAGATATTTAATATTAGCAATGGAGCGTACTACATGCATGATATTGTGGATTGACTTCCTTCTTATTGATCTTGATTGTCATACATATTTCCTTATTCATGAGTACTATAAAAAAGCCTGCATTGTTCTGAATCATGTACTCCATGAGAGGTCAAAGTATACTAAAGATTGTTGGCCGTTTGTTCGTAAGTAATGTTGTCAATGAAGAAAAGATTAGTGCTCCACACATCTCCACTGAGCTTCAACTTGTGGAGATTTTCACCAAAAAGCTATCCAACTGAGCTTCAACTTTTGGAGATTCTCCCCAAAAAGCTATCCATAAATAAACACTTAGATCTCTCAAACCGCTCTGATGCAAACTATATTAGCGCTATCAGTATAATAAATCTATTAACATCTTTGCCACCTTAAATGGAAATATTTGGCTCATCAAGAAGCAAACTGTGGCTGCTTCTTAATTCAGATACAGAACATTGACCAATGGCTCTACTTGTAAGGTATCATGGATTGACTTCATTTTTAGTTATCTTCATTTTCATGGGACTTTTCCATATTCATATGTAATGTGACAAAGTTTATTGCCTACGCAGCTTCACATCATGTAGACAGACTATGGAAGGTCGAAACATTTTAAGATTGATGTTGTTACTGAATAAAAGATTGCTACTCCATACATCTCCTCTAAGGTTCAAGTTGAAGATGTTTTCACCAAAGAACTATCCAAGAAACGTTAGTTTTTCTTTGCGAAAAGTTTAACATGATTGGCATATATCCTTCAGATTGAGAGGGCGTTAATAGTTTTTTTCTGTTTCTATGTCATGTTTCTCTTATTTTTTCAAATGCATATTGCCACTTTATCCAGTACCATTCACCTTAAAACAAAGGTTACTGTTTCAATATTGAACAAGAAATCAGTTTTTCTCCAACTTAGTTACTTACAGACTGGAATTTTTGAACAATAAGATTCAAAATATATATATGTATAGGAGGGACAGGGGGGTGCCTCTTTTCAATCTATCAATCAATTACCTTACTACAATGGACACAAAAAGGCAGCTAGCTCTTGAAGTCATCTATACGTCACAACCTGGCATTGCAAACTGCGAAGAGAAGGACTCAACTCGGCTCTGAAGATCAACAATATCCTTGTTGTTCCGGAGACCACAGAGGAAATCCTTCTGCAGTTTTCCATACTCCCTTTGGACAGTGCTGGCGATTTGAGCAGCACGGAGAAGGAAGTCAGCAATGGTTTCAAAGTCTTCTTCCAGACAGCCTCTGGTTGTCATTGCAGGGGTGCCTGAACAAAGGAAAAGCAATGATAACCAGTCAGTGACGCAAAACTTCCAGATATATGTACATAAAGATGTTGATGACACACAAGCTTACCAATCCTCACACCAGAAGGAGATATCGAACCATTGTCACCGAAAATAGGGGTCTTGTTCACAGTAATATTACACAACTCGCACACCTTCTCAAAGTTTTTACCTGCAAAAAATAAGCAGGTTTTTCACACATATATTCTGCAAAATTATGCAATGACCAAAACAAATGGAAACCATTTTAATTGACAAGGTTGAGTGAATGTCTGTGTTTAGACAAGTAACTACTTTGTCTCAACAAAGAATGATGAATATCAGGAATTAGAGACAAGAAATTGCTAGATACCTGTTAAGCCCAAGCTTCTCAAATCCCAAAGGATCAAGTGATTATCAGTGCCTCCAGTAACAAGTCTGCATTTCCTCCTCATGAGAGCAGCTGCAAGAGTTTGAGCATTCCTCTTGACTTGCTGGATATATGTCTTGTATTCAGGTGTTGCTACTTGCTTTAGGGCAACTGCTAATGCTGCAATGTGATTATTATGTGGACCTCCTTGCAGTGAAGGGAAAACTGCAAAGTTGATTTTATCCTCAAAATCATAGTTGTCCATCTCTTCCTCGTGGTGGGGGCTTCCTCTCTTCCATGGTTTTTTACCTTTTCTGAAGAAAATGATTCCTCCTCGGGGACCCCTAAGACTTTTATGGGTCGTAGATGTAACAATGTCGCAATAGTCGAAGGGGCTGTTACATTCCTTCAAGTTTCAAGAAGAAAATAGTCAGTACACCAACGACATTTGACATGATTACAGGTAATAACCAACTTATACTCTTCCACCAATTGTGGACATCCAAAATTTATATAATTTTTTTAATAAGGGAATTATAATGTAATTTCTAAGATACAAAGAAAGCGTACAAGAATATATCTGTTTCGGATAAGAAATGAGCATTTCAACCAAAATTGAGTCTATAACTAGTGCACAGAAATACCGAGGAGAAACTATGTATTTACTATTAAACCCCCCATGGAATGTACAGGAAATCAGGGCGCCTTGCAGCCAATTTATAAACAAGTGTTGGGCTCTCATTTTGCATTAGCGACTAGAGCTTGTTAATCATCAAACATAACACGGACGAGGAAGAAACATTACGGGTAAAGAAGATCCATGACGTTAATCAATGTAGAGAACTATTTTTCATAAATAATAAATTGATAAAAAATAAGATAGAACCACTCAAGAGTGTTTTGCGAAGGGAAGAGCCAGACTGTCTATGCACAACAGACTTGAATAATACTAACTTCTAGCTTACAACAAAATGATACCAAGATGTCCCACAATAACCCTGGGCAAGTCATAGCAAGATGATATGAGTAAATATGAGACGCAAGCAGGCATGTCATGGCAAAATGACCACAAGAAGGGACTAAAATAGTCAGACAACTAGATTAGAGTGATGTAACATGCTCTAAGCAATTCTGTGCCTGAGATTATTGGAAGGCACAATGAGGAGTACTTCTAACCCAAAGGGGGCATTCAACCATACATTTTCTGCCCGCAAAGGAATCATATTCTGTACAAAGAAAAAATTTCAACCCTACAGCTTTCCCTAGAAAGCTTCACCTCGAGTACCACAAAAGAAATGGTGAAACTTGGTGATTTTTTCTTCAAATTCTAGGTATTTAACAAAAGTACAAATCCCCTACTTCTGTGGAGTCATTTTAATGTTAGGAATAAAAGATAAATGCCCCCAAAAGCAGACAAGCATCATTCTTTCACTCTCAACAGGGTTCTTTCATTGTATGCACATAAATTACGTGGAGGAAAATGTGTGTTGACTAATCTAACCTGATAAATCATTTGAATTTGAAATTTATGTCGTCCACAGATAATTGGCAGGCTATAATAGCATAAGGCACACAAAAAAGCAATCAATCCAATTTGGTACTGATTTCACTAAGATAATCATTAAGAGCGTGCAAGAAAGCCACACCTTGGCTGCGACAAGCCCGCTGATGTGAGCCATATCACACATCAGAACAGACCCACACTTGTCAGCGATATGGCGGAACCTCGCATAATCCCACTCCCTCGGGTACGAGCTTCCCCCACAGATCAAGATTTTTGGGCGGTAATCCAACGCCCTCGCTTCCAGCTTATCGTAATCGATATACCCCGTGACAGGGTTCACCTTATATGCGAAACTCTCAAAGAATATTGAAGCCCCTGACACCTTCTTACCACCGGGCGTGTAATAACCATGGCTGACGTGCCCGCCGGAGGGAGAATCCAGTCCCATTATCCTATCCTTGGGCTGAAGCAGCCCGGTGTACACAGCGAAGTTAGCGGATGTGCACGCATAAGGCTGCACGTTCACGCCCCATCGCTCCGGGTCGAGCCCGAAGGCGGCGAGCGCCCGCCGGCAGCAGAGGAGCTCGATCTGATCAATGTACTGGTTGCCGCAGTAGTAGCGCGATCCTGGAAGCCCCTCGGAGTACTTGTTGGTAAGGTGGCTGCCGAGGGCGTCCATGACTGCGCGGCAGACGAAATTCTCCGACGCGATCAACTCGATGCCCCTAACCTGGCGCTGGCGCTCCTTCTCCATGATGGAGAACACGTCGGGGTCGGCAGTGGCGAGGGGCTGGTTGCCCCATGCGCGGACGGAGGCGCGGCGGCGCTCGAGGTCAGGAGCGGAGGGGGAAGAGGAGGAGCCCGAGGAAGGGGAGGGGGAGGGGCAGTCGAAGTGGCGTTGCCGCTTGAGGGGGCGCATGGGGTACCCGAGGAGGCGGATCTCGCCGTCGTTGAAGTCAGCGGCGGAGCCGTCGGAGTAGGAGGGTTCCGGCGAGCCGGCGACGAGGGAGGAATCTGGTGAGGGGTGGCGAAGGGAGAACGAGAGAGACATCGTCGGATCGGAGATCGGGATTTGGGGTTAACAGTGACAACAGAGACAACAACAGCGGGAGAAAAATAAAGGGATGTATGAGGACGGAGATTGGGGATGGTGAACGACGGCCATGGATGGGTGGGTCGGGAAGGAGGGAGCACGGAGGGGAATGAGGTGGGGAGGAAGGATGATGATATATGGGGAGTTGGGGGAAGTGGAAGGCAGCCAAGAACGAGGTGAGATGAACCTGGACGGCTTTCGCATGTAGGGGGGGGGTGTGGAGAGAGAGAGAGAGAGAGAGAGAGAGGGGTTTGGGAAGGAAAGGGTCGGTCCGAATTGGTGGGACAATTTTTGGGGAAGTGACTTGAGTTTGTGTGCATTGGGTTTTCGTTGCAGAGTCGTCTCTCTGATGCCATGTGCCAATGTCTAGTTTGAAGAGGAGAGTAGACATGTGGAATAAAGATATATTTTATGTTCGGCTAAAAAGATAGGAATAAGGAGAACAAGGTAGAATAAAGGTAGGTAAGATGGAATAAATAAAAGTGGAATAAAGTGAAATAATGAGTTGTGGATGTAATTAGTTGTATTCTTGGGAACTGTTTCAGACGGGGAATTGACCTTTTATTCACGTGCTTATTCTCCAAACGAACAGGACTACTGTGATCATACATGTTTATCTTTTTTTCCAAAATTTACTTTTTGTATTTTTTTTACACGGCTATTTGCTTGATTGATGATTATTACGGTAAGAAGTTTTACGTTGCACAATAAATTTGTACTAGTAGAAATCGTTTTTGATGGGATAAGTTTGTGATGCAAATTAGGAAAGCGTATAATGCATGCAATAAAAAATTTGGATGGGATGAATAAATGGAAAAAATGCTTGTAGCACGAGTTTTTGGTAGATAGATGCACGAGAGAGAGAGGAAGAAAATGATGAAGAAACTCTAATTTTTAGTATAATCAAAATATCGATAAACAATGACTACCAACTCGTTTATATAGAGAGGAGTATATTTACAAAATAAATATTGAAAAAAAATAAAGGTAAGCCCTCACAAACTATAATGGCATGTTTGGTAACTAGGTTGGGTTGGGTTGGAGTATCCTTCTGTGAATAGTAGTTGTTTAGATGGTTAAGAGGGTTGGAATGATAAATGTTATGTGATGTAACATCGATTATGTGTTATATTAACTTTCTTGATTATAATATATCTTTCATGTTAGTTTTTTTATTTGAACGTGGTTAAAAAAATTATAACAGAGAAATTGTGGGGTCCATATAACTATCTTCAACACAGTAATGCAAAGGTAGAACTGGAGGTATGCCAGGTTACCCCAGGGTAACCTGGCAACCAAGTGAGTCCTAAAATCATTTAAATTAAGTAACTAATTACAAGCCACATATTATCACAATTGATTCAAATAAAAAATTTTAAAGGATCCATATTAGACGAAAAATCCTAACGAAATTAATTACATCGTAAATTTTATAAATTCTTAAATTCATAGTGAATTAGTTCTATGCTACTCCAAATAACTGCCACTTCAGATAACTCATTACATGATGAACTACATGATCTTTTCTTTTCTTTCCAATATTTGGTTGATCTCCTTTCCCAACTTTCAATGTTTCTTTTGTAATTCATTAGGGTATGAGGACTAATTATAATTTTTCCACTGTGAATTAGATAATTTTTTCTCCATATGCATTTTTCACATTTAACCTTTAGATAAAATGATTTTGGGAGAGGGGTCCCTTCATAAAAAATACCATAAGAGCTACTTGTACCATTTGATATGGGATTCGGTTTGGGATAAAGTGAGAAGGAGATTGGTTGAATCCCAACGAGGATTTTGCTTTTCCCAAAGTTAAGGTGCTAACTCTAACGAAGCCTTGATATGCATGGTAGATGCTTAGGTTTCAATGTTTCTTATAACGATTTTAAAGGTCGATTTTGACTCCTTCAAGAGCATGTGGATTGGGTTTATATCTCATGTAACTCGATGATACAATGATTAGGCAACGAGGGCGGTGTCTCAAATGACAAATTAGTTGTTACCAAACCCAATCATGAGATCAATGGCCTCCACCAATGCAAAGATGGCGGGAGTGACGATTGTTGAAAGCTCATGTGGTGATCGCGCTTCTATTGAAGGTTGTCATCTTCATCATCAACATGACCTTTGGGAGCGATCATTCCAACAGTAAGCGTGAGGTGGTTGGCCATGTAGATGTTGAATTCAAGTTGTTCCCAGGTGGTAACAACCACCCGTCGAGACGGACGATTTTGAAAGGGCTATTGTGACTGTGGGTTTCTCGTAAGCCATAAGAGAATAGAGGGAGGGAGAGAGTCCTCTCAAGTACGGAGATATGAAGATGAAGCTAGTATATTAAAACTACAATTTTACCCCTTTTAGAAAAATAAGATTCTAAAGTGTTAATTGATGAGCATGTTTTTCACCTCTTTAAAATCGATAGTTGTAGTATAGGAGATGAAAAGTGATCGATCAAAAAACCACATACTTTGAATGTTGTCGAATATTTTAACTTGGCAAGATACTAAGGTCGAACAAAAGGACATAAGCCTCTTCGTCTATTTATAAAAAATTTATTGATTAATTAATAACTGAATATTTTCTAAACCTAGGTCTCCGTATGGTCAGACAAAATGATGTAGAAATGCAGGCAGATCAACAAGAAATGGTGCAAGTATTTTTGTTTGGTTTTTAATGCAAATAACAACGAGATGAATGAACACAATATATGATGAGATGCAAAAGACAAACATGCAAGACAAATATGCCCTTAATTAATCATATCAATGAACAATAGAATAAAAGTCAAATTCAAAGACAATTTGAGCAATAAAATTAAATAATGGTAATTCAAAGTAGTGAGAAGAAGATACTATGGATTACAGAATATAGCATAAATAATTCAGTGTTAATCCATGAAATTAAATAAGCCATTAGATCGATAATGAAATAAGCTTCAAAACGACATTAAAATTAACTAAAATAGAGATCATATGTTGTAAGATATTAAAGAAATAGTTCATGGACATAAATGTTATAAAAACATTAAAATAAATGGATAAACATCACAAATCAGCCCCTAGAGGGACCCATTTGCAATTTCAAAAAGTTGAAGGGGGCCATTGTAACTTTTCTTGAAGCACGGGGCCTTTTTGCAATTTTAACAATCTGGCAGGTCATCCATGAAATTTACCCCAAGCGCATGCGTGAGGCATGCGCTTGGAGGACCTGGATGTGTATCTCAAAAGATCTGGGGTTGTCAGTGCAATTAACACATCCCCTCACGTGAGGAGCATGCGAGGGGGCTAGGCTCGGGAGGCGATGCAGCTTCGGAAGCACGTGTCACTTTCAGATGGTTCGGTTGCTGCTTTGGAAGATGGCTCGGTTCACCGATCCACGAGGATAGGCATGGAGGCTCGAGAGGCCACGCAACTCCTTTTGAGTCGTCCGATCGTGAGGATCGGACGACGACTATGTGATGTGTTCGTCAGCTCTGCCGCCTCCTACGACGGACTTAGTTGTGCTCCGGTGATAGGGTTTGAGCTCCACATCGCTCGTCGGGTTGTCGAAGGTTCCTGAAGGTCGTGCGAGATTGTTGGAGGCGTGACAAAGGCTCGGAGCAGATTGCCGAAGAAGCCTGGCAATGAAGCACTGCCACGAGCTTGGCCATCGAACGGAGCGGGTTGCAGGGGCTCCGACCATTGAAGTGATGCGGACCCGCAAGTGTTAGAGATATAGCCGAAGTGTGTTGATGCGTGTGTATGAGTAAGATGAGGGTCCCGAGGAGGTGGTTGGAGCGGGGGACTAATGGCTCATCTCCGACGAACCGAAGAGGTGGGGTGGATGTGATCAGGTCATGGAAAAGAGGGAAGGTAGAGCAGAGGTGTTGGCGAAGGTGGTGGGTGACTGGAGAAGCTAATCGGGTGGTCAATGCTTGGTAAAGGTGGATGAGTGTCGTAGGATAATGTAGAGAATAACGAATAAAAGTGAAAACAGAGTAACCAGGAGGATCAGAGAGGAAGAAGACGGTCAGATATGGCTTGGACTGAGGTTCCATAAAGGACCTCTGGTCGTTGCACAACTTGCTCAGCCACGATGGGGTACTCTATGGACCAGAGGCGTCGCAACACGGCGGTCATGCCGTGGGTCGACACCAGAGCAGGGGCACCATTATGGCCCTCCCCCTACCTCTGTCTATCACAGGGAGGTGGAGGAGGGCTAGGGCTCAAGCTCTTTATTAGTGGACAAGGAAGAAGATGGGTGGAGGAACAATATTTGTAGGTAGTGGTGGTCGGTTACATATGATGGAGGCGGAGATGTAACAAGTGATTTAAAGTGGAAAGGGATGTGGGATGTTGGTCTTGATGGTCTCGCGAGGATGGCGGAGGTAACGACTATGGGAGGAGGGCATTAGCCTGTGGAGAGGGGCATTAGATCAACGACTAGAAATGGAAGGGGACGGAGCTAGCGTGAGGCGTAACAGATGGGGGAGGAAGAACTGAAGGTAGATAATGGATTTTTGTACTGTTGGATCGCTCGATCCAACGGTCGGGAGATAGGCATTGAGCGAGGGTCGAGATCATATGAGACGAGGAAAACAAGTGGTGGGGATCTGAGCGGAGGCGGATGTTTAGGATGGATTGATGGCTTTTCATCTGATGGTAAGGAAGAAAGTGGCTACATGGATAGTGATGGAGAGCAGATGGGAGGCAATCGTGCGGTGGAAATGAAAGCGGAAGTCGATAGTTGAGATTTGAATCAGGAGGGTAGATTCAATGGTGAAAGGAAGAAGGTGAATGAGCGGTGGAGATAAAAGGGTCGGGAGATACTCGAGCGGCTGTGAGCGAGGTCGGGTGGATGTAAAGCGCCGGGACACATGGCTCAATCAGAGGGAGCCACGTGGCCCAATTGAAAAATTAGAAAAATAAGATAATCGGAGAAAATTTCAAATAAAATAGTTAGAAGCTTAATTACAAAAAAGTCAAAACATGAAAGTTGTAGATCTCAATGAGATCTACAAGTTTCATGTTGACCAAAAAGTCAGTAGAGATCAAGTACAAGGGAGAATTTTGCAAGTATTTTAATGACTTAAAAACACTTATTTTAAGGGTTTTATACTTTCTTTATATTTTTTATTCTTTCTGAATCCAAAATAAATATATACAATAATAACCCCATTTTTAGGATTTTTTATAAAATAAAAATAAAGAAAAGTATTAATAATTAACTACAATAGATTCAGGGTTAGATTATATACAGAATATACGTTAATTGTATACAACATAAGAATAGTTAATAATAATGAATTAAATAATATTTTTATTGAATTATTTAAGTTAGGAGAATAATAAATGGATTTTAGCATGATGTATCTGGATTTTAGCATTATAACTACTGAAAAGGTTTTTGAATAAAAAATATATTTATATTCCAAAAATACACTAAGGGATGAGTTTATGGGTATCGAACGTAGAGAGGCTCTAGAAAGAAATTGAGAAGTAGGGTGATGTATACAAACATGTAGTGGTTTCTCATGATGTCCTATTGTCCTTATTATTTTTATGAAGTGTTTTTCCTTTGTTTAATTAATTTTCATTATTTAAAAATATAAAATTTTTATATTTTCATTTTATGAATATTAATTGTATTTTAAAATAATTATTTGAAAATAATATAGGGATAAAATTGAAAGATTTATATTGTATAGGTTGAATATAACTAGAGGTATTATTTAGGTTTATCGATATTATATACCAACTATATAGGAAAATTTTGATGAAATGCAATTATTTTTGTTTTATAAACTTTCTTATTTTCATTGATTTAAATTTTGAAGTGTTTTATTTATTTAAAGAAAAAATAAATTATTTTGAACTCAAATTTTGTGTGTATATGCTACATGGTGAGATATGCATACAATTTATTTTTTTTCAAAATATTTAAGATATCTGCATATTTAGAAAAAAGTATTCATGTGTTCAGTTTTATATTTGTCTTTTATTTTTTTAAAATGTAAACTATATTTTTTTGCAAATCGGATTCAATGCATATACTTGGTATTAGTAGTTTTTATAGGTTTTTTATTTGTTTTGGTATTTTATTTTTTTCTTGATATTTAGAGACTATTTCATAAAATGTTAAAAAATCAAATATTTTTATACCAAAAAGTTTGTGTGTGTGATAATGCGAGAATTTTTAGCATGACAACAACATAGTCATGATTTTTATGCAATTAAAACCGTAGACTAAAAAGAAGCATTCACAAAATTACATAAAAATTGATGAAGGCTTAGAAAATAACAGAAAATAAAAGATATAATTTTATTAAAAAATGAGGGACTAAAAACTACAACTCTGTCAAATCTCTGCCAAAAATTCAAAGAATTAAATATCTAAAAGTTCTTAATATTCCAGGCATATAAACATAAATGAAAGTTCACTGTTTATTTTTATAGGTATTTGTTTTGGGTTTTTTGATTTTTTTGAATATTTAGAGAAATTTTAATAAAATGTTAAAAATCAAATATTTTTGGGCCAAAAAGTTTGCATGTGTGATAATGTGAAAATTTTTAGCATAATAATAATATAATCATGATTTTTATGCAATTAAAACCACCTTCTAAAAAGAAGCATTCACAAAATTACATAAAATCGAGGAAGGCTTAGAAAATAATAGAAAATAAAAGAAATATTTTTATTAAAAAAATAGGGAATAAAAACTACAAGTCTTCAAATCTCTGCCAAAAGTTCAAAGAATTAAATATATAAAAGTCCTTAATAGTCCAAGCATATAAACATAAATGAAAGCTCAATGTTTATTCTATTATAATTCCATTTGAGGGACTATATAGTGTTTCTGAAAAGTTGTTGTATATCTTGGCAAAGTTTCCAAACTAGTAGATCTAAGTGGATACACCTGCAAAACTATAGATCTTTCAGGGCTTCTCGATAAAATGTCTACACCATTTCCATGAATGGTGTGGATTATATCACTACTTTTGATCTCGACCATCCATCATGACACACATCTTCGAACTGACTTGGGGCTTTCTCACTGTTCCAACATAATCGGAAGACCAAGAGACGTTCTAATAGAAATCTCAACCGCTCTCCTATCTATCCTTTAGATTGAGTCTCAAGAATGTGCTTAATCTTTCAACGTGTAGTGTGTAGAGACGATTCGAACAAATATGTATTGATGCAAGAGAGAAATATTTACACATCAATTACCCAGAAAGTTATCCTTATTTGACATGATCTCGAATAAATCAACTCACCTCAGCTTTTTATCCAGATTGAACTCAAAACTCTTTAAGTCTTCAACCGAAGTTATCTACACTTAAAATATGCTACTGTATTATAAAATCAAGGACCTGATAGCTAAACTCAACTAACTCATACCGTACAAGTAATATATTAAGGGATAGGTGACCTGTGTAGGAAATGGCAAGAATCGAATCAGCTTCTCAATCCCGGTACTCAAGGAAAGATGGATAGGAAGTGATGAGATCAAGATTTGGGGGCTTCCGTAAGATGGCCTTCTCTTCTCCATATCCATAGAGATATATAGGGTATTCCTCCACCCCGTTCACCCCAAATTACAACACCCATTCTGATTTGATTTCTTAGCTATTTCAAGATTAATTTTCCATAAATCTTACCTTTTAATTCAGTATATGATTGTTGCAAATCATGTCTTATTTCTTTTTTATCTCTCCATTATAGTGGAGATTGGTAACTGACGATCTTGACCATTAATGTTAATATTTCTAACATCTCTCACTTTGACCAATATGGTCACGATAGTTCTACGGTCCTACTATTCACGAGATGTGTCAGACTTCATGGAGAAATAGTCCGAGGCTCTTTTTTCATGAATACCTCACTTGACTCAAATATTCTCGAGTCCCATCAGAGCAAAATGTTTGATATAAATCCATGCTTGTATTCCTTTTGCCGTGGAATCTGCAAGCAAGTCTTATGTAGGTTTATATGTTACCTTAATTTCTTCCTTTTCCACCAAATCTCTTATTTAGTGATATTAGATCTCAATGTGTTTCCCGTTAGAACTATTTGCCCCACTGTTAGTCAAGCTTATATCTGCTTGATTATCATAGAAAATTTCAATTGGTTCTTTTGTCAGTTCGAGGTTTAAGTTCTTTACGAAATGTCTAATCTAGAGTGTATGTGTAGAAGCCATACTACATGAAATATATTCAATTTCTTTCCTGTGTCTCGACACACAATCTTGTTTCTTGATTATTGAAAAATACACCTGATCTAATGTTCTAAAAAGATAGAACAAATAATGGTCGTTGTATTAACCGGGTGAATTTTACCTGAAAAAGATTTATTTTTATTATTTATACTCCTAAACTAACATGTATAGCAATAAGTGCGGGAGTGTCAAACACATGGAGGCAAACTATGGAAACTAAGGTAAAAAGATAGAGTGACTAAGGTAAATAGATTTCCTGGTTTTTATTTATTTTTAAGGAATTTTTCTGGATTTTTATTTGATTTTATGAATTTTATATTGTTTTTATATGTTTTTATAAACCTATAAGTAAAGAGATATAAGTATTATGTTTAATATTTTTTATTTAGTTTTTATTTTATTGTTGGTTTTATGTGAAAAATATAGTAAAATATACTGTAGGTAATTTTTTATAATTTTTAAATGTGCTTTTCTATTTTTTTATGTATTTTATAAGTTTGTATTTTTTGGTATTTTAAGAATTTATTAAAGTTGCAAAATATTTTTTATTTTTGGTAAACTATTATAATAGTGTATATAGTAGAATAACATGTATTAATACATATTTTTATTATATTTTTATATTTTGTACTTTAATTAATATGTATTTAATAGTATTTATATTTATATACAATATAAAGGGTTATATTAGTAAGATACCAGAAATATAGGTGCACGTGTAATAAAATCCAAAAAGGCAGGGTATTTCGTGCAAGAATCCCAAATACCACATGAAGTCCACGTGGCAGTTGCAACTTTGGACCTGCTTGCAAATCAGATAGAAATCATGGGTGTGTCCCTATAAAATTTCCACAAACACATGAATGTCCACGCGTTCTGCAGTATATTGGACCTATTCGCAATTCAACAGAAGTTCGAGGGTTGTGATGTAAACTCCTCAAAATATCATAAACCTCATGTGCTTTGCACGTGATGTGCTAAAGTGGTGGGGCGACAAAGTTGCTCTACAGTTGATGCATGGTTCGTTGTACATCGTCTGATCAAAGTTAGAACGGACGGTTGTGGCTCAAATTGATCCGCCTAGATGTGGATCGAACGGCTGTAGACACTTTGATCGGACGATTCCTCTTCAACATGGAGTTCGATCGTGTGATGGCTGTCGGGGTGATTTAGAGCGTCTAATTGATAAGATCATACAGATGGAGACAAGCTCCAATCGAACAACTATCTCGTCGCTACTCAAGTAGATAATATGGTGACTGCTCACCGTTTTCTTCCTCAAATTTGTAGGTACATCGGCAGAAGTCTTCGTGGCATGACGTAGTTGCTCTCGCTAGAAGCAGCGGGAACTGCTTCGATCGAGTATCAATTGCATCCAGATGCAAAAGATCACTGAAACCTGCAAGTGTTTTCAACACTAATAAGATACAATTCTAGGATTTTATTCACAACGTACCGGAGATCCAATCTGAAGCGAGTCGTAGTAGTGATCGATGATGATCGGGTCTTGCATCAGGAACTTGACCTTGCTAGAAAGGATGAGATGATCTTCTATGTCCCGAAACATGTAGTGGTTGAAGGTGTTAGGTGTAAGTGCTTCATGCTTGAGGTGATGCTCAATATCATGAAAGATGTGATGATGTTGGAACGAGCTGAAGGTCGTCGACATGATGCGATCAAATCCAGATGAAGTTGGTGCCCATGTTGATATCAGACCTGCAAGAGTTAGAACTTCTCAAGGAATTGTTCCTGCTATTGAGATGCTTTAGGCAAGGGTCTAAAAATATCCTCACTAGAAGAATAGAGAAGACAAAAGTGTCGCTGAGGTGACCACTCACGAAAAGCGAATCGGAAAACAATTAACCTACAATTGAATAAAGCAATGTAAAGCAAAAATGTGGAGTTAAAATTTATTGTAACTCTAAAAAATGTGTATAGTATGTAAGCATGTATAAAGTATCGAACCACGGAGAGAAAACTAGATAGCCTAATGATTATTGCTCATCAAGGTGAGTATGTGCATACTTGTCCTTAAGCCTTTTATGTGGGTTTTTGTATTTTTATAATATATTTTTCCTTTTTTCAGTTAATTGTGAATAGAGTTATATAGGCAATTTAATAATAAAATAATAATAAGAGAGCCATATATTAATATATATGTATGTATGTATAGTTAGGGATATAAAAAAGAGAGAGATAATTAAATACAACCACGGTCTATTCTCTCTCTCTCTCTTTGTTTTTATGTTTTTAGTTTAAAAAAATCATTTTTGTTGAAAAATAAAATAAAGGTATATTCATATAAAATATATTAGCATATAGTATAAGTATAAGATAATATATATGTATACATATAGATAGTATATGGTATATATATATCTATAAATAGTCCAAAAATCCAGGGAAAATATTTTCTAGGATTTTTATATTTTTCTAATATTTTTATGATTTTTTGGATTTTTTTGCATACTTTTAAGTATTTTTAAAGTTAAAAACATCCCAAAATAAGGATTAAATAAAATAGGCCGAATTTATTTAAAGGTTTAAAATAGCAAAAAGTATCAAAAATTCTTCAAATTAATTTTAATACATAAATAATAATATAAAGAAATTTTAGAGATAATAAAAGGTATTTTTGGATTTTTTAGCGATTTTTCCTATTTGAATGAATTTTGGATCTTTTAAGTTTTACTTGTTTTCTTTTCTACTTTTTAGGGATTTTTTGGCCTGGAGTCAATATAAGTAATAATAAGCACACTATAATTTTTTGTAATTTTATGGGCATTTTTATTTTTTTTTGCATTTTTAAAGCTAAACAAGGAAATAATACTCATTATTTGAATTTTAATAAATAGATAAATGCCTAAAAATATAATATAAAAATCATGTCATGAAAATTCAACATTCAAAGCATTTTCATGCATTTTTCCAAAATTAAATACTAATAGTAGGCATTTTCAACAAAAATAAACAAGTAAATAACATTTAATGTGTTAGCAATGACTTTTTTGGAATTAAAATAAATATTCCATTCATTCCATAACCCTTTACAAAATATAGGGCATACATGTAAATTTTTTGTAAAATAATTCAATTAAAAATGCCTTGGAAGGGTCTTTTGCAAATATAAATACATTTTTTTCCAAAAATTTAACACCGAATATACCATTTTTTGTAGTAAATATATATATATATATACAAAACTAGGGGGTCATAGCCGTAAAATAGCCAACTCACATGGCAAGCCACGTGAGCTAAGCTGGCATGGACCCGCGTACAAAACACCGGAAAGTTGAGGGGCTCTGTGCAAATTTTACACAATTGTTTACACCCCAGACATGAATTTAAATACTAAAATGAAATAAGAAAAGGCGGAGGGGGCTTAGTGCGCATTACCCCTATTTTGCGTGCGATCCAACGGTCGCAGTTTATTCACTAGGACACGTGGTGGCCACGCAACACGCGATACCCCTTCGGCGATCAACACATGAGATCAGATCGTGAAGCTTCATCAACGACCGAGGGTTGCGAAGATTGGATGGTTGAGATTAGAACCGGAGCTCCTCCATCCGACGGCTACTGCTTCTCTCGAAGAACAAGGAAGAATGTCCTCGTCTCCAAGCTTCGTTCGTCAAATCCTCTCATCCTCAAGCTCCGTCTTCGATGATGAGTTGATCCCAAGGCTCTAGGAGGTCTTATGCAGTGAATCATGGCTTCAAAAATGTCTAGGCCCCATCGGAGGGGGCCTGGAGCCTTGATCTTCCTGGAGTTGCTCTTCGACCCTTGAAACCCCTCAGACAAGGTCTTCTAGATCTGCAAATGAGATAGAAAGTATGGCAAGACGAGGGCGACAATATCTGGGCTTTTATTTAATGGAATCAATGCGAGATGGAGGGGGGTGATGATGCTCAGGCGATGGATGACGGAGGAGCATCATAATCTTCGATCCAAGAGGCCTCGAAGGGTGATAGGAGGGCAGATCGATGGAGACACGTAAAGGAAAGAAGATGTGGTGATCAGGCGGGGTCAGGACAGGTTGATTCACGGTTAAAGGGTTAGAGCCCTAGCGGCTCCTTCGAACATGACTACTTGAATTACAACCAATCCTACGATCTAAAGATGGAATTAACTGCATAAATGAAATGGCAGAGTCGAAATCTACCTAAGAAAGTAAAATTGCGCAGCTCTTACTTGGTCGGGAAGCCAAGGAGCAGGACATCACTAGAGAGCCGCCTGGACCTCCTCTCCTCCTCCTGTGCCGCTCCAAACCTCGAGGAAGCTTCCTCTGTCACTAGAGAACTCACATGCACGTAGCTGGAAAGAATACAAAGCTCGGAGAGGGATCAAGGAATGAAAGAATGAATGGGTCCTTTATTTATAGACAGAAGTTCGATCGATCTTTGATCGAGATTTATCCATGGCTCATTGCAAATCAGGCGAATCCTACGAGTAGGCGAGGATGGCGATCATGATGTGAACAAAATATATGAAGGACTCGAGGTGAATGGAGGCACATGGCGGCCTGCAAATGGCAGAGAAAATGGGCGCTCGAGATGTCTGACGCAGTCAGAGGTGGGGAAGGAAAGTTGACTTGTGTCAACAATCCTTGCAACGTGATTTGTCCACGTAGGATCGTCACGGTAAAATAAGAACCTTTATTCAAAAATAAATGAATTAAAAATAGTAAATGATTTTATTAAATTTTGGTTATAAAAAATGTTTTTTATTTAGTATTTTAATATAATTTTATTTATTGTTATGAGTTACATATTTACAAGTTACTTTTTACAAGTGTATATATAGGTATATTGACCTATGTTTTGTATATTTTATTTTTATTTTGTATTTTTGATTGTATTATTTATTTTCATATTTTACATATTTATATCTTATTTCTATACACAATATAATTTTATTTTATTTTTCTGATGTATTTTATTCACTTAAATAAATAGAGGTATATATTATATAAGTATAAGTATATGTATTTCATCTAGCCAGTTTTGTATATTATTTTATTTTAATATACTTTTAATGATTTTATTGTATTATAAACTTTTACATATACTATAAATAATATTCACAAGATTATAAAAATATAAAATATGAAATATAATGAATAAATAAAATGAATATTTTATTCAGATAAACTATACAATAGGGGTACAAAAACCTGACTTTCGCATCTTAACTCCAAATTGAATGAAATCACCTTCATTAAATAGCTTGTTAAAGTATATACAATTAAGATTTTGATGCATTTTGAGTTTTCATTGAGAATATATGAGTCTGGGAAGTTTGGATTTTCGCTTTTTATTTTGAGCGTAGAATGTACTCTATGTATTATTTTTGTGTGAAATTAATTTTGTATTTTCCTATGCATTTTTATCTATAGTTGTATGTACAAAGTTTCTTTATTTGAGGTATAAATAATGAATAATAAAATAAGCTCCAAAAATGAATTATTAATGAATAAAAAAAACAGGGGTTTCATGGATTTTTGGCAATCATCTCCCCCTCCGTTATTCCTTGTCGACCCAATCATCAAGATGCCTAGGTCTCAGGGTTTAGGGTCATAAATCACTTTTGGCAATTCATTTCTTTTTCTTTTCTTTTCTTTATTTTTTTATTTTGGTATGTAAATGTATTTTACACGATAGTTATATAATAAATAATGAATGTTATTTTGTACAAAATAATGATATTTGCATGCATTTAGCTAGGGTATAAAGGCAAAAATGAAAGGACAAAGGTGTTGAAATAGAGATTCATCACCCCTTGATGAATCGCTAAATGCATGAATTAAAATCGATCTATTGTAGCACGAGCACTTAGCTTCTCATACAGAACCGAGAAGGAATCTCAGTGACGGGGTTCTCGGCTTTAATTAATAACCTGGGAAGTCCAGGGTCGAACACAAGGACACGAGCCATAATATGATTATTTAGGCATTGAATATCTAGGCTAAGCGATTGATAAATCATCTAAATAAAAAATGAGACAAAACAATGCATGCAAGCAATGCCAGGTAAATGCATATCACGAATGCATGCATGGGATGAAATGTGATATTTAAACAATTAAAGCATGTTGGAAATTATCAAAAGAATGGACATAGTGGTAACACTCTAAAATATGCAAATATATTCACAAATATTCCCTAAAATGATCATTCGATCTAAAGAAAATTATATCTTTGATCAACATCCAATTAAGCGAGGAATTCGAAGTCAAGTTTCACTTTAATATGAATAAAAGCATCTATTTATTCTCTAATTAATTAATCAGTCATTACATATCAAATCAGAGAATAAATATAGCCGTATGAAAGATAGTGAAATGATGATCAAAATGAATTTGAAATTACATCAATCGGATATAATATGTTCAAGATATTAATCATTGAATCCAGTGGCATAAATATGATAAAACATAACATGAAACATAATAAACAGGTCCCGGGAGGAACTGAAATGCAATTATTGAAAATCAGCTTGCGAAATTATGAAATACCCCCTAGCTAGGGTATTTTTGCAATAAAGGGGAACTGGATGGATGGAATTGCAATTAACCCAGGCCCGCATACACAATGCACATGCGGTCCTAGGCTCGGATAGCTGAGCGTGGCTCGAGCCATGTGGTAGCATGCAATGCTTTGACAGATGGATCGGTTAGGCATGAGGTTGCAGGCTCGGATAACATACGTAGCCTCTTGTAGGCCGTTAGATAGTGCCCAATTAGGCACGATCCATTGGCATCTGTACGTTGTGGATCATCTGCTTCGCCATGTGCAACATCGATGAGGCGGGGCTCCAGCGAGAGCCCCATCGCTCCGCCTTGCTCCTGAGAAGATTTTGAAGATCGGCAAACGTGATATCTTGACTCATATCAATCATGAATGCAGTCGTGCATGTGAGTGATGGTCAAATTCTTTTTAAGGGAGATTAAGCACGAAATATAGCATGCATATCTTTGAACTAGGAGACTATGAATTTTTCAGTCTAGACCCTAATGATTAATACATAATAACTCTAAGTCTAGGGACTCCTTAAACCAAGTGTTAAAGATCATCTCAAGCCTTGAAATCATAGTGAAAGTGTCAGATAAAAACACCAATCAACAAGTTATTTTTTTATTTTAAGTTAGAGGGTTAGTTAACTAGACTTATTTATACCCTTAGCTTTGAAAATAATTTTTGAAAACCTTTTTGAAAGCATTATCACACACACACACACATATAATTTTTCCAGATATTTTACAAAGATGTTTCAAAACAAGGTAAAATCCTATTTTTCAAACCTTAGTAAAATATTTTTCAAAACAATGTCACATAAATATGTAAGTTTTCAAAAATATGTTACAAATGATTTTCTAAACATTTCAAGCCGTATTTTCGCAAACCACGTAAAACAATTGAAAACTATATCAAATATGTATATGATTTTAAAAATTATTTTCAAAATATTATATATATAAATCAGTTTAAAAAATATAATACGATACCCATAACCCCAATAGTCGGAAAAATTTTAAAAATATGAGCTATGGATAAAGTATATATGTAATATATATTGTAGACCCCCCTATACTTAGCTTTTGTTATGTCCTCATAGCACAAAGTGATATGAAGCCATAGCTCATGCTAAGCATAATAGAAAATCCAAAAACTGATGATAGAATCACAGGTGCAAAATGAATAAAAAGAATCAGTTAGATGAAGACAGGGATTCTGGTCCCTCTATACTTAATCTGAGAAATAGCTTAAGTATAAAGGTATGAATTAAAGCTAGGTGACCCGAGCAGAACCGTCAGAATGAAGTTGGATCCCCTCTATACTTAGGCTGAAAATAAGCCTAAGTATATAGAATAGGAAGCTAAGTGATGAAGGGAACAATGTTAGCTGAATCTGTAGATGATGAATCCCAAGATATGATAATGGAGCCTAAGATTTTCGGGAGGTCGAAGAATAAAACAAGATCAAACAAATCCGATTATTTCACCAACACACAGTGAAGACGATAAATATGGTCTAATTATCTTATCTCTTTTATTGGTGATAATACGAAATTTATGTTCACTACGAGTATTAGATTGAATTAGGATTTGGGCTCTATTTAGGGATACATCCTCACCTCTCAACGAACGCATATATCTGCAAGTAAAGCATGGTTTTCTCTCCCAAAAACAAGATGAATTTTAGCTCCATTGTAATGTCATCAACTTGCATTAACAGTCTCGTTTTTAGAGATTAGTTATCACTTGCATTAAATCTCTGAACACATAAGTCATCGTCTACCGTCCAGTTCCATTTCCATATTATCCTAAGTGACAAATCATGAAAGGGAAAAAATCATGTAGACGTAAAATCATGATATCATGCTTAAGAGAAATACTTAAAGTGGCTCCAGCTCTCTTCATGCAGATGCTAGACTGAATATAAAATTTAACTAAATGCATGCAAGTCGGTGGAAAATCCGCATCTGATCATCTGTCTATTATCGAGAAGATATTCAATTCATTTGGGCAAAGTTGAACATAGATTACGTGCATATAATGAATCTTAGAGATGAGTGAATCTCATAAGATGCAGTTAGTGTGCCCTAACTTATGGATCAAGCACCTAGGATAATACATCAAAAATAGCTCTATGAGCTGTGTGTCTGGATCCGAAATCGAGCACTCAAGTTGAGTCCCACCCAACATCGGTGAAACAGACTCAACACACACAACAAATATAGTCCAAGTACAAAATATTATACAACAAATATGAACAAAATAATCTTCGACTTGTCTTGAAGGATCTTATGTGGTTCTTCTCTGCAGGAACTCCATCTTGAGCTTCCAGCCTCCATTCTCCACGAGCATTCTTGATGAATGGGCCCTACCACAGAAGAGAAAATATTAATATATTTCAAAGATTATCAACACATATATATTAATGCAGAAAATATCACATCACAAAATTGACCTAGATAAAATAAAAATCAACTTAACCACAATATAAAACCTAAATAATTATATTAATGAAGCCGTGTCCCCGACAACAGTGCCATATGTTGAATCGCTAAATGCATGAATTAAAATCGATCCATTATAGCACGAACACTTAGCTTCTCATACAGAACTGAGAAGGAATCTCAGTGACGAGGTTCTCAGATTTAATTTATAACATGGGAAGTCAGGGGTAGAACAAATGGACACAAGCCATAATATAATTATTTAGGCATTGAATATCTAGGCTAAGCGATTGATAAATCATCTAGGTCAAAATTAAGACAAAACAATGTAGGCAAGCAATGCAAGGTAAATACATATCATGAATGCATGGATGAGATGAAATGTGATTTTTAAACAATTAATGCATGTTAGAAGTTATCAAAAGAATGAACAGCGTGGTAACACTCTAAAATATGCAAATATATTCACAAATATGCCATAAAATGATCTTTTGATCTTAAGCAAAGTATAAATTTAATCAACATCCAATTAAGCGTGGAATTCGAAGTCAAGTTTCACTTTAATATGAATAAAAGCATCTATTCTTATCTAATTAATTAATCAGACATTACACACCAAATCAGAGAATAAATAAAGTCGTATGAAAGATAGTGAAACGAGGAACATACTGAAATTGAAATCACATCAATCGAATATAATAATGCTCAAGATATTAATCATTGAATCCAGTGGCATAAATGTGATAAAACATAACATTAAACATAATAAATAGGTCTCTGGAGAAACTGAAATGCAATATTGAAATTCGGCTTGCGAAATTATGAAATAGCCCTTAGCGAGAGTATTTTGCAATAAAGGGGAACCATCTGGATGGAATTGCAATTAACCCAGGCCCGCACGTGCGATGCACATGCGATCCTAAGTTTGGATAGCTGAGCGTGGCTCGGACCACATGGTAGCATGCAATGCTTCGGCAGACGGCTCGGTTAGGCACGAGGTTGTAGGCTCGAACAACAGACGTGGCCTCCTGTAGGCCGTTAGATCGCTCCCAATTAGGCGTGATCCAACAACATATGTACGCATAGATCATCTGCTTCGCCTTGCGCGGTGGCAATGAAGCGGGTCTCCGTTGAGATCCCCGTCGCTCTGCTTGCTCCTGACAAATTCTGAAGATCGACAAACGTCCAAAGAAGATTCACGAAGATGATGCTTGGTCGGCGAAGATCTACAAGCCTCTGGAAGTTGTAGATGAGGAAGGACCATTGGAGGAGAACATCCATATAGTTGAGAGTATATCGATTCCGGTCATTGAAAGGGAATGTGACGAGCGGCTCGCCAGCTAGGATAGGAAATAAGATAATCAAGGGCCGTTGCGACCCTAACTAGCAGGCCAAGGCTCAATAAGAAAAAGAGAGAAAACACTCAGTCAAACAAATAAATCAATCAAAGCACAAAAATGCCAGCGATCTTCGCTATTTATTTTTAACATGGTGACAACAACCAGGGTCGAACACAAGGAGCACAGAAATGTACGAAGTAGTCGGTTTCCAGGAAATAAAATGTGTATTTTTATTGATTTTTAATTTGCAAATTTTTATTTTTAAATAAAGGAATAAAATCAAGCAATTAAGTAAACAAGGCACACAACAAACTTTGCGAATTTTATTTAAGAATGAAAATGCTCAAAAATCAAGATATAAATATTTTTAGGTTTTTGATATTTTAAATTATTTTTGATAATTTTTTCAAGAATTTTTCTAATGTTTTTGGTAGTTTATAAAAATAAAACAAGGTTTTAAAATCCATACAGTGCACAACCAGGATAATATTGCAAATTAAAAAATGACTAAAATGCCCTAATGTCCTAGAGAGTATTTTTATGAGAAACTAGATAAAAAGAGCTACAAACAAAAACTGAAATTTATTTTTTCTGATTTTTCTAGCATTTTTATGATTTTATAAGTTTTTAAAAGTTTTGTATTTTTTAGGGTTTTATGAGGTTTTTTCAAGAAAAAATGCTATTGAAAGTAAAGCACACAAAACACACATTCACAATTTTTTTTGGAATTTTTAAAAATACTTGTCTAATTTTTATGTATTTATAAACAAACAGTAAGCAGTTTGTGGGTTTTTATTTTTAGAAATAAAATACGAAAACTAAATTACTCCAAAAATTAGAATAAATATTACGTGTTAGCACGAGCTAACCGTAATTTTTATAGATTTTTTGACTTAATTTGGTAATTAATTAATTAATTAAGAGACACACAAACTATAGGGACCTACTTGTAATTACAAATAAAGTTCACATGCCAAATGATAACACATATGAAAAACATAGAGCCAAACAGCAAAATAGCCATAGAATAAATGCACACTGCTGCATTAAACCACGCATAGGGCCATAATGCAAATGTCTAAAAGTTTCCAATTCAAAATTGCTAAAATATATAAAATCTAAGATAGAAACATGCAAAATACACTAGATAGACAAGCACATGAGGCACATAGAGGACTAAAGTGCAAATACTAAAAGTAACAAGGGCCCATTTGCAAAATATCCAAACTATTTTAAACTACGATAATTATTTATAGGACTAAATAATAAAAGCAAAAAGAGAGGGGTCTAAGAACAATTTACCCCTTATTAAGCACGATCCAACGGCCGATGGTGCTCCACTTATGGATGCACGACTGAGATGCATGACTACCTCTTCAACGATGAATGGCAGAGATGAGATCCTCAGATGGATCCTACGGTCAAGGGCCTCCGGATGATGAATGGTTGTGATTAGAACTGGGAGGATGCCTGATCAAACGGCGGAGAAGAGGCCTGGATGAACAGGGAAGAATTCGCCTCTAGCGAGTTTCAATCTGCTATGGTGCGTGGTTCAGGCGTCTTCACGAGCTGCTAGAGTGTATGAAATGATGACGATGGTGTTCCGCAGCTATTGAATGGCTCAGAAGGGCCCAGGACCAAAGAGAGGGTCCTGGGGAGGCATGGACGACCTGGAGCTATTCAACCTTTCTCCTTTGACCTCCAGATGAGGTTTGATCACGCGACAACCTGCAAGAGAAAAGTTTTGCTTGGAGATGATGGTCTAGCCAAGGTTAGAGCGCACATGTATCAGAAACAAAGGCGGAGGGTGAATGGGACAGATCTAGTACAAGATGAGGGAATCGACCTGTAGGGACCCCAACCTGATGGCTGGAGTCACGGGAAGGATGTGGAGCGCGTGAAGAACTGGTAGTTGGTCGGAGCGAGACAGATGGCGTCGGAAACAAGTGGAAATAGGGGATGGTCGAAGTACGATATATCGGATGAAAAATCGATTCGAATGTGAAATGGAAGGTCGAATGGGTACCTGAGGATGAAGTAAGAACGCCTGAGAGTGTGGATGGTGGTCCACGGGGGTCTTGGTCTCGATGTCCGGTGCAGTGAGAGGTCTAGCTCCTTGATGAATACCCATTCATCACTCTTTATTCTTATATTTTAGCTACAAAAACCTTTGCAAATACATGTAGATATATGTAAATAGGAATAATTATCAAAAGCATGCATTGTGTAAAAACCTATAATTAGCATGTTTTTGTGCAAAAATAAAAGAATAAAGATTAAAAAGAAAAAGAGGGAAATATTTAGAATAAATATTGAGCAACCTAACCCAAGGGAGGGCTCAGCATGGGCCTGACCGCATAAAAGCCAAAGTAGAGGGAGATAGGGGCTCATGTGTAAATATTTGTGTAAATAAATAAAACTATATTTTCCTCACCCAAAAATATGCTTGTAAATACTTGTATATATTTATAAAAATATAAAAACAAAATAAAAAGTTAAAAATCAAAAAGATCAAAAATACCCCCTTTCATCATGTACATAAACCACACCTATATATTTATTTAGCTTTGTAAATATATATAAGTAATTTTTATAATTTTTGTAAATAGTCTATGTTATATATTGTAAATAAATAAAATGAAAACAATTAAAAATCAAAACAAAATAAAAATAGAAAAATTAAAAATACAAAAATACATTGTACATATACCATGTATATAGATGTATATATATTTATTTTACCTATGTATATAAATAATAAAAATAAAATAAAAACACCCTTTTATACCTTATTTTATTCTATAAATAAATAAAATATAAAATAAGGATAAAATTGTATAAAAATAATAATTAAAAATCAAAAATCAAAACCTTATACATTGTATATATATACCTATATATAGTACATACTATGTATATAGCCTATTTTCATTTCAGAAAAATTATTAAAAATCACCAAAAAATAGAAAAAAATAAAATAAAAATAGTTTGTGTTTTGAGTTTTTGCAAAATCAGGCCCTAGCTACCTTAATTTTGAGCTTCAAGATCCTGCCATGTGGCCCATCCTCATTGGGTCCTGGGGATGTTGACCGCCCGGTCAACTACTCCCCCCCAGGACCACTTCCCACGGGTTCGAGCTCGGACCCGATTTCTCCCACTTTTACCCGCTCAACCCGATCATCACTCCACCTAACCCCGGGTCCGAATCCTTCGCCATGCATCCGACATCCTCGCCGGAGCCGCTCCCTCGGGATCCGCGCGCTCCTGAGCTTGCCCGGACCCATTCTTCTCGGACCCCTAGCCATATAAAGCCGTTGCTCCGCCACCTTCTCTCTCCATCTTTGGCCATTCGCCTCTTTCCCTGTGAGCTCCAGAGAGACCGCGAGAGTGACAGCTAGCGCCTCCACCTGTTGCAGCGAGGAGAGGAGGAGGGTTCCATTGATCCGGCGACGTAGCCGCTGTAGCTCCGCCACCTGAGCTAGCTTCGAGCCTCGGGCCGAGACGTCCCTTGAGGCCAAGACCAGGAGCTTCCCCAGCTCCGCCACAGTCTCTCCGTTCATCCAGGTAACCCCTTAGACCCGCCGTTTCCTTCAATTTCCATTTACCCCCAATTTGCGCCGCCGTCGTTTATCTCCGATTCCGACCACTCCGCCTTCCATCTCGATCATCGGAATCTACCCTCACGTTCGCCTTCGTCCGACGCACCTTCTGCACACACTCACTCAACCCAGCTCGCACAGGAGCTGGGAACCGGGCTCCTCCGTCCACCACCTTCGCCGGAGCCCGCCGTCCCGACGCACCAGCCACCCCCACCTCGCCTAACCGGGTCGAGGCACTTTGCCCTCGACCCGCGAGTCTTTTGGTCCACTTTGCAGGTGCAACTGAGCCCATCTGGGGGCTTCGGTCATTCCGGCCAGGAGACCCAGCTCCGCCGACCTCGCCAGAGCTCCTCGGAGCTCGGCTCGGTCATCGGAGCCCATCGGCAGACGCGGGGGCCTTCCGCGATTCTTCTCCGACCTTCAGAAGGCTCCCCGGAGGACCCTAGCGCACGCACGAGCCCGGCGAAGCTCGCCGGGGACCTGTTCTTCCAGGACCTCCAGTCGCCATCGATCGCCTCCCCCTCGCTCCAGTTTAGATCTTGGTCGTCCATCCTTGGAGCTACCAGCACCGTCCGATCAGAGGAGGGACGATCCGGAGCGCCCACCAGCCGCAGCCGTTCGATCTACACGTGGCGCACATCCAGCACCCCCGCTTAATAAAGGGTAATTTACCCTTAGGCCCATGTCTCTCTTTTATTTCGTTCTAGTCCTGTAAATATTTAAATCAGTTGTTTAGTTTTAGGGTAATTTGCATCTTGGACCCTTAGCTTTCGTTTATTCGCATTTATACCCCTGCCTGTTGTGAGCCACGTGCTTCGTCATGTGTTATGTTGGGTTATTTGCAGTAGATACCTTTGTAGTTCTGGATGTTATGAAATGAATGAAATCTTTTTGATATTTGCATTTATGCCCCTGTGAATGATTTATTTCCGCATGTGCGTGATATCTTGGGTAAATTGCAGATAGGGTCCCTGGACTTTTGGTACCTGTTACCAATAAGTCCTCGGGACTTATTTTTTCTTACATTTAGGTCCCTGAGTGCCCCAGGCACGCGCTTGGTGCGTGTTTTGCTGGGTATTTTGCACCAGGACCCCCAGAACTTTGGGTATTTGCATTTCAGTCCCTGTGCACAGTACCCTACCTTTATTTTTGAATAAAATATCAAATCACCTCCAAATCCAATGAGAATTTGACACATGGCTCCTGCCATGGTGTAGGATTTTCACGGATTTTTGAGGACATTTCTGATTTTGTTTGCTATTTTTAAAAATTCAAAAACCTATATTTTCGTCACTGTCTAATTTGAAAAATCACAAAAAATATAAAAACTCCCCTAAAAATTCTATAAAAATTGTCTACTGTTTAGTTTAGTTTGTTTGATTTTCTAGCCAATTTTGGCTATTTTTCATTGCTTAAAAACACTAAAAACTTAAAAACACTAAAAAACCCATAAAAATTCTAGTAAATAAATTAAAAAACCAAAAACAATAAAATTGGTATCTGAGTTTTCCTTGTTTTATCTACTTCATAGGAAAATTACCTCCATGCCATTTTGAGGCCCTTAGATATTTTATCTAGGGACTTTTGGCTTGGCTGGACAGTACCACTGTTTTTAGCTACTGTTTGATTTTTAGAAAATAAAATAAACATCAGAAAATTATCAAAAATTCACCAAAAACACTAAAAAAATATAAAATACATAAAAACATTTTTGTTTTAATTTTTGGTTGATTTTTGATGCTTTGAATAATTTGTTGAAGTGTGCTTTTCTTTTGTTTTCTTATTTTCTTAATACATTAAAAATCTAAAAAAATAGAAAAATTATTAAAAACCACTAAAAATATTTTCTTTCTTTATTTTATTTGTTTTTACTACATCGTCGGCCTCTCGGCCAACCCGTGCTCCTTGAGTTCAACCTTGGGTGCTATACCAGGTTAATCACATAGCTGGACCGCTTTTCGTATTTTGATCGATTTATCCATTTCGAGTGGTTCATTTTTCTTGATACACATCGTCTGATCGCTTGGGTCGCAACGACCTATTTCTGTACCTTATACCCTAGTGATCGGGCGTGTTATCAGAATACCCATTCATCACTCTTTATTCTTATATTTTAGCTACAAAAACCTTTGCAAATACATGTAGATATATGTAAATAGGAATAAAAGCATGCATTGTGTAAAAACCTATAATTAGCATGTTTTTGTGCAAAAATAAAAGAATAAAGATTAAAAAGAAAAAGAGGGAAATATTCAGAATAAATATTGAGCAACCTAACCCAAGGGAGGGCTCAGCATGGGCCTGACCGCATAAAAGCCAAAGTAGAGGGAGATAGGGGCTCATGTGTAAATATTTGTGTAAATAAATAAAACTATATTTTCCTCACCCAAAAATATGCTTGTAAATACTTGTATATATTTATAAAAATATAAAAACAAAATAAAAAGTTAAAAATCAAAAAGATCAAAAATACCCCCTTTCATCATGTACATAAACCACACCTATATATTTATTTAGCTTTGTAAATATATATATATATAAGTAATTTTTATAATTTTTGTAAATAGTCTATGTTATATATTGTAAATAAATAAAATGAAAACAATTAAAAATCAAAACAAAATAAAAATAGAAAAATTAAAAATACAAAAATACATTGTACATATACCATGTATATAGATGTATATATATATTTATTTTACCTATGTATATAAATAATAAAAATAAAATAAAAACACCCTTTTATACCTTATTTTATTCTATAAATAAATAAAATATAAAATAAGGATAAAATTGTATAAAAATAATAATTAAAAATCAAAAATCAAAACCTTATACATTGTATATATACCTATATATAGTACATACTATGTATATAGCCTATTTTCATTTCAGAAAAATTATTAAAAATCACCAAAAAATAGAAAAAAATAAAATAAAAATAGTTTGTGTTATGAGTTTTTGCAAAATCGGGCCCTAGCTACCTTAATTTTGAGCTTCAAGATCCTGCCACGTGGCTCATCCTCATTGGGTCTTGGGGATGTTGACCGCCCGGTCAACTACCCCCCCCAAGGACCACTTCCCACGGGTTTGAGCTCGGACCCGATTTCTCCCACTTTTACCCGCTCAACCCGATCATCACTCCACCTAACCCCGGGTCGAATCCTTCGCCATGCATCCGACATCCTCGCCGGAGCCGCTCCCTCGGGATCCGTGCGCTCTTGAGCTTGCCCGGACCCATTCTTCTCGGACCCCTAGCCATATAAAGCCGCTGCTCCGCCACCTTCTCTCTCCATCTTTGGCCATTCGCCTCTTTCCCTGTGAGCTCCAGAGAGACCGCGAGAGTGACAGCTAGCGCCTCCACCTGTTGCAGCGAGGAGAGGAGGAGGGTTCCATTGATCCGACGACGTAGCCGCCGTAGCTCCGCCACCTGAGCGAGCTTCGAGCCTCGGGCCGAGACGTCCCTTGAGGCCAAGACCGGGAGCTTCCCCAGCTCCGCCACAGTCTCTCCGTTCATCCAGGTAACCCCTTAGACCTGCCGTTTCCTTCAATTTCCATTTACCCCCAATTTGCCGTCGTCGTTTATCTTCGATTCCGACCACTCCGCCTTCCATCTCGATCATCGGAATCTACCCTCACGTTCGCCTTCGTCCGACGCACCTTCTGCACACACTCACTCAGCCCAGCTCGCACAGGAGCTGGGAACCGGGCTCCTCCGTCCACCACCTTCGCCGGAGCCCCCAGCATACCAGACACACCAGCCATCATCCTTCGGTCCTCGTCCCTATCAGCAGCAGGGACAGTCGTGGAGACGTGAGCACCAGGCTCACCCAGGATACCAGCTACCCCCCTCAGCAGCAGCAGTCCCAGCAGCCTCATCCCCAGAGAGGCTACCCGCCAGGCTCCCATGAGAGCCCCGCCTTGGATGACATCGCCCGCCTCCTCACGGATCAGCAGGCGACATTTAGACAGGAGATGGACGAGTTCCGCCAGGAAATGCGGGACCTTGTGAGGGGGAAGGCCGCCATTCCTGCACAGATTGAGCCGAACCCGAACAACCTCAAGAGGAAGTCTGAGCAGGTAGATTCCACTGAGCTTGCCACTCCTAGTGACCCATTTGTTGGTACATCTTCGGATCTGTTTGATGCTAATTTTGTTGCACTTAGGAGCGGTAGGACCCCAGCAGGCGGCGGCGCCTCATCTGAGCTTCACCACAAGGATACTTCAGAGGCGCCACATGAGGAGGAGGAGGAGAGCGGTACTGAGGCCGCTCTAGATGATGATGGTGGCACTGATGCCACCAAGGATGCTGATCCCACCGGCGGTACTGAGGCCGCCGCTTCACTAGTTCGAGGAGGTGGTACTGACGCCACCAGGATAGCCGAGCCAGCCCGCGGTACTGAGGCCGCGAGACGTCTAGCAGCAGCAGCAGCAGAGCCAGCCAGAGGTGGTACTGAGGCCACCGGTGTTTGTGTTGAGAGAGATGTTGTCTTTCCTCGCCTTGATGTATCTCAGAACTTTGGTTTGAATAAAGGAAAAGGTTTAGTTTCTTCTGGTCCCACTGTGGTGCATGATGTATGTGTGGATCCGGCCGTCGAGCCGTCTAGGCCTTTTCCTAGTCCTTCATCTGCGAAGGACCCTGTGATCCCATTCCCTAGAGCCCTTCAGATGGGGAAGGGGAAGAAAAAAGAAAATCCAAAAAAGAGAGAGATTGAGGAGTTCAGCCAGAGCATGATAGACCGATTCCACATCCAGCTGACCCTCCAGGAGGCTTTGTAGCACATCCCCCTTCTCCAGCGATCTTTGAGAGACAGGACTACAGTCAGGAGGAGGAGGAGGAACCACACTTCAGAGATCCATGTGCTGACGAAAGCCACGTGTTTTGCGATCCAGAACCGTCTGCCAGCCAAGAGGCCAGATTCAGGGGCCCCGTATGTCAGATGCCAGATCAGTGAGCAGAGGTTCGACCGTACTCTACTAGATAGCGGATCATCGATCAACCTTCTTCCGGCAGCCCTTCTCGACCGCTTCGAGTTGGGCACTCTTCGACAGAGCAGGACAGTCCTTCAGTTCGCTGATCGATCTGACAAGAGGTCGAAGGGGTTGTTACGAGACGTTATCGTCACGATTCAGGGCCTGAAATTCCCCGTGGACTTCGTAGTGTTGGACATGGAGATCCCTGAGTCAGTGGCCGATACCCCCATTATCCTTGGTCGCCCGTTCGTGGCCACAGCCAAGGCAGTGACTGATCATGATAGCGGGAAGGTGTACTTTCGCGTCGAGGGCGAGAGTATACAAATAGAGACGGTCGAGGACTACAGAGCTAGAGAGAGAGCCCGCTCAGATGCGAGTACAGATTCAGAGCAGCTGACAGACGTAGTGCCAGACATCCACCAGGACCGTGATTTTGTGATCACAGACGATGAGGCAGCTTGGGCAGATCCTGCAGCACAGACCATCCTCTCATATTCAGATACAGCTGATGCCGAGATGATAGCAGAGGAGAGTCTGGAGAGCACAGCCCTGGTTCAGGATACCATAGAAGCAGCAGAGCCGGTCCTTGATCGCGACACGGAGTTTAGCGATGGTGGTGCTGAGGCCACCTTGAGTTACGGTGGTACTGATGCCACCGCGGTTTATACTGATCCCTCGGATTCAGAGTCTGATTGGGCCGATTGCTATGATCAGATGCCAGACCTGAGTCCATTCGAGCCTACAGTTGAGGAGGAGGTTGATACAGAGCAGAGCAGAGACAGTGCGGTTGAGCAGCCTTCTCCCGATCTAGTTTGCGAGAGTTCGCTTCACTTCTCCCAGGCAGATTTGGCAGACTTAGCAACGTTCACTCAGTTTCTTCCGCAGCCAGATTTGCCAGCACCCAGCATTCCAGAGCTGAAGCCGCTCCCTACTTCGCTGAAGTATCGATTCCTTGCGGGCGATCCAGAGATGTACCCAGTCATTATCTCCGCCGATTTGACTGGAGAGCAGGAATCCCGTTTGATGGGGGTTCTTGAAAAGAACCGCAAGGCGATCGGATGGAGCGTAGCAGATCTCCATGGGATTAGTCCATCAGTGTGCTCCCCACCATATCTATCTCAAGGAGGGGGCGAAGCCGTCGCGTGAGTTCCAGCGGCGACTGAACCCCAACCTGAGAGAGGTTGTGATGAAGGAAATATCGAAATGGTGGAGTGCAGATTTCATTTATCCCATTTCCGACTCCAGATGGGTTAGCCCCTTGCATGTGGTGCCCAAGAAGACGGGCATCACAACTATGATCAGTGAGTCGGGAGAGGAGATTGCTACTCGAGTACCCACCTCTTGGAGGGTCTGTGTTGACTACAGGAGACTCAACCAGGCCACCAAGAAGGACCATTTCCCCCTACCTTTTATTGACCAGATCATTGAGAGACTGGCAGGGAAGAGCCATTATTGCTTCCTAGATGGGTACTCGGGCTACAACCAAGTGGCCATCGCTCCTAAGGATCAGGAGAAGACCACCTTTACCTGTCCCTTCGGCACATATGCTTTTCGACGCATGCCATTTGGGCTATGCATTGCCCCTGCGACTTTTCAGAGGTGCATGCTGTCGATCTTCTCGGACATGGTAGGGGAGTGTTTGGAGGTCTTCATGGACGATTTCTCGGTCTACGACGACGGATTCGACTCCTGTCTTGACTACCTAGACCGGGTACTCCAGCGATGTATCGAGTATCATTTGGTTTTATCTTGGGAGAAGAGTCACTTCATGGTGACTCAAGGGACGGTGCTTGGCCATATCATCTCCAACAGGGGCATGGAGGTTGATCCGGCCAAGGTTGATGTCATTAGGAAACTCGCACCGCCGTCCAATCTGAGGCAGCTACGGTCATTCCTGGGGCACGTTGGATTTTATAGGAGATTTATTCAGGATTTCAGCAGGATTGCCCGACCGTTGACTGACCTCTTGACGAAAGACACCGAGTTCCTTGTCGATGACAAGTGTCTTTCGTCCTTCGCGACTCTCCAGCAGTGTGTCATAGAGGCTCCTGTCCTCCAGCCGCCTGATTGGTCTCTCCCATTCGAGATCATGACGGATGCCTCCGATTTTGCCGTAGGGGCAGTGCTGGGACAGAGGAGGGATGGAGTTCCATTTGCCATACACTACGCTAGCCGCACATTGGATTCCGCCCAGCGGAATTACACGGTCACAGAGAAGGAGATGCTAGCCGTAGTGTTTGCCCTAGATAAGTTCAGATCGTATATCATTGGATCTAGAGTGACTTTGTTTACAGATCACACCGCCATTAGGTACCTCATGGCAAAGAAGGATGCCAAGGCCAGACTGACTAGATGGATCCTTCTACTCCAGGAGTTCGACATTGAGATCAAGGATAAGCCTGGAGTCAAGAATGTGGTGGCGGATCATCTCTCCCGATTAGAGCAATCTGAGGAGTCTGAGCAGATCGATCCTATTAGAGATACCTTCCCAGATGAGGCGATCCTTGCTATCGCCTCACTCCCATGGTACGCCGATATTGTGAACTTTCTCGTTGCTGGGAAAGTCCCACAAGATTGGCCCAGGCAGAGGCTTGAGACCTTCCTCGCGAAGGCCAAGTCCTACCATTGGGAGGATCCCATCCTTTACCATGAAGGAGGGGACAGCGTCTGGCGTCGGTGTATTCCTCAGGAGGAACACCATAGCGTCCTCACTTACTGCCACAAGCTTGAGGAAGGAGGACATCATTCTGGGAGGGAGAACGGCACAGAAAGTGCTCCAATCCGGCTTGTGGTGGCCTACCCTCTTCAAGGACTCATAGGAGTTCGTGAAGAGGTGTACTGACTGTCAGAGGATGGGCACTTGTGGACAGCGTGATATGATGCCGATGCAGCCCATTCACTTCTGTGAGGTTTTTGACGCATGGGGCATCGATTTCATGGGTCCATTCCCTAAGAGTCAGGGATTCGAGTACATTCTGTTGGCCGTTGATTATGTTAGTCGTTGGGTGGAGGCTATCCCCACCCGAGCCGCTGATGCGAGGACAGTTTGCAGATTTTTGAGGAAGCATATCATCACGCGGTTCGGGGTTCCATGAGTTCTGATTTCTGATGGGGGATCTCACTTCATCAACGACCAGGTGAAGGCACTTGCTAGCGAGTTCGGCATAGATCATCGTGTTGCTACACCTTACCATCCATAGACGAATGGTCTAGCCGAGGTGTCGAATAGGGAGATTAAGACTATATTGCAGAAAGTCGTCCGCCCTGACCGAAAGGATTGGTCACAGCTTTTGGACTCGGTCTTGTGGGCATATAGGACGTCTTTCAAGACACCATTGGGCACATCTCCCTTTCACCTCATATATGGCAAGCCATGCCATTTACCTGTTGAGCTGAGGCACAAGTCACTTTGGGCAGTCACAGATATTCTTATGGATCCATATGGTATGGGAGACCAGAGGAGGGCAGAGCTAGCTGCCCTGGAGGAGCTTAGAGATGCAGCTTTCTCAAGCAGCCTACATTATAAGGAGAAAGTGAAGGAGTGGCATGATTCTCATATCAGCCACAAGCATTTTGAGATTGGACAGAGAGTATGGCTGTTTGATGCGAGGCTACGATTATTTCCAGGGAAGCTACAGAGCAAATGGAAGGGACCTTATCTGGTTAGAAAGGTACATGACAACGGTAGCATTGACATATCTGAGTTGTCTTCTGAGAGTACCTTTCGAGTGAACGGCCAGCGGCTCAAGCCATTTCTAGATCATGAGCCGCGGGTCGTTGATCTTGCCCCTATTCATTTTGCGTGAGACGTGGTCATTGACTCACATTTTATGCATCTCACGCCTGAGTTTCACTGATCTTCCGCCTTGTATAGATCCAGATGTCCATATCACCACATTCTTTAGTCCCACGTCCCTTTCTTCATCTTATGATTATGCTATACTTAGGGTGCACTTTACCCTAAGTATAGGGGGGATGTGAGACCTTTTGGGTATTTCTTTTGTTTCTGTTTACCCCTATTTCTGCTACCTATACTTAGGGACATTTCACCCTAAGTATAGGGGGGGGTAGACCCTGTACATTCTCCACTCGGTTTTCCCTTAGTATGCAACCTGCTATACTTAGGATTATTTGATCCTAAGTATAGGGGGAAGACCCGAGCTCCTCTTGACTTTTCTATTTCATTCTTCTTCTTTTTGTATAGCCTTTCTTTTCACTTCCCTATACCTAGCACGAGTTATGTCTTCTTCATCGCTCTTGACTCTGAGGACATCGTTCGAGCTAAGTATAGGGGGGTGTATATATTTCATATATACTTTAGCCATAACTCGTACTTTGTGTGAGTGTGTTAATAAATAAAAATGGCTAAAAACCACAAAAATTAAAAATTTTCATGTACATAATCTTCTTTTATTTGCACATACATAGCTAGTGTACAAATTATTTTTGTAAAAATGATTTCAAAAGTCTTTTGTGTAAAGCTTGTGTAAATACTTTGGTATCAAAATTATGTATATAGTACAAAATTTTTCCAAAATGTTTTGAAAATCAAAAAGTTTGCAAAATCTTATGTAAATGTGTGTAAATATCTTTTTGCAAAACTTGCACTTCATGCATCATTCATCCATGATTTCAAAACATTTTTCAAAAATTTTGCATGATTGTAAACTTTGTGTAAATAAGCATCTTTTGTACATATGTATATAGTTTTTCTTGGATGATAGTTGACATTTAAACTAGCCTGGAATCAAATTGAGAAATGGAGCTTGATTAAGATCTTAATCCACCTAATTTCTAAGAGGAACCTTATAGGGATTAAGTTTAAAGCTTTTCAGGTCCATGGTGACTTAATTCTTTGAGTCCACTAGGCTATGATCACATGTCATCTCAATGAGCCTAAGTAGAGCACTTAACAACAACACATGACTCATATAGATTATGGCTTTACTTGGACACCAGCACTATGCACCGAGCTCTCTACGGATGAGGTGGTGAGGAGGCAGTCTTCCTTGACTTGGGGTAGCATATGAGGGTAGTACTTCTAGGCGGAACCTCTCTTCTTCTTATAGTGAAGGAAGTGTGTCTCAACTTGGTCTGATTGCCATGAGGTCTAACGACGGGAGTTGTGGGTTGCAATAAAGCTTCAAAAGAGGGATAGTCTACTGGCTCAAGAGGAAAAACTCCTTGTATATATGCTGCACATGCATATGTTGTACAGATGCACTTGAAAAAAAAATGTGCAAAAAGAAAAGAACTCCGAAAAAGTGGTGGGTCTGAGAGAAAATGATAATCCCACCGGAGTATGTATATAGAGTACAATAAGCAAAGCTTGGTTTCATGATCCACCTGTTGTAGCTTGCAGCAGGGAGACTTGGCTACACTGGTCAAGCTCCCAAGGGTACTTGGCTACACTGGCCTTGACCCATTCTCTTCTTCCCCCTCTTCTTGAGCCGGTTGAACTTGAACTTAGAAGGGAATACCCCGCTCCTCGAGGAAAGAGTGGCCAGATTGAGGTCATATAGTTACCTTGTTGGGGAGGGTTGTCAAGTTGCCATTTCTGAGGTGGAGAGCTTAGACTTCACATTCACAGGACAAGAAAAGATTCATGGTCTTCAGGGTTTGTGATTGATGACTTGTTCTGATCTGGAGCATTGAGGAGTCTTGGTTATAGATTAGTGGAACTTGGAGGCTGTTGAGTTTTAAGCTTAAGTCTAAATAAGGTTCCGACACATTAATAATCCAAAGATCTGATCGAGCTCCATACCCCAATTTGATGAAGGCAAGTTTAATAATCAACCTTGATCCATGTACATCCTCTTTTTCTTTTTCTTTCTTTCTTTTTCACTTCTTTTTCAAATAAGTGTTTGCTAAGGGACTAGCAAAGTTAAGTATAGGGGGGTGATGAATACCCATTCATCACTCTTTATTCTTATATTTTAGCTACAAAAACCTTTGCAAATACATGTAGATATATGTAAATAGGAATAATTATCAAAAGCATGCATTGTGTAAAAACCTATAATTAGCATGTTTTTGTGCAAAAATAAAAGAATAAAGATTAAAAAGAAAAAGAGGGAAATATTTAGAATAAATATTGAGCAACCTAACCCAAGGGAGGGCTCAGCATGGGCCTGACCGCATAAAAGCCAAAGTAGAGGGAGATAGGGGCTCATGTGTAAATATTTGTGTAAATAAATAAAACTATATTTTCCTCACCCAAAAATATGCTTGTAAATACTTGTATATATTTATAAAAATATAAAAACAAAATAAAAAGTTAAAAATCAAAAAGATAAAAAATACCTCTTTCATCATGTACATAAACCACACCTATATATTTATTTAGCTTTGTAAATATATATATAAGTAATTTTTATAATTTTTGTAAATAGTCTATGTTATATATTGTAAATAAATAAAATGAAAACAATTAAAAATCAAAACAAAATAAAAATAGAAAAATTAAAAATACAAAAATACATTGTACATATACCATGTATATAGATGTATATATATTTATTTTACCTATGTATATAAATAATAAAAATAAAATAAAAACACCCTTTTATACCTTATTTTATTCTATAAATAAATAAAATATAAAATAAGGATAAAATTGTATAAAAATAATAATTAAAAATCAAAAATCAAAACCTTATACATTGTATATATACCTATATATAGTACATACTATGTATATAGCCTATTTTCATTTCAGAAAAATTATTAAAAATCACCAAAAAATAGAAAAAAATAAAATAAAAATAGTTTGTGTTTTGAGTTTTTGCAAAATCGA